>CM026394.1:18281030-18298104 GCA_014843695.1 Archivesica marissinica | reverse complement strand
ATTTGCTATAACTAGCTAGATAAGGCTTCTCCCGACTTCACTGCTTGCACTTCCCCCCCAGTTTCCTGGTGTATATTTGCTATAACAAGCTAGATAAGACTTCTCCTGACTTCACTGCTTGCACTTTCCCCCCAGTTTCCTGGTGTATATTTGCTATAACAAGCTAGATAAGGCTTCTCCAGACTTCACTGCTTGCACTTTCCTGGTGTATATTTGCTATAACTAGCTAGATAAGGCTTCTCCCGACTTCACTGCTTGCACTTCCCCCCCAGTTTCCTGGTGTATATTTGCTATAACAAGCTAGATAAGACTTCTCCTGACTTCACTGCTTGCACTTTCCCCCCAGTTTCCTGGTGTATATTTGCTATAACAAGCTAGATAAGGCTTCTCCAGACTTCACTGCTTGCACTTTCCTGGTGTATATTTGCTATAACAAGCTAGATAAGGCTTCTCCTGACTTCACTGCTTGCACTTTCCCCCCAGTTTCCTGGTGTATATTTGCTATAACAAGCTAGATAAGACTTCTCCTGACTTCACTGCTTGCACTTTCCCCCCAGTTTCCTGGTGTATATTTGCTATAACAAGCTAGATAAGGCTTCTCCAGACTTCACTGCTTGCACTTTCCTGGTGTATATTTGCTATAACAAGCTAGATAAGGCTTCTCCTGACTTCACTGCTTGCACTTTCCCCCCAGTTTCCTGTGTATATTTGCTATAACAAGCTAGACAAGACTTCTCCCGACTTCACTGCTTGCACTTTCCCCCCAGTTTCCTGGTGTATATTTGCTATAACAAGCTAGATAAGACTTCTCCTGACTTCACTGCTTGCACTTCCCCCCCCAGTTTCCTGTGTATATTTGCTATAACAAGCTAGATAAGGCTTCTATTGACTTCACTGCTTGCACTTTCCCCCCAGTTTCCTGGTGTATATTTGCTATAGCAAGCTAGATAAGACTTCTCCCGACTTCACTGCTTGCACTTTCCTGGTGTATATTTGCTATAACAAGCTAGACAAGACTTCTCCCGACTTCACTGCTTGCACCCCCCCCCCCGCCAGTTTCCTGTGTATATTTGCTATAACAAGCTAGACAAGACTTCTCCCGACTTCACTGCTTGCACTTTCCCCCCAGTTTCCTGGTGTATATTTGCTATAACAAGCTAGATAAGACTTCTCCTGACTTCACTGCTTGCACTCCCCCCCAAGTGTCCTGGTGTATATTTGCTATAACAAGCTAGATAAGACTTCTCCTGACTTCACTGCTTGCACTCCCCCCCCCCCCCAAGTGTCCTGGTGTATATTTGCTATAACAAGCTAGATAAGACTTCTCCTGACTTCACTGCTTGCACCCCCCCCCCCCAGTTTCCTGGTGTATATTTGCTATAACAAGCTAGATAAGACTTCTCCCGACTTCACTGCTTGCACTTTCCTGGTGTATATTTGCTATAACAAGCTAGATAAGGCTTCTATTGACTTCACTGCTTGCACTTTCCCCCCAGTTTCCTGGTGTATATTTGCTATAACAAGCTAGATAAGACTTCTACCGACTTCACTGCTTGCACTTTCCCCCCAGTTTCCTGGTGTATATTTGCTATAACAAGCTAGATAAGACTTCTCCTGACTTCACTGCTTGCACTCCCCCCCCCAAGTGTCCTGGTGTCTATTTGCTATAACAAGCTAGATAAGACTTCTCCTGACTTCACTGCTTGCACTCCCCCCCCCCCCAAGTGTCCTAGTGTATATTTGCTCTAGACTTGTGCATTTATGAGCAACTAGCACCTAATGCACAAGTAGTTTAGTTGAGATAATTTTATTTTAGCTTGATTGCGAAACAAGTTCTTACAACTTATATGAATCACTCTCGAGACCTCCCATCGCCACGAGGGAGAGAGATGAGGCAACTTCGGGCCTTTCACACCTGAAACGAACGTGTTACCACTGCGATATCACGACTTCCACATTAATTTTTAGGGACCTTTATGTACATGTATATATATATATATATATCAGTCACACTTGGATATGACAGTTTTCTAGGGCCTGTGTGTTTTTCAGGTATATTGTCCAGGTCTGCCGGTTCCATGCCCCTTACTGAAGCTAGAAATTCACTATATTGATGTTGTAAAACAGCTTAAAGCTGACGATCCTAACAGTTTTCCAGTTGTATTTCAGATATGTAATTCTAGATAAAATATGTATACCCAGAGAGTGATATGAAATGCAGAACATCTTATTTCAATTCTCCCTGACACTGTCCCCCTTGAGAGGGTTGTAAATTACATTAAAATGAGCTATGTTGTATGTTTTTAAACAAAGTACAAAAACAAATCCCCCCTGAGACCTCTGATCTTTCCATCTTTCTTTCTTATCTGTTCACTTTTGGAATTAGATATGTCCACTTTGAGCTCTGTTATGTCCACTTTGGGCTCTGTTATGTCCACTTTGAGCTCTGATATGTCCACGTTGGGCTCTGTTATGTCCACTTTGGGCTCTGTTATGTCCACTTTGGGCTCTGTTATGTCCACATTGGGCTCTGTTATGTCCACTTTGTTCTCTGTTATGTCCACTTTGGGCTCTGTTATGTCCACATTTGGCTCTGTTATGTCCACTTTGAGCTCTGTTATGTCCACTTTGGGCTCTGTTATGTCCACGTTGGGCTCTGTTATGTCCACTTTGAGCTCTGTTATGTCCACTTTGGGCTCTGTTATGTCCACGTTGGGCTCTGTTGTGTTCACTTTGGGCTCTGTTGTGTTCACTTTTGGCACTGTTGTGTTGTTCACTTTGGGCTCTGGAATGTCCACTTTGGACTCTGTTATGTTCACTTTGGGCTCTGGGGTGTCTATTTTGGGCTCTGTTATGTTCACTTTTGGAATAAGATGTGTCAACTTTGGGCTCTGTTATGTTCACTTTGGGCGCAGGGGTGTCTATTTTAGGCTCTGTTATGTTCATACTGGGCTCTGTTATGTTCACTTTGGGCTCTGTTGTGTTCACTTTGGGCGCTGTTCTGTTCGCTGTGGAGTGTCTGTTTTGGGCTCTGTTGTGTTCACACTGGGCTCTGTTATGTTCACATTTGGCGCGGTTGTGTTCACTTTGGGCTTTGGAGTGTCCATTTTGGGCTCTGTTATGTTCACATTTTGGCTCTTGAGTGTCCATTTTGGGCTCTGTTATGTTCACATTTTGGCTCTGGAGTGTCCATTTTGGGCTCTGTTATGTTCACATTTTGGCTCTGGAGTGTCCATTTTGGGCTCTGTTATGTTCACTTTGGGCTCTGGAGTGTCCACTTTGGGCTCTGTTAATTTCACTTTGGGCTGTATTAATTTCACTTTGGGCTCTGTAGTGTCCACTTTGGGCTCAGTTAATATTACTTTCGGCTCAGTAGTGTCCACTGATGTTGAACAAACATGACTGGCTTCATGCAATATCTCCCTATACAACCAAGTGTTCCTTGTACTGTACTGGAATGTTTGTGTTGTTGTACTGTCATGTAAGTTACTAGTCACAAAGCATAGCTCAAACACTTGGAATGTTGGTGTTGTTGTACTGTCATGTAAGTTACTAGTCACAAAGCATAGCTCAAATGCTTCGAATGTTGGTGGTGTTGTACTGTCATGTAAGTTACTAGTCACAAAGCATAGCTCAAACGCTTGGAATGTTTGTGTTGTTGTACTGTCATGTAAGTTACTGGTCACAAAGCATAGCTCAAACGCTGGGAATGTTGGTGGTGTTGTACTGTCATGTAAGTTACTGGTCACAAAGCATAGCTCAAACGCTTGGAATGTTGGTGTTGTACTGTCATGTAAGTTACTGGTCACAAAGCATAACTCAAACGCTTGGAATGCTGGTGTTGTACTGTCATGTAAGTTACTGGTCACAAAGCATAGCTCAAACGCTTGGAATGTTGGTGTTGTTGTACTGTCATGTAAGTTACTGGTCACAAAGCATAGCTCAAACGCTTGTAATGTTTGTGTTGTACTGTCATGTAAGTTACTGGTCACAAAGCATAACTCAAACGCTTGGAATGTTGGTGTTGTTGTACTGTCATGTACGTTACTGGTCACAAAGCATAGCTCAAACGCTTGGAATGTTGGTGTTGTTGTACTGTCATGTAAGTTACTGGTCACAAAGCATAGCTCAAACGCTTGTAATGTTTGTGTTGTACTGTCATGTAAGTTACTGGTCACAAAGCATAACTCAAACGCTTGGAATGTTGGTGTTGTTGTACTGTCATGTACGTTACTGGTCACAAAGCATAGCTCAAACGCTTGGAATGTTGGTGTTGTTGTACTGTCATGTAAGTTACTGGTCACAAAGCATAGCTCAAACGCTTGTAATGTTTGTGTTGTACTGTCATGTAAGTTACTGGTCACAAAGCATAACTCAAACGCTTGGAATGCTGGTGTTGTACTGCCATGTAAGTTACTGGTCACAAAGCATAACTTAAACGCTTGGAATGTTTGTGTTGTTGTACTGTCATGTAAGTTACTGGTCACAAAGCATAGCTCAAACGCTTGGAATGTTGGTGTTGTTGTACTGTCATGTAAGTTACTGGTCACAAAGCATAACCCAAACGCTTGGAATGTTTGTGTTGTTGTACTGTCATGTAAGTTACTGGTCACAAAGCATAACTCAAATGCTTGGAATGTTGGTGGTATTGTACTGTCATGTAAGTTACTGGTCACAAAGCATAACTCAATCGCTTGGAATGTTTGTGTTGTACTGTCATGTAAGTTACTGGTCACAAAGCATAACTCAAACGCTTGGAATGTTTGTGTTGTTGTACTGTCATGTAAGTTACTGGTCACAAAGCATAGCTCAAACGCTTGGAATGCTGGTGTTGTACTGTCATGTAAGTTACTGGTCACAAAGCATAACTCAAACGCTTGGAATGTTGGTGTTGTTGTACTGTCATGTAAGTTACTGGTCACAAAGCATAGCTCAAACGCTTGGAATGCTGGTGTTGTTGTACTGTCATGTAAGTTACTGGTCACAAAGCATAGCTCAAACGCTTGTAATGTTGGTGTTGTTGTACTGTCATGTAAGTTACTGGTCACAAAGCATAACTCAAACGCTTGGAATGCTGGTAAGGATTTCAGCTAAAGGAATGATTAAGCCATATTGTATTAATTGCAAAACATTTGTTACAACCAATTATTTATGATTAAAATCTATGCATCATACAGTTAAATTTGATGGTTTTGGCACCAGCATTCATAATAAATAGTTTAACTGCCAGCATATTCCGGTAGTAGCAGCTTCCTAACATTCTTGGTTATTCAATAATCATAATTTAATACACTGCACATGTTGTGTGTGTGTGATACATAGTGGTAATAGTGAGAATTGATGGATGGGATGGATGGATGGGATGGGTGGATGGATGGGATGGATGGATGGATGGGATGGATGGATGGATGGATGGGATGGATGGATGGATGGATGGATGGATGGATGGATGGTGGATGGATGGATGGATGGATGGATGGATGATGGATGGATGGATGGATGGATGGTGGATGGATGGATGGATGGATGGATGGATGGGGTGGATGGATGGATGGGTGGATGGATGGGATGGATGGATGGATGGATGGATGGATGGGGTGGATGGATGGGATGGGTGGATGGATGGGATGGGTGGATGGATGGGATGGGTGGATGGATGGATGGATGGGATGGGTGGATGGATGGGATGGATGGGATGGATGGATGGATGGATGGATGGATGGATGGATGGAGGGATGGATGGGTGGGGGATGGATGGATGGGTGGGTGGGGGTGGATGGATGGGTGGATGGGAGGGTGGATGGGATGGATGGATGGGTGGATGGGATGGATGGATGGAGATGATGGATGGATGGATGGGATGGATGGGATGGGGATGGATGGGATGGGTGGCTGGATGGGATGGGTGGATGGATGGGGTGGATGGGATGGGATGGGTGGATGGGATGGGTGGGTGGATGGGATGGGTGGGTGGGATGGGATGGGATGGGTGGGGTGGGTGGATGGATGGGATGGGTGGATGGATGGATGGGATGGGTGGAGGGATGGGTGGATGGATGGATGGGGTGGATGGGATGGGTGGATGGATGGTGGAGGGATGGGATGGTGGATGGATGGGTGGATGGGATGGGTGGGTGGATGGATGGATGGATGGAGGATGGGTGGATGGATGGTGGGTGGGTGGGATGGATGGGGTGGGTGGATGGATGGATGGGATGGATGGGATGGGTGGGTGGGTGGTGGATGGGATGGTGGGTGGGTGGGATGGATGGGATGGGTGGTGGATGGGATGGGTGGAGGGATGGGTGGATGGGGGGTGGATGGATGGGATGGGTGGGTGGATGGGATGGGTGGATGGGATGGATGGGTTGGTGGATGGTGGGATGGGATGGGTGGATGGATGGATGGATGGGATGGGATGGGATGGGTGGGTGGATGGAGGATGGGATGGATGGATGGATGAGATGAGGAATGGGATGGGATGTATGGATGGATGGATGGGATGGGATGGGATGGGATGGGATGGGATGGGATGGGACGGATGGGATGGGATGGATGGGATGGGATGGGTGGATGGATGGATGGATGGATGGGATGGGATGGGATGGGATGGATGGATGGGATGAGAGGGAATGGGATGGGATGTATGGATGTGTTTGGTGTGTTTGACGTTTATTTATCGTCGCTACCGATTGCCCATATGAGCGATGCCTCCTGAAGAGTAGTCATTTTAGATTTTGGACTACAGATCAGTCTGTGCATCACATTTGTGACATGTGACAAATATGATCGCATTTGTGACACCGATGTGATTTATGTGATCTGTGACATTTTGTGATCCTACAAGGGTTTTTGCTGTTTCTATGGAAACTAATTTTCTGTTCTTGTTGGGCTTCAATTAATTGCTTGGAATTGCAAAATTCAAATTCAATGAACTATCTTGTATTTTATTTCGTTTAGAATTTCGAAATTAAACTGCAAAATTAGCATAGATTTTGTCTATCGTTTAACCCATTTCATTCTGGATACCGTTCAAAGAACATAGAGCCAGATCAACAGCCATGGAATGTTCCATCTGATCAGGCTCTATGCTGTTTGCTATTCAGATGATCTTGCTAAGACACTTGGCTATGTAGCAAACAACATAGATCCTGATCAGCATGCAGCGTCATGCTGCGGCTGATCTGGATCTATGTTGTTTGCAAAAGCCTTTAAATGTATCCAGAATGAAATGGGTTAAGTTACAAATATCCAATCCTTTTTAAGTTTATTTATACTCGCGCATAAATGCATTTGGGCAAATTACAAAATATGCCCGTCTTTGTGAACCATCCTCAAACTGAATAAAAGTGTGTATTTTACGTTTATTTCTCGTCGCTACCGGTTACCCATATGAGCGATGCCTCCTGAAGAGATTAGTCATTTTAGATTTTTGGAGGATAGTGCAATGATACAGACAGAGACCCATTCCAGAATCTCCTCTGATTCTTTTTACGTGCACGGTGTACAGCACTGACAACGAGACCTTGGTTTAACGTCCCATCTGAAAGACTGTTAATTTTATTAGGGTCAGGCGGGGGATCGAACCTGCGATCCCTGGATTACCAGTCCAACGTACCATATTTAGCTATGTATAGTGCGCACATTTCTTACTGAAATCCTCATCCATTTTATCTACTGCGCATTACAGTACAGACATCAGGACATTTTTTTCCGGACCAAAATTGACCAATATTTCATGAAATTCGACCCGAACGGCCCGGCCCCACAGTCATTCTATAATTTGTTACATTCGACAAACGTTATAAACTAGCTATTAAAACCAGTTGCCGATAGTCTATATAAATAAATGAATAAGACCACAACATTAGCATATATTGCGTTTATTTTGGCAAACTTTGAAGAATTTAATTGAAATTACTAAATGCATAAAAAATGGCGATTTGATAACATCACATGGTTTTATCGTATGTAATATTTCCCGTACTTTTCGCGTACTTCGCCGCATAAAGCGAATGTTTTTAAATACGACATGATTAAAGACACGATGTGTTGGTTATTTTTACGGGAAATAGTTACTATGTACAATGCATTGCATAAAAAAACAACTTTGTTTGGCTGCAGTATTTCAATAATTGACTTGAATTGTTTGTAGTGATAATTAATTTCGACAAACCATTCACAATGGGTCCCAGTTAATTAGGTAGGCTACACGTGTTGAGACGTTTGAGCATCTGCTGACATGTTTGAGAACGTATTGAGATGTTTGAGAACGATATGCATGTAATATTCATGAAATCATGCCCGAGTGCGTTACCGTTTCTCGAGTGATTAATATAAGTTGTAAAAATCACGGAGCACAATTTTTAGCGATTCTTGAGAAATGTTAAATTTTGACTTGGAAAATTGCGTTTTTCACGTGCGCAGTATAGGAACTCAGTTATTCCTCCGATTTTCGTACCAAATCGTGGGTGCGCGTTATACACGATAGCGCACTATACATAGCTAAATACGGTATTACCACTGGACTACAGATCCGTCTGTACTGAATTAAAAAAAGTTGGCATTTATTCATATCAAGGGTATAAATTATAATACAGTCAATTAAGAAATTAATTCTGTGAGCAACATAACTGATAAATTAGTGTATTATTGAGTCATACACCTAATCACCCCAAACTGTTTGTATGCATTATGCTGATTGGTTACCTTTAACCCTTTCAACCCCACAGGCCTCTAAATAGGCTTATGAAAAGTGTAGATCCAGATGAGCCGGCTCGTGATGAGCCGTCTCATCAGGATCTGCACTTTTTTGCCAGTAATAATTATTACTATTTTTAGATAAAATTACCCATTTTGATAAATAAACTGGTCCAAAGGTAATTTTCTTATTAATTTATTGGTCTAATAATAGCATGCACCAATCCATGTCAGTTACTTGGGGTTGAAAGAGTTAATGGCAATTTACCACAGTATATCTCCAGGGGGGGGGGGGGGGGGGAGTAAAGCTTAGTTTATTATATGAAATATGTCCTTAACCCTTGCTTGACCTGTTGCATAAATTGGACGGAATGTGCAAACAACTTCGATCCAGATCAGCCGCTGCGTGTAGCGCCGCATCTGATCAGGATCTATGCTGTTTGCTATTCAGAAAAGTGTTTTAGCTCCACTAGCACAAGCACATTCAGTGCCGACGTCTGATCAGGATCTATGTTGTTTACAAAAGCGACTTTAGTTGTGATATGTAGGTTAAGGTTTAATCTGGCGGCTCAGTGACACTTTCAATGAGTATTAATGGTAAATTGGCAAAATTATAAGGTGATGTGTTTGTTGCACTGACAGTGGAATTATGCAATTTTGTTCACCAGTTTAAACCCTAAAATAGTAGCAGTTTCAGGGTTACAGTTAAAATGCGTAGGAATGTTGAACTGGAATACCTGACAGCTGTCGACAGCCCTACTCCAATACTTTCAGTTATTTAATTCCATTGCTTGGTGGTATTCACTGCTGAGAAGTATTCAAGCCTTGAACATTTAGTGTTTAAAGGATGCAAACTGATTTATAGCATTCTGTCCATGATTAAAACGAGACATATGCCAGAAATACTACTATTTATTTTCCATTTATCCTGATTTCCACATTACTCACCTATATACTCTTTGTTTTTCTTGGAATCCATTCTGAAGAAATTGATATTTCTGGTTGCCGCCCCTCCCCCAAACATAATTATAGATTTCAAATCACTTGCTACTCACCGCTGCTGGTTCGAATCCCACAGGGGTTTCATCTGAGCCAGCCATCTTGCAGAAGGTCAGTGGATCTACCTGGGTGTCTACTCGGATGCCTACTTGCTCCTGAAATACAGTCAAACCTGTCTTAAGCAGCCAGCCAAGGGAGTCACATAAAGTGGCTGCTTAGCACAGGTGGCTGCTTAATAGAGGTTAAATGTATAATAAAGAAGCATATTTGGAATCTGGAAACTGGCTGCTTAATACAGGTTGGCTGCTTAATAGAGATGACCACTAACACAGGTTTGACTGTACTGCTCGGGGTTTTCCTCCACCAATAATAGCTGGAAAGTCACCATATGACCTAAGCTGTTGGTGATACATTAACCAAAAATAAGCAATATATATTATTGAATATTGAATAAAATATTCTTAACCTGTCAAATAAATTGGAAGGACTGTTCAAACAACATAGATCCAGATCAGCCACGATGTAACACCACGTCTGATCAGAGTTTAAATTTAAACTTTATTTATTTTACAACGATTGCGAAACAAGTTTCAACAACTTATATTAATCACTCTCGTTGGCACGGATGAAAGCGTATATGTGGTCATTCGTGTGGGAGGAAACCGAAATACCCGGAGAAAAACCCACCTGTCCGATCTGGCGACCACCGTACCATCTCACATACTTCCCGGTCCGAGGATCGAACCCGTCGTGTGGAAGGAAACCGGAATACCCGGAGAAAAACCCACCTGTTCGATCTGGCGACCACCGTACCATCTCACATACTTCCCGGTCCGAGGATCGAACCCGTCGTGTGGAAGGAAACCGGAATACCCGGAGAAAAACCCACCTGTTCGATCTGGCGACCACCGTACCATCTCACATACTTCCCGGTCCGAGGATCGAACCCGGGTTGCACGCTAACCACTGCGCTAAACGGACAATATAATTATATAAACTAGAAATAGATTTATTAACGAGTAATAGATATATTTGTAGGAAATAGATACTATGACGGCATTATCCATTCCTACGGTTCTCGCATAATTCTAGAAATAGATTTATTAACCAGTAATAGATAGTAAATATTTCCAGGAAATAGATCCTATTACTGTATTGGTTCTTACATATTCCTTCCACATAAGTACGTTTAAAGCGCCATTACATCGCAAAAAGCCAAAACATGCATTTTTTTAACGTATAAATTAATACATTTTTACGTATAAATACATTTCTACTACAAATTCTTCCACTAACATTGAATCAAACATTGTGTTTGTGGTCTACAAGTAAGATTTCATATAACGGCCATCCATGCTCCTAAATTGACGTTTGTTTGTAATTGACTCGATATTAAACGCGCGATATTGTCGTTTTAGAGATCATTTAACTAAGATTAGTCTACAAATAACTATGTATAGGCACAAATGTGAGATATAACGGTAAATATGTATCATAAATCGTGTTACTCAGGATACACACATTGTATTACCCATGTATGTTGACCCTATTTACATTATTTTGTTATGTCAACAAACGTCGTATACGACTTTTGTTTATTAGTTGAAATACTCAGTTTGTGAGGCAAGTATTTGGAAAGAAAAATTCTACCATATAATAGGAAATTACATTCCGCAGAAATTTGTGCTTTCACCGATGTAGTGTCACTTTAAGCGCTTCTGTGATCAGCAATCACAGAGAATATATCATTTGAATTTTTTTAAATGAAAAATTTAGTTTCTTCCTTAAATGAATTTTCTGTTCATTTCGAAGGAAGAGAAGGCACTGATAAACATCTTTAATTAGGTTTGTTGAGGGCCGGAGATAAATCACTCGTCACGAGGTTGGTGATGTTAAATGAGCAGATTAATTAAGATTCTGTCACAGATAATAAGCCAGTAGCAGTACATAATGGTAAAAATAAAACAGAAAATGTTGCCTTCAAAACAGGAACAAATACTCGTTAACTGGAAGTCTTATCACAGGGTTCATTTAATCAATACTGATAGATGAATGTGATTAGAGAGTATGTTACAGATTAATTAGGGACCAGGGGGTTTATTAGGTGTTTTAGGATATTTTACTCTGATTTAACCTGGTGTAGCAAGCTGATCTCCTGTTTAGAAATCAGATTAAATGATGATGATTCTTGGCTATCTATCTTAATAAGGTTATTAGCATTAGTGCACTTGGAAAGGCTGTATCAGCCGGATTGAACAGTTCAAAGGAATTACCTTGATTATCATTGCTATACAGAGCATGTGATACTGTTATCATAGGCGGGTCAGTAGTCTATTGTGGTCAACATACGCTGCGCTCATTACCCATGGATCGCAGGTTATTATAGGCAGGTCAGTAGTCTATAGTTGTCAACATATGCTGCGCTAATTATCCATGGATCGCAGGTTATTATTGGCAGGTCAGTAGTCTATAGTGGTCAACATACGCTGCGCTAATTATCCAATTATCCATGGATCGCAGGTTATTATTGGCAGGTCAGTAGTCTATAGTGGTCAACATATGCTGCGCTAATTATCCAATTATCCATGGATCGCAGGTTATTATTGGCAGGTCAGTAGTCTATAGTGGTGAACATACTCTGCGCTTATAATCCATGGATCGCAGGTTATTATTGGCAGGTCAGTAGTCTATAGTGGTCAACATATGCTGCGCTAATTATCCAATTACCCATGGATCACAGGTTATTATTGGCAGGTCAGTAGTCTATAGTGGTCAACATACGCTGCGCTAATTATCCAATTATCCATGGATCGCAGGTTATTATAGGCGGGTCAGTAGTCTATAGTGGTCAACATATGCTGCGCTAATTATCCATGGATCGCAGGTTATTATTGGTGGGTCAGTAGTCTATTGTGGTCAACATACACTGCGCTCATTACCCATGGATCTCAGGTTATTATAGGCAGGTCAGTAGTCTATTGTGGTCAACATACGCTGCGCTAATTATCCATGGATCGCAGGTTATTATTGGCAGGTCAGTAGTCTATAGTGGTCAACATATGTTGTGCTAATTGTAGCGGTCATTATCCCTGTCCAATAAGAAGTTATATTTCAGAATAACATGTTTCATATCATGTACCATGCTATTACAAAAAGTAGGCCAGGTCTAGAGGTTACAAAACTCTTCTCCAATCTCAACCTTTCTGATTGGTTGAGCCAACAGCAAATCTGCGACTCAACCAATCGTTATCACTTGCGCTTGAGTCCGCCTCCGTGGTCGAGTGGTTAAGGTCGCTGACTTGTATACCGCTGTAACCTATCATCACTGATGGTCACGGGTTCGAGCCCCGCTCAGGCCGTGTCTCATTTATATGAAAAAGTTGGCAGTTTCTTACGGAGGTTGGTGCACCCAAGTACTGGTTAACCGCTGGAGCCTGCCCAGGAAAGGTGTTGTTAGGTCAACTGCCCGCCAGCGATATAGCCCAAAATGGTGCAGCACGATGCAGGCGTAAAACCCGAAATATAAAAAAAAAAATCACATGCACTTGAGAAATGTTTAATTATAACCTCCAACTCTGATCTGGCATTTATTATTTGTGTATGGTATATATTGATCATGTTTAGACAAAGGGCGAGTATATATAACTGTTATTGTTTAATTAGGTGGACATTTTAAAATTTTATTGTAAATGACAATGTCTATCTTCAGATTTTTCCTTGGTGACCTTGTGTGCTGAGGAACATGAGAGTGGAATATCATACAGTAACAGTACCACCAGAGGAAGACCATGGATGAGGAGGACGTGGGTTGGGGGGGGGCTGATTCATGAACAAGGGCTGGATACAGTGGAAGACAAAATAGCAGAAAATCATGGCGTAACAATAAACATGGAATCTGACACTTATAATCATAGACAGCACTATAGTAGACCCAGTCGTTACATAGGTCGACATAAGTCTAGTCGTGGCCATGTTAACAGCTTATTACATTTTGCAACAGCACTATAGTAGACCCAGTCGTTACATAAGTCTAGTCGTGGCCATGTTAACAGCTTATTACATTTTGCAACAGCACTATAGTAGACCCAGTCGTTACATAAGTCTAGTCGTGGCCATGTTAACAGCTTATTACATTTTGCAACAGCACTATAGTAGACACAGTCACAAAGCTCCACCTGTAATAGTAACCAGTCTTCACGAAACTTTGCGTTTGAGTTTGTCCAACACCGGCCCATCAGACATAAGATTACAATGCACTTAGAATTGCAATATATCTAGGCAATGATTTTGTTGTTGTCTGACAAGTCAAAGTCGGTCCGACGGATTTCTGGAAGAGTTGTAAATAGAAGCATTAAATCTGTGCTGAATGTCGGAGAAGGGAAGCAGAAGCGTTTGTGCAACAACAGCCAAAATCTCCCATTCACTTATAGCCTAGGTCGACTTATGCATGGATATGTACGGTAATGCTGCGGCGACAAGTTGGTGGAAATTCATAGTTCTCACTGAATCAGCGACGGGAAGCCAGGTCTTGTGATTGGGTCTTGTCTGTACATACTTCCAGCAACGTTTGCATTCAAGTACTACTATTACTACTAGTGATAATACGGGTTCGAGTCCCCCTCAGGCCGTGTCTCTTTATATGAAAAAAGTTGACAAGTTTCTTACAGAGGTTGGTGTACCAAGTACTAGTTAACCTCTGGAGCCCGCCCTGGAAAGGTAAACTACCCGTCAGCGATATAGCCCATAATGGTGCTGATGAAGGAGTAAAACCCGAACAAACAAATAAGAATGGAAGTCGTGATAGCAGTGGTAGCGCGTTTGATTCAGGTGCGAATGGCCCGGAGTTTGAGCCCTGTTGGAGCCGTTACGATTGTGCCCTTAGGCAAGGCATTGAAATTTATTTTAGCTTGATTGTGAAACAAGTTCTTACAACTTATATTAATCACTCTCGAGACCTCATTCCTGATGGAATCCATCGCCACGAGGGAGAGAGAAGAGGCAACGTGGAAATTAAATGCCTTGCCTAATGGCACAATCGTAACGGCTCCAGCGGGGCTTGAACTCCAGACCTTTTGCCCCTGAAGCGAATGCGCATCCACTGCGCTATCACGACTTCCACAAGGTGGTAGGATATGATGTATCAATAGAACGATGGTGTTTGAAAAGATCACGATGAAGGTTTATTTTGTTGGTATAGCATTATTTTAATTGATTGAAGAAATTATGTTAGTTTATACAAATATATTTTAGCTCGATTGCGAAACAAGTTCTTAAAACTTATATTAATCGCTCTCGAGACCTCATTCCTGATGGAATCCATTGCCACAAGGGAGAGAGAAGAGATATGTGGAATTTAAATGCCTTGGCACAATCGTAACGGCTCCAACTCCGGGCCTTTCTCCAACATGTCTTGCGATCACCTAGGAATAGCATTATTTCAATGAGAGTGGGGAAAGATACAGTCTGGGTTTACATGACACGCTATAAGGGCACCACCACCAAGGGTCTGACGGGGTTCCAGCTCACAACCTCCTTGGCACCACAGACTACAGAACAGATTGAAGAAATAGTGTTTGTCTTTCAAATGTTACGTGGCGAGTAAAAACATGGTTTGGAGTTCTGATGCGTAAGAATTAACCAAGCAGGCCGTATGCGTAAGTGGTTAATTCCGGCACTCGGAACGAAAACAGACGTTTTATTCGACTCTAAATAACACATATACAAATATTATTCTGATTCTAACATGACAAACATATCTAAAGAGCACAAAAAATAGCTGGTGTTATTTTTTAGATATCATCAAAAGTTTTAATGACGTCACAAAAGTACAAAAAATGCTAGCAAACCATGTTTTATTGCAGATTTAAACACGGTAAAGTCCTTCTTTGCGTATACAGACAAAATGCCGAGTCATGTTAGAATAGAGATGTACAGAAGGTTTAGATGAGCATCTGTATATTATATCGTGTAGTTGGTCGAGTTGGATTTACTTAGTGCTAGATGATGTTGCTAGGTTCAAAACTTAGCCTATGCCTATATAGTTATATACACATATTTTCATGAAACGTGGTCAGTGTATGTATATATATATAGAATGAGTGCTGTTTTGGTGTAATTCCTGATTTATTACCATGGAAACGTGGTCAGTTTAGGTTACTGTCTATAAATAGAATGAGAAAGTGTGCTGTTTTGGTGTAATTCCTGATTTATTACCATGGAAACGTGGTCAGTTTAGGTTACTGTCTATAAATAGAATGAGAAAGTGTGCTGTTTCGGTGTAATTCCTGATTTATTACCATGGAAACGTGGTCAGTTTAGGTTACTGTCTATAAATAGAATGAGAAAGTTGCTGTTTTGATGTAATTCCTGATTTATTACCATAGAAACGTGGTCAGTTTAGGTTACTGTCTATAAATAGAATGAGAAAGTGTGCTGTTTTGGTGTAATTCCTGATTTATTACCATGGAAACGTGGTCAGTTTAGGTTACTGTCTATAAATAGAATGAGAAAGTGTGCTGTTTTGGTGTAATTCCTGATTTATTACCATGGAAACGTGGTCAGTTTAGGTTACTGTCTATAAATAGAATGAGAAAGTTGCTGTTTTGATGTAATTCCTGATTTATTACCATGGAAACGTGGTCAGTTTAGGTTACTGTCTATAAATAGAATGAGAAAGTTGCTGTTTTGATGTAATTCCTGATTTATTACCATGGAAACGTGGTCAGTTTAGGTTACTGTCTATAAATAGAATGAGAAAGTTGCTGTTTTGATGTAATTCCTGATTTATTACCATGGAAACGTGGTCAGTTTAGGTTACTGTCTATAAATAGAATGAGAAGTGTGTTGTTTTGGTGTAATTCCTGATTTATTACCATGTATCCAATACATATGGAGTATTAGTTTTTGTCGATTATGTTTTGGTATTGTGCTTCTGTTTTTGTGTAGCGTCCATATTCGCCTAAAAGGCGATCTCGCATATAAGACGACCCCTCCCCTACTTTGGCCCTGAAATCTTCGGGATTTGGGATGCACTCGCAGTTGATAGTTGATAGCACCAGGAACAAGTATAAATTGCCATGTTTGACCAGTGCATGTTGAAAATAGTTTCAGTGTCGAAGTGCTTTCCTAAATTCTAAAACATGATTATGGATACCGTTCAACACATTTTTAGGAAAGAGGAAACCATACAAGCAGGTTGCTGTCTCCTCAATCCTACATGTATGTACATAGGAAAGAGGTAACCATACAAGCAGGTTGCTGTCTCCTCAATCCTTCCTACATGTATGTACATAGGAAAGAGGTAACCATACAAGCAGGTTGCTTTCTCCTCAATCCTACATGTATGTACATATAACCATACAAGCAGGTTGCGTTC
>CM026394.1:18145213-18280030 GCA_014843695.1 Archivesica marissinica | reverse complement strand
CAATGTATGTCGTATGAGGTGCTTCTATGGGGGAAAGGGTCAATGTATGTCGTATGAGGTGCTTCTATGGGGGAAAGGGTCAATGTATGTCGTATGAGGTGCTTCTATGGGGGAAAGGGTCAATGTATGTCGTATGAGGTGCTTCTATGGGGGAAAGGGTCAATGTATGTCGTATGAGGTGCTTCTATGGGGGAAAGTGTCAATGTATGTCGTATGAGGTGCTTCTATGGGGGGAAGGGTCAATGTATGTCGTATGAGGTGCTTCTATGGGGGAAAGGGTCAATGTATGTCGTATGAGGTGCTTCTATGGGGGAAAGGGTCAATGTATGTCATATGAGGTGCTTCTATGGGGGAAAGGGTCAATGTATGTCGTATGAGGTGCTTCTATGGGGGAAAGTGTTAAGATATATTATTATTAATCGTCTATTTGTTTGTTCCGGTTTTACGTCTGCACCATTTTTGGCTATATCGCCGGCGGGTAGTTTACCTAACAACACCTTCCCTGGGCAGGCTCCAGCAGTTAACCAGTAATTGGTGCACCAACCTCCATAATAAATATTATATTACAAAGCTAGTGTCTAATAATTAGCATTATTTAATTAATTATTTGCAATCTAGCAGAGAAAATAAGTCAAATATGTCATGGAATTTCATTAGAATTGTGCGTTAACCACATAATTCTAATAGAAATCCAGGACATATTTCCAGAGTTTTCCGTTACAAACAGGAACAAGGTCATCGCCCAAGGGGTGTCGTGTCTCACATTCCGTGATTAACTGTAAAGGGTTGGATCGGCGAAATAAAAAATGTCTTTTATGATTACTAACAAATTGCCAAAGTGCAAGGTCACTGGTACATGTAGGGTGGGGACTTACTGCGGGTGTAGAGAATTAGTACACGGGTGTGCATGCAAAGTTTCAAAGCAATAATGTTGACAGTTTTTGAGAAATTATGTTTTTTACGCACAAATTATTCTGAAGAATTAGTCCTTCGATGTGTATGTGAAGATTCAAAGCAGTAACTTGATGGTATTTGAGAAGTGATAATGTTTTTTATGCATAAGTAATTTCTGAAATCAAACAATTTTGGACCAAAATTCAGGTTCAAGATTACTTTTGGGGGTGGGACTTGTTAGGAGGGCAGGATACCCATAGAAACAGTATGCAAGTTATCAAAACATTATATTTGACAGATTTTTAGTTATATGCATATTTTTATGGAAATTATTAGTATTTAAAAGAAATACCGTAATTACTCGCCTATAAGACGCCCTCCCAATTTAGGTCTTAATTAATTCAGTGGTATATTGCTTATACCCGCGTATATATAAATCCTCGGACCGGGAAGTATGTGAGATGGTACGGTGGTCGCCAGATCGGACAGTTGGGTTTTCTCCGGGTACTCCGGTTTCCTCCCTCACGAATGACCACATTTACGTGTGATTAATATAAGTTGTTAGAACTTGCTTCGCAATCGTTGTAAAATAAATATAAAGTTTAAACCCGTGTATAAGACAGATTGATAAAATGGAAACCACTCAGAAGTAAAGATCAAACATATAATTAAGCACTGTAAATTATGTCAAATCATACAAAAAATGCACTGACAAATGCACAACAATAAATTTGATTTGCTAAAATTAAAGTTCAGTTTACAGACAGAGCTATGTAAGTCTGATTTTGCTATATCCTTTCAGTTATTTAAATATAAGTAAATGGAGATAATCTCAATAAGCTGTAAGCTTTCAATTAAATCCATTTTCATTCTGTATACAATAAATATGTACACGTGTTGTGGTTCATTGCTATGGATACGCTATACTAGTGGATAATAGGGACTGTTTCAAGAGGTATGAAGAAAGGGGGGCGTTTAACTCTTTCAACCCCAAGTAACTGACATGGATTGGTGCATGCTATTATTAGACCAATAAATTAATAAGAAAATTACCTTTGGACCAGTTCATTTATCAAAATGGGTAATTTTATCTAAAAATAGTAATAATTATTACTGGCAAAAAAGTGCAGATCCTGATGAGACGGCTCGTCACGAGCCGGCTCATCTGGATCTACACTTTTCATAAGCCTATTTAGAGGCCTGTGGGGTTGAAAGGGTTAAAGGAGTCCCAGATATACTTTGCATATAATTTGTCGCAAATTGCATCGCCCCTGGGGGCGTTTAAACGGGGGTATATAGTAATTATTGAAATAAGAATTGTCCAGGGCTAGAATCTTTCGCAGTTTTTAATTTACCAAGGTGTTCATTTAATACCCAAAGTCGGTGAAAAAATGTATAAAAAGGGATCAAATTGGCCAAACAAATTTATATAGGTGGCTGACATTTAGAAAACGCAGAACCAGCCGATTTTGACCGAAAATATTTAGGCGATGTTTTGTGACCCACTTATAAGACGGGACCCCGAGTTTGAGCCTTAAATCAGCTGAAAATATACCCGTCTTATAGGTGAGTAAGTACGGTACTGTACATTATGAATGAATAAATATGTTTAAACCAATATACGGTCATCCATTATTGAATTGGAACAACTTTAAAAAAATCTGGTGATATAGGCGAGTAAGAATGGTACCTTAGAATTCCCCATAAATGGATGTATGCAGCGGAGTGTGTGTGTTTTACGTTTATTTATCGTCGCTACCGGTTGCCCATATGAGTGACGCCTCCTAAAGAGATTAGTCATTTTAGATTTTGGAGGATAGTGCAATGATACAGACAGAGACCCATTCTAGAGTCTCCTCTGGTTCTTTTATGTGCACGGTATAAAGCACCGACACGAGACCTCGGTATAACGTCCCATCTGAAAGACTGTTAATTTTATTAGGGTCAGACGGGGATCGAACCTGCGATCCCTGGATTACAAGTCCAGCGTGTTCCCACTGGACTACAGATCCATCTGCAGCGGAGGAAATAATCGGTGGCTTTTATATAAATGGCATTTTTAGCTCAATAAGTGTGTAACATGATTGTACTATGCATAATGAGAGACATCGGTCAGTTACTGCCCCTGAATACTCCCTAAAAGTAAGTAGAGAATATTGGCTGTATGTGCCAGAATATGTCAGGTTAGTAGCACACAACTTGCATTATGGGTAAATAATATCACAGGCAACAATTTACGAAAGACGGAACTTTAAAACAAATACTAGAATAGTGAACAGGTTGCTATCTAAGCAACACAAGTTTACATAGCTAAGCAACAATAGTTTACATAGCTAAGCAACAATAGTTTACATAGCTAAGCAACAATAGTTTACATAGCTAAGCAACAATAGTTTACATAGCTAAGCAACAAAAGTTTACATAGCTAAGCAACAATAGTTTACATAGCTAAGCAACAATAGTTTATATAGCTAAGCAACAAATGTTTACATAGCTAAGCAACACTAGTTTACATAGCTAAGCAACAATAGTTTACGTAGTGCGTGGAGGGACAGTCGAAAATAGATTGCAATAGACGACAATCTAGGACTTCCTATCACAACAATTGACCTTTCTGCAAACGCTACTTAGGCACGCCCCCCATAGTTACATGTGCTCGCTGTAACCACGCGAGACAAGCTATCTAACAAAATGGCGTCTAACGCAGACCTGCATCGAGTTAATCTAGATAAAATTCCGTCGAATTTCTCGGTTTTATTTCACCCAGATAAGAATATCTCGTTGAAAGCAAGAAGGCAAGGGTTTTAGGTGATTTCGTATAATCCCTTGTTCGTCTAATGGTAGTTTCGTATACTAGTGCATTCGTATAATCACAGGTTCGTATTTTATATATATATAGTACTGCACTATACAGGCCCATTATAATAATGCTATTATTAGCTATTTAGGTAATTAGACACAATTATGAATGGGACTATGTAGCCGTGTGTTTTGCCATACCAGGAGTGATTATCTATCTAGGTTTCAGGCCACTAATCAAGATTAATTAAAGTGAATGGGGGAGAATAAATAAATCATTCCGCATTTTCGATGATTCCAACGGTGGCACTTATCGCAGTTAAGAGCATGCATACGGCTGGAAACGTAACGAGAGCAAAAAACGCATGGAAAAATAGACGCCATGGTTGTAATGAAATTGATGTGAAGAGCATGATATTTATACATGATTCAAGGGCTTGGACATATGGCACGGCTCAGCTCTAAAGCTGATAAAACATGGGCATACACGCCAGCATCACAAATGTTTGAGCCGACCAATCAAGGTGTGAAAAATAATATATTCTCCAGTAATTGATTAATTTGTCAACAGCCCATCTCATAATAGACGTAGGTGTGAAGGTTATTTCTCTAAAGTACAGATATACGGATGAGGATGTGTTAAGTGTTCGTGGTAAATGCTTGCGCAGTCAACGGAAGAGTGAACAACCACATCGTGTCAACTTTGACATCAAAAGAAATGAAATATGCCACCGTCTTGAGAGACTCGACCCTATGCCTCCTAGAAGACTCGAACATTAGGCCCAAAAACTGAACACCAGTACGTTCACTGAGCTAATATGGGAATCCCACAGCTCTGCACATGCATGGGTACTATTACTACTATCTGATCCCTAGTCCACCATCCACGACAATATGTATGAACCACATGTATAATCACCACTATACTCACATATCTCTTGTGAACGGTAGATCTATTAATGCAGAATATATTTTTTCGAAATATTTTATTATGCATAAATAAATTAATTTCAACTTACTTTTGTGCAAATATATCTGTTTGCATTAATTGTGGATGTATTCAACTGGTCGTTTGGTCGTTCACACAACTTAATCCACCTTAGACATGTTTTCAAGATTTGTCTTAGGTTTTGAAAATGGCACGAATTTAACGTCACCTATCAATCGATCTGGATATCTACATCACTGTCACACAGCCCGTAACTACATCTTTTCACCATTGTCAATGACAGACAGCATTAATTAATTTTAAATATTTTTCAAAAAATAATTTCAGATCACGATCACTCATTATCAGATTTGATTAAAATTTTACTACATAACTCGTTTATCTAACAGAACGATAAAACAATGACTCGGTGTAGTAATCAATTATATAATTATGTGCACACATTTTATAATTGACCAATTAGCACAATCAGTGCTAAATTCCGATGTGAAATACTTTGATCTTGATAGCAGTGGCCCCTATCGGGTATTATAACTCGGCGGTCTCTGTGATGTACCGTTAGTGGGTAAGTTGTTGATTGCTCCCAATAAACAGTGTGACACGCTTAAATTTGATTGCTGTGTTTGTGAGAAAAGAATGACTATATGGGGTCAGTCGGTGTTTTTATAGATGCATTGTTTTTAAAGCAGCTGTCTGGTATTTTGTGGTTCATATACACACTTTTAGATTTGTCCAAGGATTTTGAAATGGGTTGAATTTAACGTCGATCACCAGGATATCGACTAATTTTGTACTATAACTAACCCACACACCAAAGCTACACATTTTCAACATCATTAAAACAATTTAAAACCCGTATTTTCGATCAAATTCACGCCTTTTCAAATTTGTCTACTCGTTACTAGTTTGTCTAATATGCATTGTTTGTCTAACAAGATGGCGGCGATAAACCGTTGCCGGGGGTGTGCGCGAATGGTGCGATGCGATTGGCTAACGCCAGCTGTCAATCAAAATCGGCAGAAAGGTCAATTGTAGTTACTTTGGAACTACTACTTGTCTCAAAGCTCCATACCCAGTTGCATTAAATTGACCATATGAGGTTTTACAGGAGAAGTATGAAGTCGCTTTAAGTATGTAGAGCATTGGATTTGGAATCGAGAGCCCCGGGTTTGATACTTGGTCAGAGCACGTATGTGGTGTCATTGAGCAAGGCACCTCACACACATTGCTTAGTACTGGATAGTCGCTTAGGTCGCCTAAGCCTGACCAGGAAGGGGTTCGACATTAGAGGAAGATAGATAGAGTGGTGGAACTTATGCTCGGCGTAAATCCCAGTATAAAATGTTAATTGCACTTGCCGTATATTATTATTTTCTTACTACTTCTTTCTACTAGTGGTAGTGGAAGTCGTGATAGTGCAGTGGATGTGAGTTCGCTTCAGGTGCAAAAGGTCCGGAGTTCTAGCCCCGCTGGAGCCGTTACGATTGTACCCTTAGGCAAGGCATTTAAATTCCACATTGCCTCTTCTTTCTCCTTCATGGCGATGGATTCCATCAATCCATCATGAATGAGGTCTCGAGAGTGATTAATATAAGTTGAAAGAACTTGTTTCGCAATCGAGCTAAATTTGTATAAACTATTATTTTCTTAAGTCGTGAAAACAACAAACTTTCAAAAAACTCTTGTTGACAGTTTTAGCTTTATCACGTGACCCTGTTGCTCAATTCAGCTATCGCAACGGCACCCGTTAATATGATGAGCTCAAGACTTCAGGCCACCTATGCACGGCGTACTTGTTATTTTTTATTTATCCACCATAACTTGTTGAATATCTTATTTTGATATACTACATCATTGAATAAAAACACTTATTGGTTTTAATCAGATATGGTATAGAAACTATTTTTCAGGTTTAAAATTCGGATAGCTATGCCTATGGTACCTGAATTGCTCATACACCGTATCAGTTTCGGTGGAAATATTCTCCCAATGATTTGTTTGTTTATATTCGTCTGCTGGACCATTGATGCGACAGTTGCATCAGGCTACCGATACACGCAACGGAATGCTATTGAACCATGCATCAGAGCACAAGTTCAACAACTCTAGACGAATATGGGACAGGTGTGACCCCGTTTAGGGACCAGGTATAGGTATGACCAGGTTATATGATAGGTATGACCACATTATTTTAGATTAAGGTGTAGTTTAACATGTATATTTTTGTGTATTGGACAAGAAATTGGCCAGTTAATGGCAGTTATTTTTCTTGTCAATTTCATTTAAACACTACATATAGCCTCGAGGGTCCTCATTCCAGTAGGATACGAAACACTCATTAAAATTTGCATAATAGTTTGTAAAATATACAAAGACGTATACATATCTTAGTCAACAAATCCTTTTCCAATATGTTGCATCAAATTTCAACATAAATGCATGTGTTTCCAAAGAGTAATCACGATTTGTTCTGAACTACTGTAAATTTGTCCGTAATTTTACATGTGACCCAATTCCGGTAACTCTTGGGTAACAGTGAATTAGGCACTCTTAATTAATTATGTGGTGTTTTCCCAAACAGTTCAAATATAAGATATAATTCCAAAATCTATTTTTAACTTTGTTAACACTAATAACTGTTAAAACACTAAATTATTAACTGTTGTTTATGTAACTGTTTTATTCTACTCCTCTCTAGTGTCACAGCAAGGACACATGACTGTGTCTCCTATTCTAAGTACCCTGACTGTGGTGCAATATGTCAACTGCACCCAGTGGTTACAGAGTTTGCCCCTATTAACTCACACAATCTCCACTTTGCAAATATTAGAGATACACACTTGGAAATCTCTTTAGTGTCTGTTCTTTCTCCTCATCTGCCTAGGATTTGCCTAAAAAACTAAAATTGTTTATAAGGGATAGGACTGAAAACAAAATAAATAAATTAGGCTTGGCCTTATAGAAAAAGCCCACTTCCGAATTAGATCTGTCAATCAAAGCCTGGTTTCAGAGCAGACGGATGGTAACATTTCTGAACAATGTTTTTGGGGCCAAAAAAGGGTATTTAACACATTTATTTGGTAATAGTAGAAAAGGTATTATTTTATATGCGTGACATGTTTCAACAAATGTTTACCTGTTTTTGTCTCATTTTACTCTTGTTTGACTTTTGACAGATAGCTACAGCTTTAGTAAATATTTACATCGGAGCGCGTGTATGACGTCAGCAAATATCGCGCGTTACGAGATTTAAACAAATATCACCGGAATTAGGACAGTCACGGAATGAGGACCTTCAATGATAGTAAGTAATGTTCAGATATATAAATAAATATGTACCATAAAATAGGTTATAGAACAAGGTGTATTGTACTTCAGTATGTATGTATACTGCATTTTTAGGCCCACCAAACAGCGGTAGAATCAAGAAGGTTGTCTTGTGTTGTGTGTTTGTGTCCCAAACGGGGTCACACCTGTCCAGGGTCACACCTGTCCCATTACCCTCTAGACATGGACCTAGGAGGCTAGGTCACCGCTAGTGGTATGACAATCATCATAAATTATTCAAATCGTCCCCACCTCAACAAATGAAAACTATTCAAGCAAAAACAAAACAACATTTGACTACAATCAGTGTACAATGTTTTAATAAAATAATCTTAGTGCAATGCATTTGTGTGGACGATTTGATTTGGGGACGATTTGACTAATTTGAGAAGCAGGTTAGACAGGTTGATTGAACCAGCAACCTCTGGATTGACAGTCCAGCGTATTGACCGCTGGATCACTGATCAGTCTATATAATCGAATAAGAGTATTTGTATTTACATGCATACCTCGATAACTAAACACAACTGAAAGAATTAGTGACCCCTCAGTTGCAGCAAACTTATATTACCTCCCCTTGTAATTTCACATTATTATGACACTCTTATTTAACGGTATAAAACAACCAAATTACAATTGCGGACAATTATAACATACAAGACAATGACACCTTGTGTGTTTTACGTTTATATATAGTCGCTACGGGTTGTCCATATGAGCGACGCCTCCTGAAGAGATGAGTCATTTTAGATTAATAGTGCAATGACACAGACAGAGACCCAATCCAGAATCTCATATGGTTCTTTTACGTGCAATGTGTAAAGCACCGACACGAGACCTCGGTTTAAAGTTCCATCTGAAAGACTGTTAAAACTGGGCATAGGTATATAGCATTACATGATAGCTACATCACAACAGCAAGTATGACTCACTATTTTGACCTTGGATGGACGCTACAAGGAGCAGAAATACCAATTCCGAGCCTGTTTGGTACTGAAGTGAGCATACTAGGCGATGTGACCGCACAGTACCGGGTATGGACATGTTGTAGCTTGGTGTAACAGCTGTAAAGCTATATTGGCCTGGGTGGCAGCTACACTTAGTCAAAGGGTCAGAACAGAGCAGAATTACGGATACCCATAAGTCAGGTCGATGTGGTACTGAATAGCGAGCACCATTGGCGATGCGAACCTACAATACCGGGTATGGGTATGTAGCCTGATCTAATAACTGCAAAACAACACCAAGTATGACTCTCTATTTTGACATAGGTGCGTGATACACGTAGTCTATTTGGCCATCATCCCATTACAAAGTTATGTCCAGTGTCAACTTTCACAGCTGATACTGAATGAAGTGTCATTGAACGCAAAAAGACAAGCTCTGTATAAACATTCTACGTGATTGTTGAAAGCTTATAATTGAAATACCTAAACAGAAAGAGGCATGTGCCACTTTGGATGACACATTAAGTATTCTAAAGTCAAAATTCTTGGATTTACCCATTGATAGGCACGTTGAATTGTTCAACACAACTGTAAAACCATCTATATGGATCTGAAATGCGGAGTTACGTAAATATCGATTGCACAGAAAGAATCCAGCTGAAGTTTTGACGTATAGTTTAGGCTTAAAATCGAGCAATCCAAATTGTCTGATACATGTATATGGTGAAACCGGTATTAAACCTCTTTCGGTCGATATAGAATCCAAAATTATTTCATATTGGTCGAATCTGGTTACACGTAGGCCAATACCAAAGTGCCATAAATTAGCATACACGTATGTTATACTGATTAGCAGTTGTATAGGTTGTCAAGATATATCTAGCTGTAGATTACAGTGGATTGAATGTGTTAAAAGTATATTACATAAATGTGGAGTATACAATGTATGGAATAACCACGAGTTTCCAAATCACAAGTAGCTTTATGGTTTAAACATAATTTATTGCCAAAATGTACATAGCAATTTGGTTTGAGCCACAAGTGCTTTCCACATTATGAAACGGCTCTCCCCAATACATGGTATTTACCGAAAATTCATGTTATGGCTACAATTAGGTTACAACGCATTTAAATGAATAAATGCAAATTACATACATAAAGATACATAAAAATACAATATCATCATTTATACAACGTACTCATGCAAGTGTGCCTGTGGTGCTTGTGTCTAGTGAACGACCAGAACCTCTCTTTCTATTTGCAGACTAAGCGTTAATTTGTAAACATAGACATTCTATATAGTATTTCAATAAATTCAAAGAGTAGCTTTATATGTCTGTCAAACAGACACTATCTGTAATGTAAGCAATGTCCCCAATGTGAACATTGCTTTTTGAATTTATTTTTCTGGCTTTGGGTCAAGATGCAAAGGACAAAGTTTATTCTCAAAACTAAAGCACGTGAAGAATTATATTCGACAATTGGACACAGTCGACTGTATGCTCCCTATCACTCCTCTCTATTGAATGTGAATTGACTATGAACGTTAATGATACACTGATATACAGTTATCCTTGTTCGAACTATCACGTCTATTAAGATACCACTTGCATTAAAAGATCACTTTTTCATTTCCAATGTGTGTTGTTAAGGAACGAACTAGTCTGTATTTAGGTATAATTCCTGCTTAGAAACCGTTTTAGCCATTACCGTTGGTGGTCTTTTAAACACACACTGTCTGTAATCGACATGATTGCCTATAGAAAGAACAGATCGGTGTGTTTTGCACGAATGATGAATTAGACACACACTGTCTGTAATTGACATTATTGCCTGTAGAAAGAACAGATCGGTGTGTTTGGCACGAATGATGAATTAAACACACACTGTCTGTTATTGACATGATTGCCTGTAGAAAGAACATATCTGTGTGTTTTGCATGAATGACGAATTAAACACGCACTGTCTGTAATCGACATGATTGCTTGTAGAAAGAACAGATCGGTGTGTTTTGCACGAATGATGAATTAAACACACACTGTCTGTAATCGACATGATTGCCTGTAGAAAGAACAGATCGGTGTGTTTTGCACGAATGATGAATGTCAAATAGACACCTCTGCTATGATGAGATATATTGTCGGAGTCTGGATTTTACAAAAGTTAAAAAACATATACAAGTACTAGTAAGCTGTTGATACTTAATTTTAAGTCACGGTCTCGATAAATGCAACTATAAACATTAACACATTTATTACAGTATCTGGCTATCATCTCACTGGCATCTTCATAAGTTTGTTTATGTTCATTCCTTATTACTATTGGATACCCTTGCAAAATTAAAATCTTAATACAATAATGCATCTGTATTCAATGATTGATATTTTAATATGTCCTTAAGAGACTGGCCTCCACTGAGTGCCAAGGGCTCGCGGAACCCTTAATTCTCGGGCACATGTAGATCAGGCGGGGATATATGTTTCAATGATATAAGAACATTTCAACAGGCATATTCCCTCAAAGGTAGATAACTCTTAAACGAGAGAAAACCTAGAGTAACATAGTAATCTCCCTTTTCACATATTAATAACATTATACAGAATGAGCAAATGCTCAGATTGGACAGAGATCGATTAACTGGCAAACACACCCTCTCAATTGTAACAGTGCTATCAGGGCCGTCGCTGGAGCTATTTTGATGATACGCACGGTCAAATTTGTTTGTCAATTGAACATAGCGTGCGATTACGCTAGGGGGGTCTCCCCACCCCCGGGATATTTTTGGAAATGAGGAAGCAATTTCCTGCATTTCAATGCATTTTGTAACATAGAATTGCAGGACTATTGCTCTTATCAATTAATCAAGCACGTAAAATAGCACAAACTATTTCGAGATGCACCATATTTGCAATGGGCTCAATTATTCCACCACTCCACACATCACGGCGCCTATGTATCCCTACTACCCCCCTGGCGTTTTAATTCATTTTTGGAGTTTTAATTTGTTTTCATTTTCTCAGACCAATGATACGCACGTGCGTACTTGCGTATGCCCAGCGACGGGCCTGGCTATATACACATGTATTAAACAATAATGATACGCTTGCCCGCATGGTTCGCCGGAGGCGAGGGTAAATAAGCTCAAACATCTAATAATTATAATAGCAGCAGACACGCAAGATGAAAAGTCTGACATAGACCTTCGAGATGAAGTACTTAGGCGTAATGCATAATACTCGCACGAACCACTCAATATTGTTTTATTTCAGGTAAAATATATTATCATTAAAATGCTCGTGTGTCCATACACATAATATACTGAGCACGATGTACCAATAGCCAATAATCTGAGAATGACAGACAGTAACTGCCCCTGAATACTCCCTTATGGTAGATAATCTGAGAATGACAGACAGTAACTGCCCCTGAATACTCCCTTATGGTAGATTGGTTCTCTTAATTGGTTTCCTCCGGGGTTTGTTATCGTGTGTTCCTTTGCGCAACATACATTCAATTTTCATTAGTTTAATCATATTGTATTGAATTCATCATGATATAATATACAACACAATGTTACAAAAATATAGCATGATAATACATACGGGTTGGGCCACAAGTTTTAACAACATTAGAAAACGGCCCGCACCAGAATGTATGTATAATTAAACAAAATGACTGATTTTGGCAAGAATGAATGAAAAAATCTCAAAAAAGGCATGAATTAATTAAACGAAAGCACTAAATATAAATGCAGCCCACGTTTCCACCCGCTGTTCCATCCCACCACGACATGTTTGTGCTTGTAAGAATAAAGCGGTGTTCTCCTCGTCAGATAATGAAGTAATTTATGTGAACTAAGTGGATGGAATATACGAGTATTGGTAAATAGAGAATTTCGTTCGTTCCTATAAAGGATACATATATAGAAGAAATGTTCCGCCTCTTCAATGCCATGAGTACAAGAGCACTCAGGAGAATCACGCAAATGGTTGAAGAATATGTCATTATTCAAATTACTGCATCGGTTTCTAGTACGAGTTTGAATATTAATAGTATAGATTTCTGAATAGATCTACGATCTGCAAGTGAAACCCAGTCAATTTCTTTGAGTAGATATTGTATTGAGACGGAACGAGTCAAACCTGTCGCTATGCGAACAACTTCATATTGGAGCTTCTCTAAAGTATTCTTTTCATATTGAGCGCAGCTGCCCCAAACTATTGATGCATATTCAAGTAATGGTCTTAGATAAGATATGTATATAATTATTGTTTAACGTTATGCGTTTAAGCTTATATTTCAGCATTCTTATTGAGCCTAGTACTTTTGAAGCTGAGGTAGTTTAGACTTTATTTATTTTACAATGATTGCGAAGCCATTTCTAACAACTTATATTAATCACTCTCGTTGGCGCGGATGAACGCGTAAATGTGGTCATTCGTGTTGGAGGAAACCGGAGTACCCGGAGAAAACCCACCTGTCCGATCTGGCGACCACCGAATCATCTCACATACTTCCCGGTCCGAGGATCGAACACGGGTTGCATTGTTGAGAAGCAACCCGGTTGAATTGATGAGAAGCGAGCGTGCTAACCACTGCGCTAATCGGACAACTGAGGTAGTAATATTGTTTATATGCATCCGTCGTTGGTCAACTATTCTGAGTGAGAAGAACATGACTTCAGTTTTGTCGGGATTAAACTTAACTAACCATTGATTTGCCCAACTAGATATTAATTGTAAGTCAGAAATTAAAACATTTTCCATGACGTCTGAAGATACAGCAAGGGTACTATCATCAGCGAATAATCTAGTGGTACTTATGAGAGAATCGGCTATGCCATTAACATAAACAAGAAATAAGAGTGGGCCTAGAACTGAACCTTGGGGTACACCTGTGGTAAGCGGTCTGGTATTTGAAACTGATTGTCCAAGAAATACTCGTTGCGAGCGATTGTGGAGATAGTCTGCAATCCAGTTAAGTAAATTCCTGAAACTCCAAGTTGTCTTAATTTGAATAAAAGACCTTTATGCCAAACTCGGTCAAAAGCTTTAGAGATGTCACAGAATACCATACATGTTGCCTTTTGTTCATCAAAAGCTTTACACATCTGATTATAAATATTTATAAGTTGATACACTGTGGAATGATCAGGCAGAAAACCTGACTGATTCTTATAAATAAGATCATTGGAATATAGGTGATTGTAAATATACTTAAAAATGACTCTTTCCATTACTTTTCCGATACAGCTTATTTAACGATATGAGTCTGTAGTTAGATGAGAGTGAATGATCTCCTTTTTTGAATAGTGGCATAACGTTAGCTAGTTTCCATTGAGTTGGATAACAATTAATTGATCTGTTGAATAAAATACAAAGCGGTTTGGATATAGCTTTGGAACAACCTTTTAGCATTTTATGACTGATGTCATCAGGACCATTTGCTTTGTTTAAAGCAAAGTTATTTAAAACGTCAATAACATCTTGCTCGGTGATAGTAAAATTTGAAATAACTGCATTACTCATTTGATTAAATTCGGGAAGGTGTGAGTTAGAGTCATCTACCGTTGATATGGAAAGGAAATAATCATTTAAGAGTTTTGCTTTATCTACGTCAGAAACCGCAGTGCCGTCTGTTCCTAAATAACACTGTAGAATCACCATTATGTATATAGAAAACATGTCCCACTTCTTCTTTCAATGCAATTTCTACGATCATTTCCGGCTGTTCGATTAGCGCAGTGGTTAGCGCGATCGCTTCTCACCAATGTAACCCGAGTTAGTTTTAGTTTAAACATATTTTATTTCCCAATATAATACATATTGAACAATGCATACACCACGCATAATCAGAATACAGAAACAGGATTAGAATGGAAGACAGAGTCTTATATAATTCTTCTCCGCTGCAAAGATTGTATGTATTTCGGTTGGCTTTTGCAATTGTGTTATAGAGTTAGGAAAGGTTTAACATGAAAACATGCGAACATAACTACATGTTAAACATTAATAAAGATCATAATATAGTGGATTGTGAGTGAGAGAGCGAGAGAAAAAAGAATGTAGTGAGAAGAAGGTGATAAGAAGATAAGAGAGGAGAGAATGTATGCCTCATGTCACAATAATCGTTATTAATACTATTATTAAAATCGCTTACTATCAGATATGTAGGTATGAACATGTGTGACCCGGGTTCGATCATCGGAGATGGTACGGTGGTCGCCAGATCGGACAAGTGGGTTTCCTCCCACACAAATGACCACATAAGTATACGCTTTCATCCGCGCCAACGAGAGTAATTAATATAAGTTGTTAGAACTTGCTTCGCAATCGTTGTAAAATAAATAAAGTTTAAACTTATTATTAACTCCGTATAACTCTCGTCAATAAGCTGTAATGTCTTCAATTGTTACTGCCAACTTAAACACACTATTGCTCGGTGACATTTGCAATGATTTTGCAACCAACACCGTAATTGTCTTTGCAGTACACGAATACATTATTGGCAGAGAAAGGTTCTGGAAGATGGATGATTCCTATAGATGCTCACATGGCGGTTTCCAATCCGAATGCCATTGACACAACAGTATGTCGGCTCTAATCTCTCCTTCTTCTTCTACTTCTTCTACTTCTTCTTCTTCTGTTCGTGCTCCAATTTGATATTTTATGTTCTTCAAATATTCATTTAAATGTTAACCATTTTCGTTTTTAGCATCCAAAACTATTTATTCACCACTACCATCAAGTGTGGTCCATATACTAATTTGAAATTGCTTAGCATATACAGTCTACATCCGTTATGTCAAATTCGGTTATGTCGAATTATCCGGTTATCTCGAAGTCGGATCAGAGTCCCGTTTCAGACACTATCATTTACATATAACTGGATATGTTATATAGAATTTCGTTACGTCAAACTTCGGTTATGTCGAAGTATTTTGTTCGATCCGACGGAATTCGACACAACGGATGTAGACTGTACCTTGAATAACTTTCATTTATTTTCAATGTTAGTTATATTAACCTCCTACATATTGTATATCAACCAATGGATGGGTATAATAACTATATAAGTTTGTTTCGTTCTAATCCCTTTAAGGGGCTATTCAATGTGCTAGATATTGACCCAAAATAAATATTTCGAAAATGAACAACACAAAGCACTATCACCACGCTCATTGTTAATAAATTAAATATTGGCCCAACTGTGATGTTTATAAATTGAAACTTGAGTTTGAAAATGAATGGTTAATTAATGAATCTCTAGAACAATATATTATTTATTGGGCGTCATATCGTCCATAAGGAATGAACAGTTTATGTAAATAGTTTACACAGCTATGCTATGGGTAACTATCTAGGGTTTATGTATTAAAACGAAGCATATGGTGACCGTGCTTGTTTTTGTTTATTTTCAAAAGTATTGTTTTGGGTCAATATCTAGCACATTGAAGATGACATAGCCCCTTAAGTATACTCTGGCTGTTAATTTACATATAAAATGTTCAGTTCTTGTTTACATGTAAAAATACTGAAATGACTACTGTTTAAACTAATATTTACCAGTACCGTAGCCAGAGGCAAATTTCAACCGAGGCAATCTAGGGGATCCGGGGGGCATGCCACCTTAAAAGTGTTGGGGCATAGAAACGATTTCCTGCGTTTTCTGATTTAATGAACCTTTATTTCTTTATTGCTTTGGACATTTTAACCGAGGAAGCCGTCTCGGTGTGCCTCAGTGTGGCTACGTGTATGATTATAAGGCAATTAATGGAAAGAAAACAATTATGCTGTAACATCAACGAAAAATTATCTAAACAAATACAATGTACAACCAGGTTATTGATATACGTGCTTGTGGTCTCGACCTGAATACATTATTTTAGCCACATGTATTTGGATGGAAATCTGTCAAATAGCACAAGTGAATGATGCAGTGCTTCACCTCATTTCGCTGTCCACAACACAAGTACATCTTAACGTGTGTCCTTGTCACTTCTCAAGTTATGTAAGCCCTGAGTCTTGTAAGCTGGTTGGCATTGGTTTAAGCATATTTATTTACAGGATACATGTAATATATATTGAGAAATATACAGAAACCTACATTTATATCAAGCTGGTTGACATTGGTTTAAGCATATTTATTTACAGGATACATGTAATATACATTGAGAAATATACATTTATATCAAGCTGGTTGGCATTGGTTTAAGCATATTTATAAACAGGATACATGTAATATACATTGAGAAATATACAATATATGGTCATCTCGCAGCAGCATATAAACCGACCATGCAGTTAGACATCAACGTGTCGTATGTTTTTTCCAGGTCCACACGCTATGTTCTTCATGGCGGCTGGATCGTGTCGGATAAGGCTGTTGGGTTCTCGTTGACAAGCAGACACGACGATGCGCGCGCACGTCGGAAGAGAGTGCGACACGCTGAGGATACATGTGTCCTAGGTTGCTGCTTCGAGATGAGACCAGGCTGGATTAATGTCCTACTGTAGTAATACAGTGTATATACTCCTGTACAGGATGCAGTCAACGGTCAAGAGTGGCACATAAATGATGTTCTAATACTGGGTGCAGGGGGTGAGAGCAAGTTTAATCCGTCAACGGTTCCCTATAAATGCATATTCCAAGACAAGATGGGAATGCTATTCACTGAACGTTACTGTAGTCTTACAATCGAGTCGATATTAGGTGTGCTGCAATGTATCCATGGCGAAACTGCAGCTATTGTTGGTGGAGGATGACTTCGAACACAAGTGCTTGCACTGGTAACAGGGTAGACTCAACACAAGCCTGCTGATTAACATCCGTACTTGAAAGAATTCGACAGCGCCAGTGGGACTCATTATTTAGATTTATATCAATAATTCATTCACTAAGGAGTCTGTTTTGGAAAAATGAAATTTTAAATTAAATAATTAAAACGTTTTATGTACGAGGGTAATATGTACGTTCACTTTTTGCGGTTATGTAAAGAAATTAGACACGGCCATATTCCAACCAATCAAAGACATTGGTCACAATCTGGGTGGGCCATTAGTCATTATAGTTTCGCAGAGACGAGCTCGTTGGGTAATGTCTATGGATTGGCGATACCCCGATATTTGGAGGATAGTGCATTGATACAGAGTGCAATGATACAGACAGAGACCCACTCCAGAGTCTCCTCTCTGGTTCTTTTGCGTGCAAGGTGTACAGCACCGACACGAGACATCGGTTTAATGTCCCATCTGAAAGACTGTTAATTTTATTAGGGTCAGACGGGGGATCGAACCTGCGATCCATGGATTACCAGTCCAGCGTGTTACCACTGGTCTACAGATCCGCCTGTGTTAGCGTCGTTAGCTATATAAAGACATACTCATGAAAGGACTCACTCTTTATAGACGATCAGTGGCTCAGTCAGTGGTTAACACGTTGGATTGCGAATCCAGCGATCTCAGGCGCGATCCCCGCCGCCTGACCATAATGTATGTATGTATGTTCCATTAATGCCAAACCCCTCTCGGGGACCTAGACATGTTTTCCTGGGCAGGCTTAGCCGACCTAAGCGATAAACCAGTACTAAACAATGTGTGTGAGGTGCCTTGCTCAATGACACTACATACGTGGCCTGTCCGAGTATTGAACCCGGGACCGTTCGATTCCAAATCCGACACTCTACCACTGGACCACGGACGCCACATAATAACACGTGTAATAACTGGTTGGCTTATTGATGAATTACAAAGTCCCAAGTCTGTGATAAATTAACAGTAATCCCTCATTGTTGAATTATAAAGACATTAATTGGAGGTAAATTAAGACTAATCTCGAATTGCTGAATTATAAATTCTAAGTATGGGTAAATTAGCACTACATCTCCCATTCTGGTGGACAACGAGAGATAACTCTAATGTTCTATTACCTCCCTTGGCAGATAAAGTACGATTTATCCCAAAATGTAAATAGGTCAATTTAGTTGGAATTCTTTGTTGTTACTGTTGTTCCATAACCGGATGTTGCAGTATAATAAATGTGATTTTATCAAAATCTTGTTAATTAACTGATAAAATTATTTTACAAATAAGTACCCATTGATAACTACTGTAGGAGATCTGTAGAGCTCTAGTAATTTAATAATCATAAGAAGTGATCGTGGAATAAAATGCTAGCGTGCTGTGAAAATTAAACAACGATAATAACAGAGGAAAACACTTAATATGACCTATCTATTTTTAGGGAGTATTCAAGGGCAGTAACTGACCGATGTCTCATTAACACTAAGCTTCCCATTGATGATCTATAAACTCCTAATTATGAGGTAAATTAACACTAAATCTCCAATTAATGAATTAAGAAGTCTTAATTAGAGTAAATTAACACTAAACTCCAATTATGAATAAAGAAGTCTTAATTAGGAGGTAAATTAACACTAAATCTCCAATTAATGAATAAAGAAGTCTTAATTAGGAGGTAAATTAACACTAAATCTCCAATTAATGAATAAAGAAGTCTTAATTAGGAGGTAAATTAACACTAAATCTCCAATTAATGAATAAAGAAGTCTTAATTAGGAGGTAAATTAACACTAAATCTCCAATTAATGAATAAAGAAGTCTTAATTAGGAGGTAAATTAACACTAAATCTCCAATTAATGAATTAAGAAGTCTTAATTAGGAGGTAAATTAACACTAAATCTCCAATTAATGAATAAAGAAGTCTTAATTAGGAGGTAAATTAACACTAAAATCTCCAATTAATGAATACAGAAGTCTTAATTATGAGGTAAATTAACACTAAACCTCCAATTAATGAATAAAGAAGTCTTAATTAGGAGGTAAATTAACACTAAATCTCCAATTAATGAATTAAGAAGTCTTAATTAGGAGGTAAATTAACACTAAATCTCCAATTAATGAATAAAGAAGTCTTAATTAGGAGGTAAATTAACATTAAATCTCCAATTAATGAATACAGAAGTCTTAATTAGGAGGTAAATTAACACTAAATATCCAATTAATGAATAAAGAAGTCTTAATTAGGAGGTAAATTAACAATATCAACGGGCAATTAATAAATTCTAATTATGAAGTAAATTAACAATATGTCTCCCATTCAGGAAATAATACGTCCCAATGAGAGAAATTTGTCAGTTATCGTCCCTTGATACTCCTAAAAGTAGATAGGTCCTCTTAATTGGTTTCCTCTGTTTTTATCGTTGTTTCCATTGCATCACGTACTATCATTTTAATTTGGATTCCCCATGGAGGCCAACGTTTGTAGCACATATAAACCATGACATACGACATATGTGTAGCCCATGCCTTATTTATATGTTATATAGATCAGTTATATTGTGTATTATTATTGTACTGCAAGCAATGCTCTCTTATCTGTATATGTACGGTAGCTGTTCCTTCATCTTCTATGACAGCTACCCATGTGTGTCCAGTCTATTGTGTTATTTACTGTGGTGTAACGTCATGTAATTATGTCTGAGTGATAGTACGGAATAATGACGTATGAGAGGTCAAATCACTAATCCACTATTAACCCCACTAAACCCGTTTTGCCGCCCTTTCTAATAATCCGTGCACTGCAAAAACTGAAGTCAAGCTGTATACATCGACATTGATGTAACAATGTCAGAATGAATTTGTGTATATATCTTTGTTTAGATCTACCTCTGATCAATTAAATAAATATTAATAAGACTAGTATACAGTCGATTCTGGTAAGAAACCATTTAGTACTAAACTAATGTATTTATAATATGAAATGAAATATGTGATAGCGGCTGTGATATTTTCCGGGTGGATTAGTGTGTATATTTCATGTATTAGTTGTTATTGTTATTACAGGTCCTCTTTTTTTGTACTGATATAAACTACGAATCTCGGATATGGGTTTGGTGTATTTAATTATTCCATGAAGACCCGGTGACATATGTGGCGTCCGTGGCCCCGTGGTAGAGCGTCGGATTTGGAATCGAACGGTCCCGGGTTCGATACTCGGTCAGGCCACGTATGTAGTGTCATTGAGCAAGGTACCTCACACACATTGCTTAGTACTGGTTAATCGCTTAGGTCGGCTAAGCCTGCCCAGGAAAACATGTCTAAGTCCCCGCGAGGGGTTTGACATTAAAGCAACATACATATATATGTATGATATTGTTGATATACGATGCATAAAGGCCGTTAAAACCACTCAAAATACGGCATGTAATAAAATATATACAAGAACAATAAACGTATGTATGAACTTATAGCGATATGCTAATCTAAGCGAAACATAATTCATCAAATAATAGATAAAGACCAGATAAATATTTTATGGCGTACTGCACCACTAAAAAGAAAGGTCGAAAGTTACATAGTGTACAGTACACTAATTGTTTCCGGATACAGACACATAATGGACACATTTTAGACGTCTGACACCTTCTAGGTAATTACGTATACCTGTATAAACTGCACATCGCTAGTCTGTACATCCGACCTATGTGTGACTTTAAAGCGACACTTCATCGGTTAAAACGCAAATGTCTACATAATGTAATTTGCTATTATAAGGTATAACTCCCCCATAGTATTTAAACAAATAAACAGACGTCGTATACTCGGTTTGTTGACATAATAAAATAATGTAAATAGGGTCGACATTAATGCGTAATACAAAGCGTTTATCCTGATTAACACGAGTTATGCTACATATTTACCGTGATATCACACGTGTGTGCCTATGTATATTTACTTGTAGACTAATCTTAATTAAATTATCTCTAATCGAAAGTATCGCGTGTTTAGTATTGACTTCAATGACAACAAACGTCAATTCAGGAGCCTGGATGACCGTTATATGAACTCCTTCTTTCACGTTTGAAATATTGTATGTGCCACAAAACTCTGTTTATTGATTCAATGTTAGTGTTCGATGTATTCAGAAGAATTTGTAGTAGCAATGCATTTATACGTGTACAACGTGCATTTTATTTGCTTTCTGCGATGTAATGTCGCTTTAATACAGTGGCGTATATTTTACATGTGTATATTATGCGTCAAGGCCGTAATGTACTATTAGTTGGACATGCAAATAACAATGCACCAATCGTGTTTGCAAGTTTGACGTAGCTTGTGCAGGTCGAACGTATGTACACTATAGGTAACACTCACTATAAATAGCTACTATAAGACCCAGAAGGCTCGGACCTGCAGATTGTCCCAGAAAATAAAAACTCTAAACCACCAAAAAATGCAATAAAAACTATAGGGGGTGGTGGGGGCTGTGACTAAGAGTTGTGTTGTCAACTTGAAGGTCACATGCATTCTGCACAATATAAAGTCAAATACGTGTCTCAGAAAATAGCGAAATTTGAATCCCCAAGACGAAATTTAAATGCACCAGAATGCACCATTGACGTTCTAGGATTCAAATGTTTGCATCATTCTCAGACCTCTCAACTAAATTCACATCCTTTGGTGCTCAATTTATTAGTCGGGCTTTCAATTTCATAATCGCTAGCTACGCACCTGGTGTACCATATGAGTAACACGGTACAACACAATGACATTAGCGTAAATAGTTGATCCTACCAAACACCATTTCTTTATACAAATTTCTTTTTTTCCCGCTCGATTGCGAAACAAGTTTTTACAACATTAGATTAATCGCTCTTGGTACCCCATTCCTGGTGGAATATACCACCATGACAGAGAGAAACGAGTAAATAAGAACACTGTATATCTTATCCCTTTCCTCCATAGACATTTAGGTTAGTATACTATTATATCTCCATACAAACGACAGCCATTTAGCTATCCTGCAGTGGATAAGTAGTCGCCATATCTATCCCACCTCCATAGATATTACTGGGACTACATAGAGATTTAGGTTAATATACTATTATATCTCCATATAAACGACAGCCATTTAGCTATCATGCAGTGGATAAGTAGTCGCCATATCTATCCCACCTCCATATATATTACTGGGACTACATAGAGAGTAAGGTTAATATACTCTTATATCTCCATACAAACGACAGCCATTTAGCTATCCTGCAGTGAATAAGTAGTCGCCATATCTATCCCACCTCCATAGATATTACTGGAACTACATTCGATTTAGGTTAATATACTATTATATCTCCATACAAACGACAGCCATTTAGCTATCATGCAGTGGATAAGTAGTCGCCATATCTATCCCACCTCCATAGATATTACTGGGACTACATAGAGATTTAGGTTAATATACTATTATATCTCCATACAAACGACAGCCATTTAGCAATCCTGCAGTGGATAAGTAGTCGCCATATCTATCCCATCTCCATATATATTACTGGGACTACATAGAGAGTTAGGTTATTATACTATTATATCTCCATACAAACGATAGCCATTTAGCTATCATGCAGTGGATAAGTAGTCGCCATATCTATCCCACCTCCATAGATATTACTGGGACTACATAGAGATTTAGGTTAATATACTATTATATCTCCATATAAACGACAGCCATTTAGCTATCATGCAGTGGATAAGTAGTCGCCATATCTATCCCACCTCCATATATATTACTGGGACTACATAGAGAGTTAGGTTAATATACTCTTATATCTCCATACAAACGACAGCCATTTAGCTATCCTGCAGTGAATAAGTAGTCGCCATATCTATCCCACCTCCATAGATATTACTGGAACTACATTCGATTTAGGTTAATATACTATTATATCTCCATACAAACGACAGCCATTTAGCTATCATGCAGTGGATAAGTAGTCGCCATATCTATCCCACCTCCATAGATATTACTGGGACTACATAGAGATTTAGGTTAATATACTATTATATCTCCATACAAACGACAGCCATTTAGCTATCCTGCAGTGGATAAGTAGTCGCCATATCTATCCCATCTCCATATATATTACTGGGACTACATAGAGAGTTAGGTTATTATACTATTATATCTCCATACAAACGATAGCCATTTAGCTATCATGCAGTGGATAAGTAGTCGCCATATCTATCCCACCTCCATAGATATTACTGGGACTACATGAGATTTTTGTTAATATACTATTATATCTCCATACAAACGACAGCCATTTAGCTATCCTGCAGTGGATAAGTAGTCGCCATATCTATCCCACCTCCATAGATATTACTGGAACTACATGAGATTTAGGTTAATATACTATTATATCTCCATACAAACGACAGCCATTTAGCTATCCTGCAGTGGATAAGTAGTCGCCATATCTATCCCATCTCCATAGATATTACTGGGACTATATGAGATTCTGGTCTTTATTATGAACATTGGCTTGACAATGTATGTCGTATTGGTAATGGCGTCAAGAGGTGCTTCTATGAGGGAAAGGGTTAATGTATGTCGTATTGGTAATGGCGTCAAGAGGTGCTTCTATGAGGGAAAGGGTTAATGTATGTCGTATTGGTCATGGCGTCAAGAGGTGCTTCTATGAGGGAAAGGGTTAATGATGTCGTATTGGTAATGGCGTCAAGAGGTGCTTCTATGAGGGAAAGGGTTAATGTATATCGTATTGGTAATGACGTCAAGAGGTGCTTCTATGAGGGAAAGGGTTATGTATGTCGTATTGGTAATGACGTCAAGAGGTGCTTCTATGAGGGAAAGGGTTAATGTATGTCGTATTGGTAATGGCGCCAAGAGGTGCTTCTATGAGGGAAAGGGTTAATGTATGTCGTATTGGTAATGACGTCAAGATGTGCTTCTATGAGGGAAAGGGTTAATGTATGTCGTATTGGTAATGACGTCAATGGGGTGCTTCTATGAGGGAAAGGGTTAACGTATGTGGTATTGGTAATGGCGTCAAGAGGTGCTTCTATGAGGGAAAGGGTTAATGTATGTGGTATTGGTAATGGCGTCAATAGGTGCTTCTATGGGGGAAAGGGTTAATGTATGTCGTATTGGTAATGGCGTCAAGAGGTGCTTCTATGGGGGAAAGGGTTAATGTATGTCGTATTGGTAATGGCGTCAAGAGGTGTGCTAAGATGCTACCACGAGCATTTAAAGAGGCACTGTGGATTTTAGTGCATGGCATAAGGACACAACCACTGACGGGGTTCGAACTCACAACCTCTCGGTTACCGTATCCATTACACTACGGAGGTTTCCAAAATCTCTTGAAACGCCCGAACGGCATATTGGGTTATTTCAATAAATGTTCGTGTTCCGGTATATGTTTTCACGGTGTAAAGTTGTTGTAGCTGGTTGCATACAGTGAGTTATAAATTTAGATTCACACTGATTTATTACAAAGCCTATTAATATCTATTGAAACGCCGAACAGCATATTGGGTTATTTCAATAAATTTTCGTATTTCGGTATATCATGTTTTCACGGTAAAGTTGTTGTAGCTGGTTGCATACAGTGAGTTATAAATTTAGGTTGGACATTAGCGTTGATATATTTTGCCTGGTCAGTCATATAAATATATTTTAATACCGAGATCATTAATTGGGTACACTGAACCCAGGCTAGTGTTTAGTATAAACTTTATTTATTTTATAACGATCGCGAAACAAGTTTTATCAACTTGGTACTATATTAACCACTCTCGTTGGCACCGATGAAAGCGTATAATATGGGGTGGGGTCATTATTGATGGGGGTCCGGAGTGATCATGCACAGATGTTTATCACCGATACCATTAATTGGGCTGGAGTTTCTGGTTAGTGAAAAAACGGCAGACTGGAACCCAGGCTAGTTAGAAATACAAGCATATATTTTGCAAAAGACAAAACAATTTCAAGTATAGGATATAAGCCGAAAACGATCCAATATGTAAAATATTGGACTGTATGAGTAGTATTTAATAAAATACTCTGGCCTTTTGACACCAGTCCAATAATAATAATAATGGACTGCAAGTACAAATGTATGACGTCAAGACAGTGTTTTTATTTTTGATTAAGCAGGTCACGTGACGTCAATTTACTCACACGTTCGAGTTAGACACCCGGACTATTTTGTTTCTGAGTGAGTTATAAATTTAGATTCACACGGATTTATTACAAGTCGGAACCTTTGCATTTGCTCAGTAACAACAGTACTCAGTAACAGCAGTGCTCAGTAACGTGCTCAGCATAACAGTACTAAGTAACATCAGCAGTGCTCGTGCTCAGTATCAGCGGTAATATCGCCCATTTCCTCTGTTTGATGTATGAGCATTTTATGTTATATATGTAGTATCAACCACGGAAAATAGCAAACACGTTTACAGTTGCTGCCAGGCCCGTCGCTGGGCATACGCAAGTACGCACGTGCGTATCATTGGTCTCAGAAAACGAAAAAAATGAAAACTCCAAAAATGCATTAAAACGCCGGGGGTGGGCTTGTAGGGATACATAGGCGCCGGGATGTGTGTAGTGGTGGAATAATTGAGCCCATTGCAAATATTGTGCATCTCAAAATTTAGTTTGTGCTATTTTACGTGCTTGTTTAATTGATAAGGGCGATATATCATGTATATTATACATCTAGCCTTAATTTATACCTTTATTCGGATTGTCGTAAGAACATTAGTCCTGCAATTGTATGTTACAAAATGCAAGAAATTGCTTCCTCATTTCAAAAAAATTCCGGGGGGCATGGCCTCGGACCCCCCTAGCGTACTCACTCGCTATGCTCACTCGATAAACAAGCATATTTTGGCCGTGCGTATCATCAAAATAGCTCCAGCAACGGCCCTGGCTGCATTCGCTTAACGGGATTCCAGCTAAATGATCAATACCCATAAATGTTCACTGTGTCATATTTCCATCTCTATTGCATATTCTTCGATGAACGTTTGCCCTGATTGTATTCATTTTCGTATGAGGGTTTCCAACTAATGATATACAGCTGCCATGCGCACTCGAGGTTATGAGCATGCGCATTCGCAGTGTTAGGCAGCATTCATCACGAGAAAAGGCGTGTGTTACAGTTTACAAATTTGGACTAAAACATGTTCTCATTAATACGAACTGCGGAACCTGATGAAGTCTTAAAGTATAAACTTTATTTATTTTACAACGATTGCGAAGCAAGCTTTAATAACTTATATTAATCACTCTCTTTGGCACGGTTGAAAGCGTATATGTGGTCATTCGTGTGGGAGAAAATCGGAGTACCCGGATAAATCCCACCTGTCCGATCTGGCGACCACCGTACCATCTCACATACTTCCAGGTCCGAGGATCGAACACGGGTTGCATTGTTGAGAAGCGAGTGGAATGAGTTCCCCCACACAATCCAACATGCTCCGTCCAGGCGTCCACGTGCATAACGTCTAGTTAGCATCTACTCCTTACGGCGACTGACTCATTCACTGGACCGGCTGCTCGCTGTGATACACGTTTCGGAAGCAAGAACAGGTTTGTATGCATGTATTGTATATGCATGCATGTATTGTATATGTATGCATGAATTGTATATTTATGCATGTATTGTATATGTATGCATGTATGTATGCATGTATTGTATATGTATGCATGTATTGTATATGTATGCATGTATTGTATATGCATGCATGTATTGTATATGTATGCATGTATTGTATATGTATGCATGTATTGTATATGTATGCATGTATTGTATATGTATGCATGTATTGTATATGTATGTATGTATTGTATATGTATGCATGTATTGTATATGTATGCATGTATTGTATATGTATGCATGTATTGTATATGTATGCATGTATTGTATATGTATGCATGTATTGTATATGTATGCATGTATTGTATATGTATGCATGTATTGTATATGTATGCATGTATTGTATATGTATGCATGTATTGTATATGTATGCATGTATTGTATATGTATGCATGTATTGTATATGTATGCATGTATTGTATATGTATGCATGTATTGTATATGTATGCATGTATTGTATATGTATGCATGTATTGTATATGTATGCATGTATTGTATATGCATGCATGTATTGTATATGCATGCATGTATTGTATGTATGCATGTATTGTATATGTATGTATGCATTGTATATTTATGCATGTATTGTATATGTATGCATGTATTGTATATGTATGCATGTATTGTATATGCATGCATGTATTGTATATGTATGCATGTATTATATATATATATATATATATTGTTAGCCTGTGAACAGGCGTTGATATATTTTGCCTGGTCAGTCATATCATATATATTTTTAATACCGAGGTCATTAATTGGGCCGTATTAAGTTTCTGATAATTTTGCCAGAAGTAAATTGGTGAAAAATCGACAGACTGGAACCCAGGCTAATGTGTTGTATATGAATGCATTTATATGTTCATGTTCTGTGCATCCTCATGGGCCTTATTGGCTTGTTGGCATATTGAACATAAACGTGTCAAAAGCTGTCATAGCATTCGTGACAGAGAAGTAATAAGGTGAGAATTTATAACTAAATATAAGTTTATATGGAAATAACCAAAGGTCATTACAGACGGATCTGTAGCCCAGTGGTAACACGCTTGACTGGTAATCCAGGGATCGCAGGTTCGATTCCCCGTCTGATCCTAATATAATTAACAGTCTTTCAGATGGAACTTTAAACCGAGGTTTTGTGTCGGTGCTTTATACCGTGCATGTAAAAGAACCAGAAGATACTCTGGAATGGGTCTCTGTCTGTATCATTGCACTATCCTCCAACAATCTAAAATGACTAATCTCGTCAGGAGGCGTCGCTCATATGGGCAACCGGTAGCGACGATAAATAAACGTAAGACACATACGCTATGCGGGTTGCTTCAAGTTGTAAATGAGCCCACAAGAAGACCAAGAAAATGTCAGACACAAGATTTATTGCATTAGGTTAGAACTAGCATGATTACATTGATTTGTTTCTGGACTACGATGTTACCATTGTTAAGGTACATGCAAATACGCAGGTCATTTTGCAATGATTTCTACATAATTTTATATACATATCTAGAAAACCTGAATTTAACCATGAAATCGATAAATATGTGCGCCTGGCGTAACTGCATGTAACAGACGGATATGTAGTCCAGTGGTTAACACGTTGGACTGGTACTCCATGGATCGCAGGTTCGATCCCCCGTCTGACCCTAATAAAATTAAGTCTTTCAGATGGAACTTTAAACCGAGGTTTTGTGTCGGTGCTTTATACCGTACACGTAGAAGAACAAGAGGATACTCTGGAATGGGTCTCTTGTATGTATCATTGCACTATCCTCTAAAACTCTAAAATGACTAATCTCTCCAGGAGGCGTCGCTCATATGGGCAACCGGTAGCGACGATAAATAAACGTAAAACACACACACACAACGGCATGTATCATTTGACCATAATCGTTTAGAACAGACGTACGTGCGCCGTCACGTGTATGCACATGCGCGGACACGGTACGGAACACACAGTTGCGATGAGAAGAAGTAAAATTTGACATTATTATGTAAATAAGCGCCATGTTTTAAAATTTTTTTTATGAAAAACAGAGATTATGTTGGGAAAATGAACACTATAATAAAAAAGAACAATACAAAACATTGTTTTCATTTTTCTTGTATACGTTTAATTTATAGAGAATATTATGTTACTGTCAAATAAATATAAAGTTATTAGGTGATGCTCTGCCGAAGTATTTTTGTTCGGAGACGAATCTAATAAGTTGATATTTATCAGATAATAACCAACTATTATATTTATCCTATCTTCTGATAAATAAGAAGTTTTAACAGCGGAAATATCACAGAATATTCATGACCTGAAGTGTATCATACCATCTGTAAAGGTATGACGTCACGGCAGTACGACATGATTAACGTTTCTTCGGCACTGCATAACAAAGTAACATTTATCAGGTGCTGTTTTTGCAAATTATTTTGCATGAAGGTAGGATAAATATGAATATGACAGCCCCTGAGTTAGCGAATGGTGTCTATGATGAAGCCACAAGAACACATGAAGCCGCAGAAATACACATCCGGAAGTAGAATTCAGCTACACGCACATCTTGCGAACTTTGCAACATGCTGAATTGGATTTTTACATAAATCCATCGAACAATAGCATTGCACCTGTAATACAAAAAGAGCAATAATACAGTGTGAACTACGATCCCCCGTCTGACCCTAATAAAATTAACAGTCTTTCAGATGGGACGTTAAACCGAGGTCTCGTGTCGGTGCTTTACATCGTGCACGTAAAAGAACCAGAGGAGATTCTGGAATGGGTCTCTGTCTGTATCATTGCACTATCCTCCAAAAATCTAAAATGACTAATCTCTTCAGGAGGCGTCGCTCATATGGGCAACCGGTAGCGACGATAAATAAACGTAAACAAATAAATCAAAGGTCACAAACAATGTAAGAATTTACTATAAACAATACGATTTATTAAACACACACTGTGAACTACTTTATTTGAATTCAACATACTGAACTCTCTGTCCCATGCAGTCACTATCAGGGGGGATAACTCATGATGTTCAATCTGAACTCTCTGTCCCATGCAGTAACTATCAGGGGGGATAACTCATGATGTTCAATCTGAACTCTCTGTCCCATGCAGTAACTATCAGGGGGAATAACTCATGATGTTCAATCTGAACTCTCTGTCCCATGCAGTAACTATCAGGGGGGATAACTCATGATGTTCAATCTGAACTCTCTGTCCCATGCAGTAACTATCAGGGGGGATAACTCATGGTGTTCAATCTGAACTCTCTGTCCCATGCAGTAAATATCAGGGGGGATAACTAATGATGCTTATACTGAACTCTCTGTCCCATGCAGAAAATATCACGGGGAATAACTCATGATGCTTATACTGAACTCTCTGTCCCATGCAGAAAATATCACGGGGAATAACTCATGATGCTTATACTGAACTCTCTGTCCCATGCAGTAAATATGAGGGGGAATAACTCATGATGCTTGTACTGAACTTCAGAAATGTGTTGTTAGGTAAACTGCCCGCCGGCTATATAATCCAAAATGGTGCTGATGAAGGCGTGCAACTCGAAAAAACAAACAGAAACAAAGACGTCAAATAATGTTACCTAAAGGACTGGGGTTAGTGGAACGCATTTGTTGGAGTTGTTGCTGCATTTGTAGTTGTCGTAGCCTATTGCTGGCAGCACCCGCTGCACCGGCTGTTCCTGTACCCGATGCTAATGCTCTCGGTTGCATTGGTATTGGTTGAGAATTGCCAAACATATTCCCAAACATATTACCTCCGCCAAGCATGTTGAAAGCCATCAGTGCACCTAGAATGAAAGTATCTAGTTATAATGCCAATATTGTAGTTGTCGTAGCCTACCGGTGGCAGCACCCACTGTACCGACTGTTGCTGTACCCGATGCTACTGCTCTCGGTTGCATTGGTATTGATTGAGGACTGCAAATACATATTTCGGTGATCACACGTTTTGGTTAGTCACGAGTGGAAATACATATTTCGGTGATCACGAGATGAAGCAAACATAGGAAGATGAGAGAGACATTATTGGGTTTTCGATTACCTCCCTTGACAGATAAAGTCCGATTTATCCCGAAATATGTATTGGTCCTTTTAGTTGAAAACCTTTGTTTTTATTGGTGTTCCCTAACCATATGTTGCGGTATGATAATGTGATTTTATCAAAAGCATGTTAATTAATTTATAATTAATTTCTACAGTAAAGTATCCATTGGATATGCTGTAGGATATCTGTCGAGATTTAGTAATTATAAGATAAGAAAACTAACGAAAACAGATAGCATGTGGTGCAAAGGAAACAACGATAAAAACAGAGGAAGCCAATTAAGAGGACCAATCTACTTTCATGAGTATTCAGGGGCAGTAACATTCTCTCATATGATTATATTTCATCTCGTGAAAATCGAAATATGTATTATTATTATTAATATTGGACTGATGTCAAAATGCCAGCGTATTATGTTAAATACTACCCATACATGTACGAAATTAACAATTTTAATTAGTAAGATCTTGTTGTATAAGTGTGTGTTTTAAGTAAGATATAAATCTCAAACGGATCCAATATGTAAACTATTGGTACTGTCTCCGGCGCTACGCGCCTCACACAGTCAAATATTTTACATATTGAATCGTTTTCGGCTTATATCCTATACATAAATTGACATGCTTGTGCATACATACATTTCCCGAATATGCAATTGGTTTCTTCAATCCCTTACATTCAGTACAATATCCTCCAAAAATCTAAAATGACTATTCTCTTCAGGAGGCGTCGCTCATATGGGCAACCGGTAGCGACGATAAATAAACGTAAAACACACACAAAACACATCGGCGTAAAATAACGGCGTGACTCGTCGCGAAACATGCAATTTAGTTTAAGAAGCAGGCGGAAGTAAGTTACTAATGTTGGTAAACACCCAATTGCTTCTTATAGATCTAAATTATAACAGTTTCACTCATATAATATTCGTTGCATTTCATGTGTTCATTGTGCAGTGTGTGTATACGTATGTTATTTGAAAGCAATAAAATATGCTTAACCCATTCAACAGTCAACACCAAGTAACTGACATGGACTGGTGCATGATATTAACCCATTCAACACCAAGTAACTGACATGAACTGGTGCATGATATTTTCAGACCAATAAATGAATAAGAAAATTACATTTGGACCAGATCATTTATCAAAAGTGGTAATTTTTGTTTAAAAATAGTAATATTACTGGCAAAAAGTGCAGATCCTGATGAGACGGCTCGTCACGAGCCGGCTCATCTGGATCTACACTTTTTGTAAGCCTATTGAGAGGTATGTGGTGTTGAAAGGGTTAAACTAAGTAGTCAAAGACACGTATATCCCGAACATTTGGTGGACTTCCAGTGATATTGTCGCTAAATGCGGACGATTTCGCTCTTTCCATCATACACTATATTACACCTGTCCAGTGGAAAGAGCGAAATCGAGAGAAACAAAAGGGCTGGAAATCCACCAATGCGTATTTCTAGACTTTCGGCATGTTTTTTTTTAATTGATCACGATTCGCAACGTTAACGATAGAGACAGTAACGAAATATACAATTGGCGGTAGTCTTGGGACAATTGACAGTACTCTGGACATTAGGGTTAGGGCTAAATTTGATCTTCAATTGAAGAGTATTCTACTGTTCAGCTTCAGTTTCCTGCTGTTGGGGATCCGATTCGCGATGCGTCAAGTCGTTACTTTACGATACCCGGTTGATAACGTGTATATTATTCTGATGTTTAATATATTCTATACGAATGCATTTATACGAGAAAAAAATGCATTTTTTTGGCTTTTTGCGATGTAATGTAATGACGCTTTAAGAACATTATTATATACTTTAGGAATACAAATCCAAGAATGTTTACAAATGACACCACCCGTCAGTATCAGAGCATCTACACAGATCTTGTCATTTTTAAACATGCTTGGATTTGGCCCTAAACAATGTGTGTGTATAGTGTAACCTATCTTGCTGTATCTTAATGTTCTAAAATAAATTGTTTCACAAAGTTTGGTTTCAACCCGAAACCATTTGTCCAGACCCAATCATATGTGGGTACGTCCTCCTAGGCTTCAGTACCGACCTAATTCTAACAACTGACAGAGCTTGATCACACGTGCACAGCATATCAATATACAGAGGTATAATGTTGTTAAGACTTGTGGCCCAAACCATTTGTATTTTCATGCTATGTATTGTATCTTTACGTGTATGACATATGTACTATTGATTTGCAATACAATGTGGTTAAATAAAATATATACTAGAGGACATAGAAAACGCACACTTCGGATAAGTGTGTTTTTACATGAAAAACAATAACTATATCAATACATAGTTTTAAACATTTTGGTATATTTTTAATTGTTCAGTTTGTGTTTTGTAATAAAGATGTGATGTAGGTGTGCGTTTTCTATGTCCTCTAGTATATAATGTAGGTGTGCGTTTTCTATGTCCTCTAGTATATAATGTAGGTGTGCGTTTTCTATGTCTCTAGTAATAATGTAGGTGTGCGTTTTCTTGTCCTCTAGTATATATGTAGGTGTCGTTTTCTATGTCTCTAGTATATAATGTAGGTGTGCGTTTTCTATTCCTCTAGTATATAATGTAGGTGTGCGTTTTCTATGTCCTCTAGTATATAATGTAGGTGTGCGTTTCTATGTCCTCTAGTAATAATGTAGGTGTGCGTTTTTATGTCCTCTAGTATATATGTAGGTTGCGTTTTCTATGTCCTCTAGTATATAATGTAGATGTGCGTTTTCTATGTCCGCTAGTATATAATGTAGGTGTGCGTTTTCTATGTCCTCTAGTATATAATGTAGGTGTGCGTTTTCTATGTCCTCTAGTATTTCTCTTATTGGTACATATAATGACTCACCTAAATTGTCGCCCATAAAATCCTGTGAAGACACTAACGCACCCATGCACAGTACTACAGCAATAATTTTCTCCATCTTCCTTACAGAAATAACCTAAAATAGAGAGCACATGTCTATATATAGTATCAACTTATATGTCAAGTTCCGCTCGAACCCGCGAAGATAGGTTACAGTGGTACAGCAGTCAGCGACCGTAACCACTCGACCTTGGAGGTGGACATTCAACAAACAATCGCTAAATAAAGCTTACTACCATCACTACACCAATGCAACCCGGGTTTGATCATCGGACAGGGAAGTATGTGAGATGGTACGGTGGTCGCCAGATCGGACAGGTGGGTTTTCTCCGGGTACTCCGGTTTCCTCCTACACTATAATAATAATATAAGTTGTTAGAACTTGCTTGGCAATTGTTGTCAAATAAATAACGTTTAACCCATTCAACCCTAAGTAACTGACATGGACTGGTGCATGATATTTTTAGACCAATAAATTAATAAGAAAATTACCTTTGGACCAGTTCATTTATCAAAATGGGTAATTTTATCTAAAAATAGTAATAATTATTACTGGCAAAATGTGCTGATCCTGATCTATTCTATGATCTAGTCTATTTAGTGGCATGTAGCGTTGAAAGGGTTAAACTATAAAATTCGCATTACAGCCTTAAGTTTACAGGTAAGTCAGGTTGTTTAGCATTAAACAATACACCACATTACCTGTAAGCTATCGTATATTCCCTTACATATACAGTAGTGTAATATTCCAACGGTTTTATAACTTTACTTTGAAACCACAGTACTTGTACATTCGAGTCCAGCTGCTCAGACTGTGTCTATTTATATGGAATAGTTGGCAGTTTCTACGGAGTGGGGGGGGGCAGGGGGCACCAAACACTGGTTAACCACTGGAGCCTGTCCATACAGGTGATCTTAGGTACACTTAGATAATAAAAAGTACTTGTACACATTATGTACACATTTTGAAATCGCATCCGTATATAAAACCATATGCCGTATTTATACATCGCAGCAAACAAAACCCCCACAAAGACAGAATTACTATTTTATTTGAAACAAGGACACTTACTAATCTCATTGCAAAGAAAGTATTGTTTTAGCATAACGCCATCAGCTTAGGTCAATTGGCGACTACTCGGCTATCGATCGTGGAGGAAGATCCCAGGGTGTTCCTCCGAGCAGTATAGAGGCATGGACGGGCACACGGGTAGAACCACCTAACTACTGCAAGTCAGCTGGATAGCTTCCTCACTTGAAATAATTCGACACACAACGGGTGGGTGGGGGGGGGGGGGTTGAACATACAGCAGTGATGGGCAAGTGATTTGAAGTCAAAGGCCTTAACTACTCGGTCACATGCATAGAACGATAGTTCACTTTTTATGGTATTGATTCTAAGATTTAATGTACAAACAACTATAATGTTCACTGATTTCTAGAACCATCCATGAACTCATAATACCGAATTTATAACTGCAAACATGGCTCAGTACCGATTAGTTAAAGGGGTGTGACTTCTAAGATGTGGCAGGTATTGACTCAAAATAAAAATACGTTGATCAAATCAATAATAGAAAATGGTCACCTAGCTTCATTCGTGTTAATTAATTTAATTATTAACTATTCAAATACGATGCTTAGAAATATAAACTTGAGCTATGAAAATGTATGGTAAATTAATGAAGTTCTAGATAAATAGATTATTCAATCTAACCATATCGATCATGATATACACAGAACAATTCATGGTTTAAACAGTTATGTATAAGCTATGCAAACAGCAGTCTCACTGAGAATTGTGTTGCTCGTTTTTCTTTTGATTGCGAAATGAAGTTAAACATTTATGGAGGACACAACTGTTACCATATGTGTGTGTGTGTGTGTGTGTGTGTGTGTGTGTGTGTGTGTGCGCGTGTGCGTGTGTGTGTGTTCCAAAATGCAATGTAATGCACTTGTGTATGAACAACATTAACGCGTTAAGACAATCCTGACAGAGAGTGGACTTGTGTACATTCTTAAGGAACTTGAGTTTGGCCGCTCGACATAGCCTGGGTTCCAGCCTGTCGATTTTTCACTTTTTAACTTGACATGATCAGAAACTCAATACGGCCCAATTAATAGTCTCGGTGTTAAAATATATTTATTTGACTGACCAGGCAACATATATTGACGCCTGTTCCCAGGCTACGCTCGACACATGGGGACATCACAGAAGTTAACACCAGTAGTGTTGGAGATGCCACAGAAGTTAACACCATTAGTTCTAATCAGTGTTTCAGCAATAGTGGATGGTTTCGCTTTTGCGTTGGCCCATGCTTGTTTGCACAATTGTATCAGGGGAAAGGGGCCATGTCATCCTTGCAATAATCAGAGGGCCTGAATAGACCCCTGGTCCAACTTGTCAATAGTTCCCGCTAGAAGACATATTATGCTAGACATGCTTGCTGTGCTACGACATTGTCCTGTTGAACCTTGAGTTCAACTGCCGTATCGTAGAGTCCACACATGGCAGGAATGCTACAATTACTACCACATACGCCCTGAACGAACCAGTTAACACGAGTTCTCAACTCTCTGTCCAATATTCCAAATTGTGATCCTATTTGATAATATTTCCTTGTCATCTGAACATAATGAAATAATAGTCCATACATTGTTAGAAAAGTATAAACGTTTTTAACAATCTGTAAACAGGGACTGACGCATTAGCAGTGTGATTCACTTTATTATTGTTTTGTTATTTCTTCGCTTTCTAGCCCCTCCCAACGTTGCCCCATTTTGTTAGTTTTTCATTTGCTAAAAAGCAAAATTTTCATACACTTATTATATATTTTGGTATTGCTACATACTATGTTTATCTCTTAATCGCCGATAGTGCACACACTTATATATTTAATGGAGATAATCTCAATATGAGTTGCACATTATGAACGAATAAATATGCTTAAGCCAAATGTCAGGAAAATGGCTCGTTCATAATACTTTTCGGATGTGTCTCCGGGAACATTATTTGATTTATTTCTGAAACTCTGGCGTAAACACCTTCTTGGCGTCTATAAATCGATCCCTGCAGTTGGGCCATTTTCCTTGCATTTTCAAACGTCTTGTTGAATTTGCCTCAGAAACCACTTGCTCCAAGATTTTGGTGTGTATTTGAAGAACATCCCACGCTGTATAACAGTGTCGAGCATTAAGCGAAGTTCCTTTACGTTACAACATTTTCACAAAGCAATCTTAAGATCATGGCTTGAATAGTAACAGTAGTGTGCCTTTGGGGCCAATAACTGAAACCCAGCCGCACATCCTGCTTGTTTACCAGACATATACACGCACCATCCATCGTCTTCGACCGACAAAGTTTAACATCGAGTCCAGCCTCTGCTAACGCTTCTAAAATGTTATTACAAATATCCGCCCAAGTGGTCTGCTCACACTCCAGAAATTGTAACAAACGCTCAACTGGTTTGTTGTCAACGGCATATTGTAAAACAATACCCAATTGCTCCCAATTAGAGCTATCGGTAACTTCATCGCACTGGTAACCGAACTATGGCCCTATTGGTTGCTGGTTAATTTCATTAACTACATGTGTACGCTTCTGAATAAATTCTTTAACACAAACATGAAGGTGATTTAGTGAGGTCTTTGAAGTGCATTTAGCACACGTATTCAACTGATCTTTCAACGTCTAATCACCAGAATTCACACGAACATCTAGTAAGGCCTTGAAGTTGCCTTTGTGCTGATCGGTGCTTATTCTAGTGTTATCATGACGATGGCCTCGCAGAGAAATTCCATGGCGACCATAAAATTCAACACAGTACACGATTGATTTCAATATATTTTTTTATTATCTCTGCGTTCGAACTCTCTGAAATATTAGCACCAACCTCGACGGATCAGTGTATATAGCTTTAAATGAATATGAGGTTATTTAAGGAATGAATCGCGGGTTAATCGTTTCCATAATGGTATGAACTACATTGGGTGTGCATAAAGCGTGTGGAGACCGAAGACATCCGCGCTAACCCGGTTAAATACGCCCAATGTAGTTAATATTACCATGGAAACGTTACTTTACTAGTAACATGCGATTCATTACTTATATTTACATTAATTATTATTATCAATGACACAAAACCCCATATAGCACACTTTGAATTTTAAAAATGAGTGTGTTTTTACGTTTATTTTTCGTCGCTACCGGTTTCCCATATCAGCGACGCATCCTGAAGAGATTAGTCATTTTAGAATTGTGGAGGATAGTGCAATGATACAGACAGAGACCCATTCCAGAATCTCCTCTGGTTCGTTTACGCGCACGGTGTACAGCACCGACACGAGACCTCGGTTTAACGTCCCATCTGAAAGATTGTTAATTTTATTATGGTCAGACGGGGAATCGAACCTGCGATCCCTGGATTACCAGTCCAGCGTGTTACCACTGGACTACAGATCCGTCTGTGTTTCAAAAATTTCAAAATGAGCTTAATGGAGTTAATATAGTAATAATTACGACCGTGCGATTTTAGATCCGTGACGGTATCTTTCCAATTACGCCGGAATGACTCTAGGCTGAGTTTGTTCGGGTGTCGATGCGCCGTGTCAGGAAAAAGCAAGCACGCTAGACAAAACAACCCAACCCGTAGGCGACATTTAACAACAACAACAACAACAAAACAACAACAACACCAATACATTTATTGTAACACACAATAGGCCTATGCTTATAGCAAATACACACAATTATATTTTAATTGTGTAAACAAGTTATCTCCTTATCAAATTTGCAAAGTAAATACAATTTAGACAGTTTTGCTAATACATGTAATGCCTTTAGTTTAAACATTATTTATTTCAGTATTTGTACATGTAATCAAGAAATGAACATTTTACATATAATTTAACAGCAGTAGACTGAAAGGGATAATGCCTTTGATTCCACTGTTAAAAGGTTGGTCATTTTTGGTAATGTAGGCCAGGTATAGTAGTATCTTTTTCAAATAGTTGTGTCTTAGATTAGTATATTTAGGGCATATTAAAAGGAAATGAAATTCACTTTCTATCATATTCATACTGCATAATCATTGTGTACATAGTCTATGGTGCCTCGGTAAATTTCTATAAATAGATAATGTACATTTAGAAAAACATATGAAGTCAAATCATTCTTTGCAAGTAACGTAAAGTGACTGAAGTGGCGGAAAGTTACCGAATACAAAACGTGTTCATGAATTCCTGTGGTGGACATGTAGACAATAATATTAAAATGTAACATAGTGCTATACTTACAGAAATCGTGTATATGTGGTTCAATAAAGTGCCGAGAGAGAAAGTATCACTAATTGTGTGCCAGTTAGCTCGTTTTTCTATGTGCATATATCTATGGTCGGCGATTATTAGTTTAGCCACCCCCTCAATGTATCAGCTAGTGTGTATACCAATTCAATTTAATTAATAAATTATACAGCATAAACAAATAATTTAGTTTTCTACCACCAACAGTACGTGTTACGTGCTATTATTGGGTTATCCAAGAAAAAGCGAAAATGAACTCGCCCAATGATAGAGATTTCGAATCGAAACTGACACAAGTAACACTGGTATTTAATTATAGATATTTGTGGCAGTAGTGATAGCGCAGTGGTAGAGCATTAGCTTCAGGTGCGAAAGCCCCCTGATTCGAGCCGTTACGAGTGTGCCCTTAGGCAAGGCATTTAAATTCCACATTGCCTCTTCTCTCTCCCTCGTGGCGATGGATTCCACCAGGAATGAGGTATCGAGAGCGATTAATATAAGTTGTAAGAACTTGTTTAGCAATCGAGCTAAAATAAATTTATATCAACTAAGAAAAAGCGAAATGAAGTGATCTTCTGATAGAGATTTAGAATCGAAGCTGACACAAGTAACATTGGTACTTAATCATATACATTTAATAAGCCAATAAGCCAATGTAAGGCAATATTGTTTGAAGCTTACCTGGTTATTAAATCCAAAAAAATGTATTCCGCAATTTAAACCACTGCTTTCCGTAGGTCTATAAATAATATGTATGTGCTATCTCTCCCGTTTAGCTGTTACTCTATGGCTCTTAGGCGTTACTGAACAGTTCTCTCTATGTATCAGTATATGGCTAATTTGTTTTTATATGTGACATTCGTAACGAATGTCCCGTCAGATTTTATTTGACAATTAACTGACGGATGGCTAATTCATTATATTGACATTTGACCCCTAATTAAGACCTTACAAGAACGGTACTGTCAAGCGTACATTCCTGCGGAGATAGCTCTCACGTCATATACATTTGTTTATATTAATACACAATGATATATAGACTAAGCTGAAGAATTCAGCCCTTGCTTCCTCGTAAAATATCAAATGTTCACTAAAGTACTCAATTAAGAAGTATTGAAACCTGATATATAGGTGAAACGTCCACGAGATAATCAGTGTTCCGGCAGCAGTGGTATAATAATAATAATAAAGACTTTATTTAACGAGACTACTCATTTAACAAAAGTTAATCTACCATGAGGCATCACTATTAAGATAAGATACATTTTATTTTGAGTCGGCAAGACATATCACAAATAACATAAGCTCTGATGAGATTTTATAACCGACTATATAACAACATGTGTATATGAATAACAAGAGTAAAACAGTTATGGGAAATAAACATTTGAATTAGATACTCTATAATAAAACAGAAGATGCTTATTTAGTCGAACTAAAATTAGACATAAGATGAACATAAGAAGCTACATAATAAAAGAATAAGACAACAGCCATGCAAGCAACTAAGATGGTTTATAAAACAAAACTAAAAATGCAATCTAAACTATAGCTGAAATGAACTCCATGCTGATCCTTTACTGTGGGACCCATTACCTGGTATAGCATACTACAAATTTACATTCAAGAGGACATTCTAAGCCAATATGAGCTTCCTAGAATATCATAGAGGATCTGTATCCGGCTGTTTTTTCCACCAATAATAGCTGGAATGTCGCCATATAACATAAGCTGTTGGTGCGACTTTAAGCCTTAAACACAACATTGATGTAGTTGCTGCTAAATTATCAAAGGTTTATTTATTGAATATTTGATCGGCCCATGTGTGCCACATATTAAATTCCATATTACTTTCGGGTTAATTGGCCTGTTGCCCAAATTAGTTTGGAACTACAATGGCCACAACATCGAAGTAGCCAATGACGTATATTATTTTGGAACTGTATTCCATTATACTGGCAATTCTGCTTTGATTCAAAAACATATACATGTACATGAAAAAGTTGTAAAAGCTCTAACCACATTACTATTTAGTTGCAAAAAGTATTTATTTCTGTTAGAAGCTAGTTCATGCCTTTGTTGGATCTATATTGAACTACTCATACCCAACCAAGGATATCTAAAGGATTCAGTTGAAGTTTTAATAAATTTAATGTATACTGAATGTTATTTTAAATGTATGTAAAGTCGGAGTATATGGCGAACTCGGTCGCTATCCTAGTTTATTTCATGCTATGTTAAAACAATAAAATATACAAATGTAGGTGTAACATTTAAGATTCAGACACTATATTGATCAGAACATTATACCAACAAGGATTGTATGATTGCAATAGAGGTTCTAAAAACTGCACATACCGTGTAAACTCTCTGTTGAACAACTATGGCTTTACAAATGTGTTTTGTAATGATAACGACATTGATACCAAGGCCTTTTACGTTTACCCTGGAATGGATTGGGACTTTAGATAGAATTCCATGCCATGCCTTGATAATAATTGATCATTTAAACATATTTTCTGTTATGAGAGTTATCTCGACTCTGTGCCACGAAACCATAGGTTGTTTATTAATCGGTTGAGATCATCGATTTATGTTCTAAGAATCCAAGCTGTCCAATATGGTATAAATAGAATACTGAGAGACCAATATGTTCGATCCCCCGTCTGACCCTAATAAAATTAACAGTCTTTCAGATGGGACGTTAAACCGAGGTCTCGTGTCGGTGCTTTACACCGTGCACGTAAAAGAACCAGAGGAGACTCTGGAATGGGTCTCTGTCTGTATCTTTGCACTATCCTCCAAAATCTAAAATGACTAATCTTTTCAGGAGGCGTCGCTCACATGGGCAACCGGTAGCGACGATAAATAAACGTAAACCACACTCAACATGTCTATATTTAGTAAAATAAAAAAGGAATACATTGATCTATATAATTATAGAGATACATCTAAAAATGTGTAGGCAACTAGATACGGAAACAACGCTAAAATGTATAAACCTATTGGTAGTATGACCTATTTATATCGCATTGTACAATGACATATTTGAATTAATGGGGATATTAATCAAGTATACAGCGATAGTTCTAGTGTTATTATGGATCAGGGTGAACTAATAATAATAATAATAATAATAAAGACTTTATTTAACGAGAGTACTCATTTAACAAAAGATAATCTACCATGATGCCCTCAACATATATACAATCAAATGCAATCAAAAGATAGCACTATAAGTGAGAAACTGCACATTGGAATAATATAGTAATGTAAAAGCTGAAAAATAGAGAAACTATATTTAATATGTAATGGAATATGATGATATATGGAATTGGCTAGCAGAGTAGAAAATGGGAATGAGACAATTAATGATACTAGATCTATCTAACAATGTGCAGATTTGACTTGTAGTGGTATCTTCAAAATATGTATGAAATCAACTTAAGGACAGCAATTTTCCGATTCTAATAAATATAGCAATGGCAATACACGTTTAAAATAGATCTATCACAGGTGAGTGGCAGTTACGAGCCGTTAACCATCATGTATAAGAGTGGTGGTTGACAACATCTGTATTTCCGTCTATTTAATGCTTCAATTAATAATTTGACGGAACAATTATATAACAGTGTCAACTGTGTATCAAGTTTGTTGATGTTCAGAATGAATTGTTTCAAGTTTAAACTTTATTTATTTTACAACGATTGCGAAGCAAGTTCTAACAACCTATATTAATCACTCTCGTTGGCGCGGATGATATGGTCATTCGTGTGGGAGGAAACCGGGTACGCGGAGAAAACCCACCTGTCTGATCTGACGACCACCGTACCATCTCACATACTTCCCGGTTGTTTCAAATTATCAAGTCAATACGTGTATTATATGGTTGTTGCCGGTAGGTGTATGGAAGTCAAACATATCATATATTACGCCAACTGGTTGAAGTGGATCAGTTGTCCAGTTGTCCAGTTGTTTGTTTAAACACTATTATTACTTTGAATATATATAATCTAGTATTCATAATATATACATGCATGTAGGGTTGAGGAGAAAGCAACCTGGTTACCACGTTGGGATGCACGTTAAAGCAAGGGAGGAGCCTTTGTCTGCATGCGTGTGTGTGTTTTACGTTTATGTATCGTCCCTACCGGAGGATAGTGCAATGATACAGACAGAGACCCATTCCAGAGTCTCCTCTGGTTCTATTGCGTGCACGGTGTAAAGCATCGACATGAGACATCGGGTTAACGTCCCACCTGAAAGACTGTTAATTTTATTAGGGTCAGACGGGGGATCGAACCTGCGATCCCTGGATTACCAGTCCAGCGTGTTACCACTGGACTACAGATCCGCCTGCATGCTTATGATATCGTCTAATATAGACCCAACAAAGACCGCGCATGTGTGCAACGGTAGCAATGATAAATAATCGCAAGATACATACTCTAATCGCAAGATACATACTCTTTGATGTTAATATTGGATCGAGACAAGGTGTTATCTTATCACATATATTATGAATCGTATTGTTAATAAATAAGCACGGATAATTGCAGTCCTCAGGCTAGGTCTGGGTATTGGACATGTTGCAACGTTGTCAATTCTACTACTTGTAGACGATACAGTTGCAATATATGGCTTACATGAGTGATGTTCGCCAAATGATATGTCAGTTAATATTTCCGAAATTAGCATAATGCATTTTAGAAGCCTATAATTATATGTCTAGAGGACCGTATATGTTAATATACGGAGACACGGTTTAACCATACTCCTCGCGAGCTCAGAACACACAGATTGTGGTTTGCATTTACTGAATTGCTAGATTAACGGTAATATATTAAGTGCTAACGACTGAGTAGCGTTTGTTTCAGAGGCAGATGGAGAGTTGTTGAGTTATTAATAGATACATTCATTGTCATTGGAAGAATGTACTGCTGTGTATCTGGTGAATGACTCCAGTATGTTTCCACTAACTTATCATAGGTCTGTGGTCTGACCGGTAATTGCATCCAGGGATCGTAGGTTCAATCCCTGGCTATGCCCTATTAAAATGAATAATATCATAGTATTTCAGATCAAACCGTTTAAGTAGAAGTCTTGAGGTGGTGCCTTTACGGCGCTTACGTAAAATTACCAAAGGAATGGAACTGGATTATGTTTGTGTCATTATCCACCCAGGCACGAAGGCACGCTGATTCCTCTTTGTACACGTTACTGTTCATAAGGTGTGGTTTATTTTTCATTTGATTTTTCATATTTATATATACAGTATACAGGTTTATTGCATACATCTATTTAATTCTTGAATTTGTTGTATCATCTATTATTATGTATATACTTAGATGATGTTGTGTTTTACGCTTATTTATCGTCGCTACCGGTTGCCCATATGAGCGACGCCTCCTGGTGTCGATTTTGGTAATGGAGTTTTATGGAAATAGTTCGATATTTGTTCATTTCACTTATTGGCAGAAAAGGCATAGATCAATGCCTATGGTCATGTAGGCCGGAGTCTCGGATTCTGTCAGCAAGGCATGCATGTCCGTGTGAGGAGTAATAAATGTTGTCAATGAAGAAAAACATATCGACAATACATGTACAACTTTAGGAAAAACATACACTTTGCCGTTTTGCAATAATTAGAGGCATTAGATCAATATGACAGTCAAAGCTGTTTGATCAATGTCACATCTCGTGATTCTCCCATTAAGGTACACACTAAATAGGACATATATCCGCTTACAGTGATCCACTTCGGCCATTACTATGTTCAGAGCATATTCAGTGGGTTCTTAAAATGCTTTGAGATTTCCGTTGAGCTTTTAAACTAAAACCATTCCATCAATTTGAAAGGCTGATTCTTGGGGATTCTGCAACTGGCACGTTTTTCTGAACCTCGATTGCTGATCGTTCCGCACCTGGCGGGTGCTCAAGTACTGTAATCAATCCAAGGTTTCGACTCATGTGAGTAAACAGGTTTCGGCCTACCTTCAGTATCACCTCTTGAAGTCCTGCTTTTGTAAGTACTCTTTGACCCAGTGTTTGCAATTTCTGTTTTGTTAGCATGTTGTGGATCTGGGCGATGGTATACTTCCTAATGCGATCACTGGCGAGGTCAGGCGGTGCTGCTGTGCCACCCAGAGTGACGCTCTAATCTCTTGAAATTATGGTTTTGTGTAGATCATAGTAAAGTTCGGAATCAGCAACTCTATTGCTCTGAGACTCTGCAATCAGATAATATCAACTGACTACATCGGGCCTCAGACTGAAACAGTTTGTGCAATCTGGCGCTTACAGTACCTTTGTTGATTTCTTCTTCGGCCATATTGCACGTACTCCTTTATTGTGATTTCCATCTTGCACTGAGAAACCACCAGACTAGTAGTATTCATGTATGCAATGATGCCCTGAAGACAGGTTTGTCATTTCCGCACACTAGGTTGACATATATCACGCATAATTTTGATTATTAATTTATTATATTCGAATAGCAGCACCATGGTGTCATGGCATGCCTTCTCTCGTTACATGTATGCATGAGCATGATGTCCACTAAGTTAATGTATACCACCCAGAAAGACACTAGATATTAAGCTTATTGTCTGAGATAGTTCTGGCACTGACCAACACTAGTGCAAGAAAGAGAGAGAAAGATAGATAGAGAGAGAAGGGGGGGGAGAGAGAGAGAGAGAGAGAGAGAGAGAGAAGACGAGAGAGAGAGAGAGAGAGAGAAGAGAGAGGGAGAAGGGGGAGAGGGAAGAACGAGATAGCGAGAGAGGGGGGAGAATAGAGAGAAAGGGGGGATATATATATATAGAGAAAGATAGAGGGACGGAAGAGCGGGAGGGAGAGGAGAGAGAGAGAGAGAGGAGAGAGAGGGGAGAGAGAGAGGGAGAAGTGGAGTATAGATGAGAGAGAGAGAGATAAAAAGAGAGAGAGAAGGGGAGGGTGGGAAGAGAGAGAATGGAGAGGGAGAGAGAGAAAGAGAGAGAAAGAGAGAGAGAGAGAGAGAGAGAAGATAGAGAGATATAGTGGGAGGGATATATATTGACATTTTACCTGCCATTTGTGTATTTCAATGTTTGACAAACAGTATCTGTAACACCATATACCCGAGCTGTATGAAGTTGGTTGATTATTTATTGTCGAACAAAGTTACTCCTGCGATGACATATATCTATATCGGACTGCCCAGTTTGTGGATTATACTTTCATGTATCGTCGCTACCGGTTGCCCATATGAGCGACGCCTCCTGAAGAGATTAGTCATTTTAAATTTTGGAGGATAGTGCAATGATACAGACAGACAGACATCCACTCCAGTCTCACCGGGTTCTTTAACGTGCACGGTGTAAAGCAGTCCAAATATTTAGACTCGAAAAATGTAACATTTTACTATCCAGGCATTTTTTTTGTTTAAACATAATTTATTGCCAAATATATACAGCAAAAGGTTTGGGCCACAAGTGCTATACACGTTATAAAACGGCCCTCCCCAATTTTTCAAAGTCTACACGCTAAACCTCAATTACGCGTAGCATATTTTATATTCTAAAAAGTAGTTTTTATAAATTAAAATTGTTAACAACAATTTCTGCACAGTCTATAACGTCTCTTGACACAATATTATACATGAAATCAACGTTTAAATTTCATTTAAATTCATTTCATTTCGCCATTCGAAATCTGCCATTTTGAATATTTGATTATTGCGAAAAACAAAAAAATTGAAATCGAAATAGACGAAAATGTTTATCTCCGTGCCATTACGGTGAACCAAATAAGATTTCGTTTAATATCCAATTGTTCATACGCATGAAATGTACTAAATAATAAATCATTCGGATTTCTTTTGTGAAGACTGCGCAGTAAAAAATGGGAGAATTTCACCTGTCGACTTCAGCTGTCTAACAGCTAAATGACATACACAACGGTAATACAATATATTTTTAACGTTCTTAATATCTATATTTAGGATTATTCTTAACACCAATGCACACATTTATAACCATTCATGTCCGAACAGCTTCAAAATATTGGTCAGAAATCCCGCCATCGGATCAGGGCGGAAAGTGCTATGCGAAAATGAGCTCTAACGATAAGACCTCGAAATAACAGCATTTTTAGACGTCTTATTTATAGGACTAGGTGTAAAGCACAAACACAAGACCTCGGTTTAAAGTATCATCCGAAAGGCTATGCTATTAGTCATTTTAGTAATGTATAAAACTGAAACTGTTTAATTTGATAAAACGCCTAATTTTACACATAGTATATTCACTGGCGTTGTACAATAGAAGTAAAATAAATATATAGACATGTACTTACATAAAAACCTGAACAAAATTCTCGTTATTTACAAAAAGACATTGGTCCAAAAATAATTACGTTACCACACAATAACACATATTTGATCAATCATTATTATGAGCATAATATTTGGTAAATTATATCATTGTTTCTAAAATCTTTTTTAACACTACACTAATTCTACAACTATCCTGTTCAGTCTGTCAATACATGAATGTTTTAAAACCATGAATAAAATTTTGTGAAGAACAATGTTTTAAGGTGTTTCTACAGAATCCAAGTTTCTCAAATCTACGGGTAAAGTGTTCCATAGCTGTGGCCCTACTGTTTTGAAGCTCCTGTCACCAAATGTTTTTTGTTTGTTATACGGTACCTCATACCAACCAGTAACATCTGAAGATCTTAATCTACGTCTTGGTACCTTTTCAATTAGTCATTATAGCGGGTGATCGAACCTGGATTACAAGTCCAGCATGTTAACCACTGATCCGCTACCCTGCCGTTTCACAGACCGGTTTTCCGTATCGATTGGTGGTTTTTAATGATGCTTTCATTGGTATATTCCGCAATACAATTTAAAGAATGCCTGCTCAATCAACATAAATTAATAAGCTTAATAAGTCTATTGACTTACTCTTATTCTACACGATTATGGCACTTAATTATTTGAATTTAATAAGCAATAGGCGTAGAATAAGTGGAACTATTGAGAATATAGCTTACTTTTTCTCGCCGTTTGTGATCTTAGGAACATCTGCTATGTTTCAGTATTTATACAAATGGGAATGTATATGCAAGGGCAGTAACTATATATATATATAGATAATATATATATATATATATATTATATATATATAATATATATTAATATATATATATAACCGTCTCCGTGGCCCAGTGGTTAAGGCGTCCGCCTACGGAGCGGGAGGTCGAAGGTTCGGGGTTCGTTCTGATATGGCCGGTTGGTGAGCCGCCAGCTAGTTAAATAATGGTTACCGATTGCCTACTAGCCTGGCGCCTGATTTACTATCCGGTTCAATTGGATGTGTGTTTTACGTTTATTTATCGTCGCTACCGGTTGGCCATATGAGCGACGCCTCCTGAAGAGATTAGTTATTTTAGATGTTGGAGGATAGTGCAATGATACAGACAGAGACCCATTCCAGAGTCTCCTCTGGTTCTTTTATGTGTACGGTGTGAAGCACCGACACGAGACCTCGGTTTAACGTCTCATCTGAAATACTGTTAATTTTATTAGGGTCAGACGGGGGATCGAACCTGCTATCCCTGGATTACCATCATAGGACCATCTGCTACGTTTCAGTATTTATACTCCAAGCAAATGGGAATGTCTATGCAAGGGCCGTAACTATGTATATATAACTGATTTACTATCCGGTTCAATTGGACCAGTTTCGTGACACTAATATATACCAGAAGGCCACAACGACGAGACAAACAGTGTGTGTGGGGGGGGGGGGGGGTGAAGGGGTACAACAAGCATTGGAACAAGCCTTCGAGGCTTAAGATTTTACCCAATCACCAAATGCTACACCAAGGGTAAATATAACGTAAAAAAAGAAAAAGAAGACATGTATACGTGTATGTCTTTTGTGTTACGACTTGACCGGATCGACACTATTTACGACTCATTTTCCGAGGGGAGACAGTTACATGTTCACCGTGTGAAGTGGAGTATGGTATTACTACAAGGTAAGCGGATAATAAAGGTTAATATCATTTATGTACCTGACCCTTAAACCTGTAATAACTTCGTAAACTATGATAGTAACAATTTATTATTCAGTAATTCGGATGCGCTTTTTGTGTGTTGTTTAAATTACGAAGGTATCATGCATACTGTTGGCGCCACAACCTCATTGTTGTCATCGAAAGAATTAATTAAGCAAGTAGTTATTAAAGTACGTGTTTTCCCCGAGTATTTATCGCCGAAACCACTGTAGGTAGGTAGGTAGGGAGGGAGGTAGGTAGGTAGGTAGGGAAGGAGGTAGGTAGGTAGGTAGGGATGGGGGTAGGTAGGTAGGTAGGTAGGTAGGTAGGGAAGGATGGAGGTAGGGAGGGAGGTTTTTGGAGGGAGGGGGATAGAGGGAGTGAGATAGGTGCTTGGTAGGGGGATAGATTGAAATTTGGTGTGAAATTATATATTCTTCTATTTTAATATTTAATCCGGTTTCGCGGTGCGGCGATTGTTGTTCTATAATGTGTATTTTACTCCATAGAACAGAAGAGTGACTTATCAGAACACGTTGTTAATATTGTACTTGCACTAAAAAATGCTTAGATACAAATAAAAAAAAAATCTGCAGAGACGTAGATGAATAAGTGGATGTTTACAATGTAGCTGATGTGATGTGTGATGCTTATGAAGGGCGATGATATGATGGTAATACGGATGATATAGATGAAACCAGTAGTTGACGTGACATTCAGGAGCAGCATAGATATACCATACGGTCAAGTAATGGCTTCACTGACATTAATGGGGTCATACATAAATATGATCCAATCCACTGACTACATGAATGTTGTTTGTCCATACATGTATTAACACCCAATATTATATGAACTATGGGAAGGGATCACCTGTTAACAGGCGGATCTGTAGTCCAGTGGTAACACGCTGGACTGGTGTTCCAGGGATCGCAGATTCGATCCCCTGTCTGACCCTAATAAAATTAGCAGTCTTTCAGGTGAGTCTTTAAACCGAGGTCTCGTGTCGGTGCTGTACACCGTGCATGTAAAAGAACAATAGGAGACTCTGGAATGGGTCTCTGTCTGTATCATTGCACTATCCTCCAAAAATCTAAAATGACTAATCTCTTCAGGAGGCGTCGCTTATATGGGCAACCGGTAGCGACGATAAATAAATGTAAAACACACGCACGCACGCACGCACGCACACACACACACACACACACACCACATGTTAGTCTACACGAAAGACTACTTGATTGTACAGGTAACTAGGTAGATGGACTACCTGCTAAATATCGAACTCATACGAATATGATCGGGTATATTTGAAAGAAATTAATTTAAAGTTTGACTCCAACTAAGAGATTTAAGGATATGTAACTGGAGCCGTTACGATTGTGCCCTTAGGCAAGGCATTTAAATTCCACGTTGCCTCTTCTCTCTCCCTCGTGGCGATGGATTCCATCAGGAATGAGGTCTCGAGAGTGAGTAATCGAGCTAAAATAAATTTGTATAAAATTAAAGGATATGTAGGGCAGGCATTAATTAGTACATGCATTACGAGAACGAAATCTAAACCTACGTTTGCGGTTATTGTAGAATAATAAATGAAAATAATGTTCAAATATGTCACGGACTTCCGTTAGAATTGTACGCGTCGTGTCGTAACCACATAATTCTAATGTAATTCCATCAGGCCCCGAGGTTATAAAACTTTTCTCAGATCGCAAACTCTAGCTCAAGTGATCTGATTGGTTGATTCTGGGCGTTACTGTCAGCTGAACCAATCAGACGTTTGAGACTGAGTTTTGAGATTGGAGAACAGTTTTATAACCTCCAGACCATGTCATGTGTGCATGTTTCCAGAGTTTTAAGGTGCAAATAAGGAAATAAAACACATTAATTAATTGTTGTCTGCTACAATTATTTGAACTACGTATAGCCTTTGTTTTACCCTGAATGCAAATAGTTAATAAAATGGACCGAAGTACGATTGCATATATACATTGAGTAAATATCCAGTTTCATCATTTATAACTTTGAAAAGAGTAGAATTAAATTACAATTATTTTATGTTATAAATGTGCACTTGTTCACCCGCCACACTCTTAATCAATGTTTCAACTGGTTCACCCGCCACACTCTTAACCAATGTTGCAACTGGTTCACCCGCCACACTCTTAACCAATGTTGCAACTGGTTTACCGCCACACTCTTAACCAAATGTTCAACTGGTTCACCGCCACACTCTTAACCAATGTTTCAACTGGTTCACCGCCACATTCTTAGCCAATGTTTCAACTGGTTCACCCGCCACACTCTTAACCAATGTTGCAACTGGTTCACCGCCACACTCTTAACCAATGTTTCAACTGGTCCACCCGCCACACTCTAGCCAATGTTTAAACTGGTTCACCCACACTCTTAACCAAAATTTCAACTGGTTCACCCGCCACACTCTTAACCAATGTTTCAACTGGTTTACCCGCCACACTCTTAACTAGTGTTTCAACTGGTCCACCCGCCACACTCTTAACCAATGTTTCAACTGGTTCACCGCCACACTCTTAACCAATGTTGCAACTGGTTCACCGCCACACTCTTAACCAATGTTTCAACTGGTTCACCCGCCACACTCTTAACCAATGTTTCAACCGGTTCACCCGCCACACTCTTAACCAGTGTGTCAGCAGGTTGACCGGCACGTACTCTCTTTCTTAACCAATATTTCAGCATGTTGTCCCGCCTTTATCAAAATAATGCTACGACCACCGACGTCAACATGTGTCAACCTGTTGGATAAGAATGTCATTGTGTGGACATTTATGACATGTGATTCCGTATTTTAGGAATAATTGCATTTTAATTAGTATACTACGATTGTGATTACTATATGACAATCTCTCGTCAGGTCTTTAGAGTTATGGAATTTGAGGCCACATACATATACATTTTCGTATATCCTTCTAGTTTAATCATATTTTATTGCAAATCATTATTATATATGTCATGCATAAACAGATATAATACATAATATGAACATGCAAATGGTTTGGGCCACAAGTTTTAACAACATTAGACAACGGCCCGCACCGTATATCGTTCGAATCTGATTACAGTCAAACCTGTGTTAGTGGTCACCTCTATTGAGCAGTCAACCTGCATTAAGTAGCCAGTTTTCCGATTCCCAATGTGTTGCTTTTTATACATTTTACCTCTGTTAAGCAGCCACCTGTGCTAAGCAGTCACTTTCTGTTATACCCTTGGCTGGCTGTTTAAGACAGGTTTGACTGTAGTTTATACAAATGTATGTGGCTCGATTGCGAAACAATTTCTTACAACTTATATTAATCACCCTCGATACCTCATTCCTGATGGAATCCATTGTCACGAGGAAGAGAGAAGGGTCAATGTGGAATTCAAGTGACTTGCCTAAGGACACAAGCGTAACGGCTACAGCCGGCGAGTGAACTCTGGGCGCAAACTCAGGGACCGTCTTATACATGTAGCGAACGCACTACCACTGCGCCAGCACTATTTCCACGAACAGGTTCATGTTATATAGCCTATTTTTCAATTTATCAAATTGAATGTTCTTTTGTAGGTCCCATCAAAGCCGTCCATTGTCGATGGGCTACCAGTTCTTATAGATGATACTATGTGATTGATCGTAATATAATTGTATATAGATGATGAATGCCATTATCTGTTTGCATATTCAACATTTGGTAATATACTGACACCATAAAGAAAACGTGCTCTTTTATATAGAGCGTTACTTTTTCGTTACAAATTTTAGAATTATGGATTTTACTATCATGAGTGAAGAAAATAATCCTTCACACATTGCACTAATTTACCCAATATTTCGCACATTTTTATACCAAATATGCCTATATTAGTTTCTAAAAAGGATATAAACTTTACATCTAAGGCAAGTGCACAGCTTCTTGTTGGCGTCAGTATACATTGGAATTTCTAAAATTCTGTATTATTTTCATCAAGGAAATAATACTTAAAATTTAGATGATAATATTCCTTATGGTGTCAATCAAATAGGCCCTTATAATACTGAGATATATGAAAAAATTACAGGAAGAAGATATGACGTAGGGCATAAAACAGAAAGTAGATTAATTGTGAAAATTTATGTGTTTGAGATATTCTGAGTTTTTCACCGAATCATATCAAAGATTCGAATACCTCCCCGACCGAATATTCGAATACCTAAGTCGCTATTCATTGCCATCCCTAATATATATATATTTCATTAACATTCTCGCTCATTGCTTGTTATTCTCTGCTTTCTATTTGGAGTTACTCTCCTGAAAAAAATACGCATGTAATATTGTTATTTATTTCCAAATTGATTGTAACATTATATTCAGACAGACTGTGAATCGAACCCCACCGGAGCCGTTAGGCAGGCAGGTATAGGCAGGCAGACAGGCAGGCAGGCAGGCAGGCAGGCAGGCAGGCAGGCAGGCAGGCAGGCAGGCAGCAGGCAGGCAGGCAGGCAGGCAGGCAGGCAGGCAGGCAGGCTGTGTGACAATCTGCAGGCCCCGAGCATTCAGTGCCTTATAGGAGTTACGCCCTGTGGTACTTTGCTTTTGTGTGTGTTTTACATGTATTTATCGTCGTTACCGGTTGCCCATATGAGCGACGCCTCCTGGAGAGATTAATCATTTTAGATTTTTGGAGGATAGTGCAATGATACAGACAGAGACCCATTTCAGAGTATCATCTGGTGTAAAACGACACGAGACCTCGGTTTAAAGTCCCATTTGAAAGATTGTTAATTTTATTAGGGTCAGACGGGGGGTCGAACCTGCGAACCCTGGTTTACCACTCCAACGTGGTAACCACTGGACTATTGCTTTTGTTCTACTCCGGTAGGGGTATATGGCCAATTAATACACTCGCCGATCTAATTAGCAAACTGTCATGGCGTTATGATATATTGTCACGATCGACTTGAATAGATCGGTATAAGGTGTGACTTCGTACGGGTCACTGAATGAATCGGTGACGGTAATGTACTGTCCCATGGTAATAGGGTGTCAGGCAAGGCACTTAAACTGTGCATCACTCGCACTGATCTGGCGATATGGACAAAGGAATTCCGCACAATACGGCTATTGTTCTGTATATGATATCATAATGAAACAAAAGAAAAGAAAACAAAAAAAATACAATCTTAGGAGGACATCAAGCATAAAACGGAGAGTTTTATGACAACGGACAAGCATATATAATGCAAATATATAAGTACATATGTAAATCATAATACTATTAACGTCAACATTTGTGCAGGTGTTTTTGTATTTTTGCATGGACAAATTATGAAACTACACTTTATCATGTCATCTAGCCTGGGAACAGGCGTCGATATATTTTGCCTGGTCAGTGAAATAAATATATATTTAACACCGAGACTATTAGTTGGGCCGTATTGAGTTTCTGATCATATCGACGCCTGGGGAAACTGGACGGATTGTCCGTGTACTTATTGACTCGCATTAATCCTATTAATAGGCATATTGTCATTTTGTCAGAAGTTAAAAAGGGAAAAATCGACAGACTGGCACCCAGGCTACATGTTATCATAAGGTTTCTAAGATGTGCTCAATATTGCCCCGAAACAAATACTTTGAAAGTAAAAAGGCACTGTCACCACTCTTTGGTTATATTAAATGTATGTATGTATGCTCCATTAATGTCAAACCCCTCACGGGGACGTAGACAGGTTTTCCTGGACAAGCTTAGCCGACCTAAGTGGTTAACCAGTACTAAGCAATGTGTGTGAGGTGCCTTGCTCAATGACACTACATACGTGGCTTGACAGAGTATCGAACCCGGGACCGAGTGTATGGCCGAGTGGTTAATGGCGTTGACTTCAAATCACATGCCCATCAACGCTGTAGGTTCGAATCAGTTCAAGTAAGAAAGCTATTATGTTGGCTTGCGGTAGGTGGTCGGTGCTTCTCCCCGAGTGGTCACCTATATTCACTGCAGTAATTTGAATATGATCGTGTGTTGCTTCATCAAGTTCATAAGTAGACAAACCTAACAGCAAATCACAAATTCGGATAATATAATACTTTGAGACGAAGCGTAAATGTGTGTTTATTCCTGCTTGATCAAAAACAATTGTCTACAAGATCGTTCTGAGATGTTCAGTTTTCGGACATGAATATATTATATGTATAGCGCAATTATTAACAAATGGCTTGACAGAGTATCGAACCAGGGATTGATCGATTCCAAATCCGAATAAATTAACTCTTGGACCAAATATTGTTGAATGTTTTATCTTGAGCCCCCCCCCCCATAAGTGTGTATTTATAGTTTATTTTTTCAATGTAACATATACATATTTACAGAAATAACACCCAATACATAGCAATTATGGACAATCCTAATTTGAACTCTTGGACCAAATATACTATGCAAAGTAGAAACCGTCGCCTGGGAACAGGCGTTGTAGAAACCGTAGCCTGGGAACAGGCGTTGATATATTTTGCCTGGTCAGTCATATAAATATATTTTTAACACCGAGACCATTAATTGAGCCGTATTGGTTTAAACATATTTATTTTCTATCATTTACATGGTTATTTACAATTGAAATAAGGAATTGGACAATTGAGCCGTATTGAGTTTGATAATATCACGGGTGTCATTTTGCCAGAAGTAAAAAAGTGGGAAATGGACACTCTGGAACATAGGCTATAGACGTGGACGTCGTGGTAGCTCGTTCGCTTCAGGTGCGAAAGTCCGGAGTTCGAGCCCAGCTGTAGCCGTTACGATTGTGCCCTTACCCTAGGCGTTCAAATTCCACATTGCCTATTGTCTCTCACTCGTGGCGATGGATTCCATCAGGAATGAGGTCTCGAGAGTGATCAATATAAGTTGTAGGAACTTGTTTCGCAATCGAGCTCAAATAAATTTGTATAACCAACGTTGGCAATCGACAGGTCAATAAGAGTATTGACCGGCCGGCGGTCAATACCGGTCAATACTGGTCGATTGAAAATTTGACTCATTTTTTTATATAGTAAATAATAACACATTGATCATTGAATGTTTTTCATTATATATATATATAGCATATGCCATATACTTATTGTTTTCAGTGGTCAATACTTGTTCACATGGTCATTCATAACTATGTCTAAGATGCTAGTTAATATGGGACATTCTTACCTAATAATAACATCTATACTAGAATATGAATAAGCTTTAATATTGACCACCAATCGACCAGTATTGACCACTTTGGGAGTATTGACCGGGGCGGTTAGCATGGGTTCCAGCCTGTCGATTTTTCACTTTTTAACTTCTAGCCAAATATTGAGTAAATATGTCAAATCAGACGCACATTGTACTTTTTAAAACTATTTATCGTTCCGTTGACCCATAAACAATGGCGGCCAATTATAAAGTTTTATCAGCATTGCAGTGTCTCGCTTTCGATTAAAGTACGTCATTACTTAAGTCACATGCTAATAGGCCTATTAATAGGATTAATAATTTCACGGGAAACCCAGCCAGTTTCCCCAGGCGTTGATAGGTTCAGAAACTCAATACGGCCCAATTAATAGTCTCGGTGTTAAAATATATTTATTTCACTGACCAGGCAAAATATATCGACGCCTGTTCCCAGGCTAGATAACATGATAAAATGTAGTTTCATAATTTGTCCATACAAAAACACATGCACCCTTGCATCCGCAATATAATTCGATAATATCTCTATGTAAAGTAGGAATAATGAGGATGAGAGTGGACACCTTTGTCTTACACCGTGTTGGATTTGAAATGCTTCTGAAACACTAGAGATATCGTGGTAAAAATATTTCTAGCTGAATTTTCTGGCTCATTTCTGCAAAGTGGACATGTAGCATCTAAATTAAATACCAGTACATTTGCTTTACTTGTTTGGACGATATAGGTTCCAGCGAGAAGACGGGCCTTTGTGGTGCCCGTTTATAAGTATGCAGCATTTGAAACTACGGTAGTCAATGTTTTGTTGTGAAATCTCTCATGTGGCGTCCGTGGTCCACTGGTAGAGCGTCGGATTTGGAATCGAACAGTCCGGTTCGATACTCAGTCAGGCTACGTATGTAGTGTCATTGAGCAAGGCATCACACACACATTGCTTAGTCCTGGTTAACCGCTATGGTCGGCTACGCATGCCCAGGAAAACATGTATAGGTCCCCGCAAGGGGTTTGACATTAATGGATCATACATACATGCATGTGGATTCACCTGATATACGCATTGTATGTTCATTTATTAAGTAAATTTACATTACTAAAATTGAAATTATATTTAATATTTACATCGCTATTGCATTTCTTATCGATTGTATCATTTTCTCTACGAGTGCTAATCTCTCTTTTCTGTTGTTAGTTTATACTAATTTATTTTAGCTCGGAAACAAGTTCTTTCAACTTATATTAATCACTCTCGAGACATCATTCCTGATGGAATCCATCGCCACGAGGGAGAGTGAAGAGGCAACGTGGAATTTAAATGCCTTGCCTAAGGGCACATTCGTAACGGCTCCAGCGGGGCTCAAACTTCGGACCGTTCGCACCTGAAGCAAACGCGCATCCACTGCGCTATCACGACAAAATGTCCAACTCCTGTGGTTAAACCACTAAATGTCCGCAACATGCCACAAGTGAAACGGGCGGCATGAACAAAGAACCAATTTAGTAGATCTCAGATCATTATTTACACAAGCCCATGAAAGCCCATTATTGAAAGCTCATGAAATATTTTATTTACATCGCTATTGCATTTCTTAGATGAACGTATATGCCCCGATTGCATCCATTTTCGCATGAATTTCCTCAATAATGATATGCAGCTGACATCATAGTCTTACTGTTCCATGTTACGAGTTCATCCACACAATTTTCAGTATTTTCGCCTTCAGGTCCATGTGTTGTCACATATGCTCTCCATGGTTGTGTAAACCTAGTTATTCTTGGTTGGACAAACTGTGCGATGGATGGGTCCATTTACGGTTCTGCACCAGTCAGAGAAATTAGCGACGACTTCTTATGTCCCATGTGTTGGTCTTACAACAAAATGCTACAGAATATACAAAATTTGTAAAAAAGGGGAATTTTGACTGGAAATGTTACATTAAGGCTATTAAAGTTCATTATTGATATTGTTTTGCTTATAAAATCGATTGTTTACATACTTTGGCAGGCTGCAGGCAATTTCCAGGTACCGGTGACGTCATTCCCGATTACTGGGAGAGAGGTGCTGCAGTTTTATCGACTTTTCTCAGAAAGTAAACAACATACGATTTTATTCGAGATTTTTTATAACTGAAAGGTAAAATGTTGTTTATTCAGTCACTTAATTGTTTGCAGTGTATGAAAATATAAAACATGTAATTAAAAATGTTATTTTTCTCTCTCTCTGATTTTTAAGAATAACTGATGAATGTGTTACATGTTATCCAGAAATCACTCCGACATTAAACATTTCTTCAACTTGCGCTGACAAAGCATGCAATTTATACATGTTCTGGTGTCCATTTTTTAACCCGTCTTATATGAGAGTGTATGCCAAACCACACAGATTTGTGGACCAAAATAGGGGGTCGACCTACAGGCGGGGTCGTCTTATAGACGAGTATGGTCAGTATATTATATTTCGGGTTTTACGCCTGCATCAGCACCATTTTGGGCTATATCGCCGGCGGGCAGTTTACCTAACAACACCGTTCCTGGGCAGGCTCCAGCGGTTAACCAGTACTTGGTTGCACCAAACTCCGTAAGAAACTGCCAACTTTTTCATATAAATGAGACACGGCCTGAGCGGGGCTCGAACCCGTGACCATCAGTGATGATAGGTTACAGTGATATACAAGTCAGTGACCTTAGCCACTCGACCACGGAGGCTGACTAGTATATTATAATATACATGTATGCTGTGTATATATAATAGTTAAAAAGATCCATGTTAACGTTCAATATCTTAAAACTATCTAGAATCTACATAGAATCTACCATCTCCGTGGCCTAGTTGTTAAGGCGTCCGTCTACGGGGCGGGAGGTCGGATGTTAGAACCTCGTATGGGGGATCGTTCTGATATGGCCGGTTGGTGAGCCGCAAGTTAAATAATGGTTACCGATTGCTTATCAGCCTGGCGTCTGTAAAACAAGGATAGGAATTCCGGCAGTACTGAAAAATGTGTCTCATAAGTCAGAAATGGCTGGCCATTTTTGGAGTCGGGGCAGATGTCCTTCGGGGCAAATGTCCTACAATCCCTTTAAATAGATCGGACACTATAATAAACAAACACCATAGGGGTTTAACCCCTGCTCTAGAATGGGGGTTATTGTTGGCCCTGTATGTCTGTCTGTCTGTCTGAATGTTAGCATGATAACGGAACAGGTTGTGGATGAATTATGATTTGTGGGTATATAGAGGGTTGTTCCAGGTTGGAGAAATCGGTCATGGCGGTCAGACCAGCGTGAAGGTTTGAATCTCTCCGAGTGTTATTATCTATTTTCTGTTGTTCTTTATAAATTGACAAAACTTCTCTAACTCCTGTGGTTAAACCACTAAATTTCCACAACCTGCCACAGCGCGTGTTACGGGAGGCATGAACAAAGAATGTTAGTACATACCAGCTCATTATTTACACAACTAGTGAGAGCCCATGAACACATATGCACAATTCTTATGTAATTGCAGCAGACTTCCAGATATTTTATAAAATATATACTGCAGTATTGAATTACAAAACATATATCTGATGCACTGGACAATTTTTTATTTTTGGAATCAGACCAATGAAATTACAAACTAAACACAAGTGTTCATTATTACATCGGAGACCGTAACCACTTGACAACTGGATTTGAATATTGGTATGTATGTATATACATGTATACTTCACGTATTCTTGAAATGTTTCAGGCTTTCTCACATATAAACATTACTAACCTTGAAACTGTTTTAATTAGGGATGGCAATGAATGTTCGAATATTCGTTCAAACATCTGCATATTCGAATGTTAAAATCGTATTCGAATATTAAATAAATGGATTAAAATATCAATAAATTGCAGTTAAATTGTTTGTTTAATTTTCAATGAAGTAAGATTCAAACATAAAAAAATGGCCCCATGCAGACAATGAGGTACAAACAGATGTCGCGATTTGGCTCCAATTAACAAAGCCATGCGATGACATGTCGCTCATAACTAGTTTATACAAATTTAATTTAGCTCGATTGCGAAACAAGTTCTTACAACTTATATTAATCACTCTCGAGACCTCATTCCTGATGGAATCCATCGCCACGAGGGAAAGAGAAGAGGCAATGTGGAATTTAAATGCCTTGCCTAAGGGCACAATCGTAACGGCTCCACATACCAGATCATTCTAGAGGGGGTCACATACAAGTAGCTTTCATAGCCCCACATTCATAACTACGTGCACTAATAATTGATTAATGCTATGCACTCTATTTGACGGACGCAGAGGAAATTTGCAAATAATAAATGTAAACTGTTTGAAAACAGGCAAGATTCCCAGCTTCACACTAAAAGCATGACTGTTCCTGTGTCGGAACATTTCATGTTAATACATTTAGGTAATCCTGTTTATTTCTCCATGCTATGTGATACGTAATTTGGGATCCCCAATACACAGTTGACATTTTGCTTATTTGCTCATATTATTGACACACTGGAGTGTGATTGAGCCAGAATTTGTCACAGATAATATGTTATATTTCGGGTTTTACGCCTGCATCAGCACCATTCGTGGGCTATATCGCCGGCGGGCAGTTTACCTAACAACACCTTTCCTGGGCAGGCTCCAGCGGTTAACAAGTACTTGGGTGCACCAACCTCCGCAAGAAACTGCCAACTTTTTCATATAAATGAGACACGGCCTGAACTGGGCTCGAACCCGTGACCATCAGTGATGATAGGTTACAGTGGTATACAAGTCAGCGATCTTAACCACTCGACCATGGAGGCGGACATTTTTTACAGTGGTATACGGATAATATGACTACAATGTACATACATGAAATACCGTGTTGTTTGTTGGATTATTAAACTTTGTAAAACACGATCTTTTTAAATGACACATGGTCACACGCTTCAAGTAATAATCATTAAATAATAACATTATTTGAAGCAAGTGGAAAATCAATTAATCTGAATCTTGTGGGGAGTGTGTACATACAGTGATGCGCCAGTCACACAACCGGATAAGAGGAATCTCATATAGGGGCCAGTAGCTAGGATATGTAATGGCGTAGCCAATCGTATATTCGAATATCGTATTTGCCAATCGTTGCCATCCCTATTTTCTGTACATTATTTATATATTATTCAGTAGTTCACATGTCGGATCAGTAGTCCAGTGGTTAACATGTTAAGACTGCGAATTCAGGGATCACAGGTTTGATCCACAAATGGGTCTGTAATCCTTTGCCTGCAACAACATAGATACAGATTGCCATGTTTGCTATTCAGCCAGTAGATTTAGTTCCACTATCCGAATTGCAAACAGCATAGAGCCTGATCAGCCGTCTGATCAGGCTCTATGCTGTTTTCAAAAGTGATTTTATCTGCCGCTAGCATGCAAACAGTTAAACCGAGGTCTCGTGTCAGTGCTATACACCGTGCTCGTAAAAGAACCAGAGGAGACTCTGGAATGGGTCTCTGTCTGTATCATTGCACTATTTTCCAAAATCTAAAATGATTAATCTCTTCAGGAAAGCGTCGCTCAGATCAGCAACTGGTAGCGACGATAAATGAACAACAACTTGAGAACAAGGCCTCAATGGGTTAAAACAACAATTGGCGACTAGTGCAGAAAAATAGTTATAATAAAACATTTATATTTTGAAAAATATCTCAACAAGTACATTGCATTTTGTCATAATACTCTTCTTAAACAACCTTTCAGCAGTTTACAACTCTAAGACTAGAAGTCGAGCATGGTGATTGGCTGAATTTGAGTACAGATGGGCAAATGCAGCCAATCAATAAGCCTGTAACAGTACTCAGATTAACCAATCATTGAGCAGGATATTTATCAGCACAAGTTAACCCATTCAACACCAAGTAACTCGCATGGACTGGTCCATGATATTCATAAACCAATAAATGAATCAGAAAATCACATTTGGACAAGTTCATTTATCAAAATGTGTAATTATGTCTAAAAATAGTCATATCACTGGCAAAAAGTGCAGATCCTGATGAGACGGCTCGTCACGAGCCGGCTCATCTGGATCTACACTTTTTGTAAGCCTATTTAGGTCTGTGGTGTTGAAAGGGTTAACAATCAGCAAGAGCCATTCTAGTGAAAAATCTTGTTAAAATCAATGCCTGGATTGCTTGAAAATGATTCTTGCATTATCAAGCATACACATGTGTATATTATATTGTTATGTTATATTTCGGGTTTTACGCCTGCATCAGCACCATTTTGGGATATATCGCCGGCGGGCAGTTTACCTAACAACACCTTTCCTGGGCAGGCTTCAGCGTTTAACCAGTACTTGGGTGCACCAACCTCCGTAAGAAACTGCCAACTTTTTCATATAAATGAGACACGGCCTGAGCGGGGCTCGAACCCGTGACCATCAGTGATGATAGGTTACAGTGGTATACATGTCAGCGACCTTAACCACTCGACCACGGAGGCGTGTATATTACAGCAAACATCGACTAGTCGTTCAGCCGGTTTCTCCTACATGTATGATGGAACAGCTGAGCATTCAACATAATTACATTTCAACAAGAAGCAAATATTGGCATAGTTTCCACTATTAACCCATTTCATTCTGGATACCGTTCAAACAGTATTTGCAAAGAACATAGAGCCAGATCAGCTGCCACGGAATGTGCCGCCTGATCAGGCTGAGCATTCAACATAATTACATTTCAACAAGAAGCAGATATTGGCATAGTTTCCACTATTAACCCATTTCATTCTGGATACCGTTCAAACAGTATTTGCAAAGAACATAGAGCCAGATCAGCCGCCATGGAATGTGCCGCCTGATCAGGCTCTATGCTGTTTGCTATTCAAATGATCTTGCTAAGACACTTGGCTATGTAGCAAGCAACATAGATCATGATCAGCACGCAGCGTTACGCTGCGGCTGATCTGGTTCTATGTTGTTTGCAAAAGCCTTTAAATGTATCCAGAATGAAATGGGTTAAAGCCTGTTTCATAGAAGAACAATTAATGTATACCGTATCGATTTGCTTATTTTTGAGGTTTAATGTCCCGTCAACAGCGTAGGTAATATGGCGACGCTATTATTGGTGGAGGAAGACCCTGGGTGCCGCTCCGAGCAATATTTCAGGCACAGATGGGCACCTGGATAGAACCACCGATCTTCCACAAGCCAGCTTTGGGAGCGAGCTTCCTCACATGTGGGATTCGAACCTACAATGGTGAGGAGCAAGTGATTATTAGTCAACGGGCCGTAACCACTCGCTGCCCCCCCTTTTGTATTGAAATATATACAAGCGCAGGTTCTGACAAAATACCCGGCCGATCATAATAAAATTAACAGTCTTTCAGATGGGACGTTAAACTGAGGTCTCGTGTCGGTGCTTTACGCCGTGCACGTAAAAGAACCAGAGGAGATTCTGGAATGGGTCTCTCTCTGTATCATTGCACTGTCCTCCAAAAATCTAAAATGACTAATCTCTTCAGGAGGCGTCGCTCATATGGGCAACCGGTAGCGACGATAAATAAACGTAAAACACACACAAAGACAAAAGTTCAACACATTTGTGGTGACCAATTAACAATACATGTGGGTGCATTCGGGTGAAATTATATGCAACATTTATAAAGATGTGTCATAAAGTTGGGGTGAAATTATATGGAACATTTTATAAAGATATGTCACAAAGTTTGGGTGAAATTATATGGAACATTTTATAAAGATGTGTCATAAAGTTGGGGTGAAATTATATGGAACATTTTATAAAGATATGTCACAAAGTTGGGATGAAATTATATGGAACATTTTATAAAGATATGTCACAAACTTGGGTGTAATTAATATGCAACATTTATAAAGATGTGTCACAAAATTGGGATGTAATTATATGCAACATTTATAAAGATTTGTCACAAAATTGGGGTATAATTAATATGCAACATTTATCGAGATGTGTCACCCATTTGCAATATAACCAGTACAGGAAAATTAAATATGTAAGAAATTTTAAGGGACATACTGATCATATACAATATCAATTTATGACGGTCTAAATAAATATACACAAGCGTTCCTGGAAAATTCTCAATATATTTTTCTCTCAATAAATTTAACAGTTTATGTACAGTTTAAATGATTGTGAAGCAAGTTCTAACAAATTATATTAATCACTCTCGTTGGCGCGGACGAACACGTAAATGTCTTCAATGTGTGGTAGTTAACCATAGTACCCAGAGTAAACCCACCTGTCCGATCTGGCGACCACCGTACCATCTCACAAACTTCCCGGTCCGAGGATCGAACCCAGGTTGCATTGGTGAGAAGCGAGCACGCTAACCACAGCGCTAATTGGACAGCCTACAGTTAGCATATTTAATTGTGGGAGGCAATGTGTATATGACATGCTCTCAATAAATCTAAACTTGGAAGACCTACAATAAACTAATTTATTTGCAGGGAGGCAAAGATTGTGGCGACATTCTCTCAATAAATTAAAAACCTGAACACCTAGAGTTACCTATTTTATATTGGGGAACAATATTACAATTGGGGAACAATTTTACATAGATTGGGAATGTCGATGTAGAGTGAGTATCACCTTTATAATTATAACTTGATATTGATAAATCAATGTTTGACTGTCCAGTCAAGTCACTTGCTTCATCAATAGTGCACTGTTGATACTGTTTGCAAATATAAGGAGGGACGCCACATATATGCTATTGCCAAACATTATTATTATTATATTTCGGGTTTTACGCCTGCATCAGCACCATTTTGGGCTATATCGCCGGCGGGCAGTTTACCTAACACCTTTCCTGGGCAGGTTCCAGCGGTTAACCAGTACTTGGGTGCACCAACCTCCGTAAGAAACTGCCAACTTTTTCATATAAATGAGACACGGTCTGGGCGGGGCTCGAACCCGTGACCATCAGTGATGATAGGTTACAGTGGTATACAAGTCAGCGGCCGTAACCACTCGACCACGGAGGCGGACCTATTGCCAAACATGTATATATATTGTCAATCAATCCGTTTTCGAATTTGTTTGTGAATGTCGTCACTGTGGCCAGGAACATGTTGCATGGTTTTCTATTGTACAGGTTAGAACTGTCAAAAATGAAAATGAGCAAAAAACAGATAAATATTCACATTCTATTTCGGAAATATGCAAATGATATTTTCATTAATCTCATTCACGTGTACCCTAAAAATCCCTTAAGCAGAGATATATGATGTGCCAGTAAATACATTTTTGTTACATAAAATTGGATGCGAAGGACTGTAAATAATGTCATAACTTGTAGCCCAACACATTTGCGTTTTCCCCCCAGATTAAATCGTATACAGCAATAATAATAAATCCTAATATAATTTCATATTGTTTTCTACGTATTTCATTGTGTGTATAATTGTAACGTAATGTATGGGAAAAATGCAATAAAATATTATTAAATTAAAAATAAAATTTAATTGGACTAAAAACAGGTGCTTTTTTGACGCCATGTCACATGTGAGTGAAATTGGAATTTTATTTTAAAAGATGTCATGTCAGTTTAGTCATGTGCATTGAATGCAAGAATGATCATGTCATATGTAATATTATTATTTCATCTGCTATAAAAAGAGACTGACTACAAGTTATTCACCGACAAACAGCCATGATATATGTTGCCTCCATTGTCCCTGTATGTATACATGTACTATATTTACTATGTTCTGATTTGATCGTATAATTGGGGGGGGGGAAGAGAAACATTTGGGATTAATAATTTGACGCTTGAAGTATGATCAGTCATGGCTTGAAGTATGACTATTCATGGCTTGAAGACCAGTCATGGTTTGAAGTAAGACCGTTCATGGCTTGAAGACCAGTCATGGCTGGAAGTAAGACCATTTATGGCTTGAAGTATGACCATTCATGGTTTGAAGACCAGTCATGGTTTGAAGTAAGACCTTTCATGGCTTGAAGACCAGTCATGGCTGGAAGTAAGACCATTTATGGTTTGAAGCAAGGCCAGTCATGGTTTGAAGCAAGACCATTCATGGTTTGAAGCAAGGCCATTCATGGTTTGAAGCAAGGCCATTCATGGTTTGAAGCAAGACCAGTCATGGTTTGAAGACCATTCATGGTTTGAAGCAAGACCAGTCATGGTCTGAAGACCATTCATGGTTTGAAGCAAGACCAGTCATGGTTTGAAGACCATTCATGGTTTGAAGCAAGACCAGTCATGGTTTGAAGCAAGGCCATTCATGGTTTGAAGCAAGACCAGTCATGGTTTGAAGCAAGGCCATTCATGGTTTGAAGCAAGACCAGTCATGGCTGGAAGCATGACCATATACAGTCATGGCATAAAACACTAATTCCTGGAAATATTAACACAAATGCTTTATGAACTTGATCACACCTGATATAAAATATCAGACTCTACTCTTGTTGCGTATCCTCTCACTGTATCTTCTACTATGAGTGGAGAGCAGTTAGTCACTATCGCTGTCGGAATCACTGAGTTGTAAGTCAGCACCTGCATAACAAAACGAAAACATTTTAATGGACATTGTTGACGTCATTAAAAATGCTGTGTTGGATTACCTGGAACAGCAACAGAGTTAACGCAATGTCATATCACACACTGGAAACAACCTCGGAAACACGACAACAGCCCCGGAAAATCATGAACAACTTCCACCTGAATCACAAAAACAACCACGGAATCACAAAAACAGCCAGGTATCACGAAAACAACCTGGAATCTTGAAAACAACCTGTAATCTTGAAAACAACCTGGAATCTTGAAAACAACGCGGAATCTTGAAAACAACCTGGAATCTTGAAAACAACGCGGAATCTTGAAAACAACCTGGAATCTTGAAAACAACGCGGAATCTTGAAAACAACCTGGAATCTTGAAAACAGCCAGGAATCTTGAAAACAACCACGGAATCACTAAAACAACCCGGAATCTTGAAAACAACCTGGAATCTTGAAAACAACCTGTAATCTTGAAAACAACGCGGAATCTTGAAAACAACCTGGAATCTTGAAAACAGCCAGGAATCTTGAAAACAACCACGGAATCACTCAAACAACCCGGAATCTTGAAAACAGCCTGGAATCAACAAAAACAGCCTGGAATCACAAAAACAACCACGGAATCACTCAAACAACCACGGAATCACAAAAACAACCACGGAATCACAAAAACAACCACGGAATCACTCAAACAACCACGGAATCACAAAAACAACCACGGAATCACAAAAACAACCACAGAATCACTCAAACAACCACGGAATCACAAAAACAACCACGGAATCACTCAAACAACCACGGAATCACTCAAACAACCACGGAATCACAAAAACAACCACGGAATCACAAAAACAACCACGGAATCACTCAAACAGCATGGAATCATGAAAACAACCACGGAATCACTCAAACAGCCCGGAATCATGAAAACAACCACGGAATCACTCAAACAGCCTGGAATCACTCAAACAACCACGGAATCACAAAAACAACCACAGAATCACTCAAACAACCACGGAATCACAAAAACAACCACGGAATCACTCAAACAGCCTGGAATCACTCAAACAGCCTGGAATCATGAAAACAACCACGGAATCACTCAAACAGCCCGGAATCACTCAAACAACCACGGAATCACTCAAACAACCACGGAATGATCAAACAGCCTGGAATCACTCAAACAACCACGGAATCACTCAAACAACCACGGAATCACTCAAACAGCCCGGAATGATCAAACAGCCTGGAATCACGAAAACAACCACGGAATCACGAAAACAACCACGGAATCACAAAAACAACCACGGAATCACAAAAACAACCACGGAATCACTCAAACAGCCTGGAATCATGAAAACAACCACGGAATAATGAAAACAGCCCGGAATCACTCAAACAACCACGGAATCACAAAAACAACCACGGAATCACTCAAACAGCCTGGAATCACTCAAACAGCCTGGAATCATGAAAACAACCACGGAATCACTCAAACAGCCCGGAATCACTCAAACAGCCCGGAATCACTCAAACAACCACGGAATGATCAAACAGCCTGGAATCATGAAAACAACCACGGAATCACTCAAACAGCCCGGAATCACTCAAACAACCACAGAATTATGAAAACAGCCCGGAATCACTCAAACAGCCTGGAATCACTCAAACAGCCTGGAATCATGAAAACCACGGAATCACTCAAACAACCACGGAATCACTCAAACAGCCCGGAATCACTCAAACAACCACGGAATCACTCAAACAACCACGGAATCACTCAAACAACCACAGAATCACTCAAACAGCCCGGAATCACTCAAACAGCCTGGAATCACTCAAACAACCCCGGAATCACTCAAACAACCACGGAATCACTCAAACAACCACGGAATCACTCAAACAACAACCACGGAATCACTCAAACAACCACGGAATCACTCAAACAACCACGGAATCACTCAAACAGCCTGGAATCACTCAAACAGCCTGGAATCATGAAAACAACCATGGAATCACTCAAACAGCCTGGAATCATGAAAACAACCACGGAATCACTCAAACAGCCTGGAATCATGAAAACAATCACGGAATCACTCAAACAACCACGGAATCACTCAAACAGCCCGGAATCACTCAAACAACAACCACGGAATCACTCAAACAACAACCACGGAATCACTCAAACAACAACCACGGAATCACTCAAACAACCACGGAATCACTCAAACAACCACGGAATCACTCAAACAACCACGGAATCACTCAAACAGCCTGGAATCATGAAAACAACCACGGAATCACTCAAACAGCCTGGAATCATGAAAACAATCACGGAATCACTCAAACAACCACGGAATCACTCAAACAACAACCACGGAATCACTCAAACAACAACCACGGAATCACTCAAACAACAACCACGGAATCACTCAAACAACCACGGAATCACTCAAACAACCACGGAATCACTCAAACAACCACGGAATCACTCAAACAGCCTGGAATCACTCAAACAACCACGGAATCACTCAAACAACCGGGAATCACTCAAACAGCCTGGAATCACTCAAACAACCACGGAATCACTCAAACAACCACGGAATCACTCAAACAGCCCGGAATGATCAAACAGCCTGGAATCACGAAAACAACCACGGAATCACGAAAACAACCACGGAATCACAAAAACAACCACGGAATCACAAAAACAACCACGGAATCACTCAAACAGCCTGGAATCATGAAAACAACCACGGAATAATGAAAACAGCCCGGAATCACTCAAACAACCACGGAATCACAAAAACAACCACGGAATCACTCAAACAGCCTGGAATCACTCAAACAGCCTGGAATCATGAAAACAACCACGGAATCACTCAAACAGCCCGGAATCACTCAAACAGCCCGGAATCACTCAAACAACCACGGAATGATCAAACAGCCTGGAATCATGAAAACAACCACGGAATCACTCAAACAGCCCGGAATCACTCAAACAACCACAGAATTATGAAAACAGCCCGGAATCACTCAAACAGCCTGGAATCACTCAAACAGCCTGGAATCATGAAAACGCACGGAATCACTCAAACAACCACGGAATCACTCAAACAACCACGGAATCACTCAAACAACCACAGAATCACTCAAACAGCCCGGAATCACTCAAACAGCCTGGAATCACTCAAACAACCCCGGAATCACTCAAACAACCACGGAATCACTCAAACAACCACGGAATCACTCAAACAACAACCACGGAATCACTCAAACAACCACGGAATCACTCAAACAACCACGGAATCACTCAAACAGCCTGGAATCACTCAAACAGCCTGGAATCATGAAAACAACCATGGAATCACTCAAACAGCCTGGAATCATGAAAACAACCACGGAATCACTCAAACAGCCTGGAATCATGAAAACAATCACGGAATCACTCAAACAACCACGGAATCACTCAAACAGCCCGGAATCACTCAAACAACAACCACGGAATCACTCAAACAACAACCACGGAATCACTCAAACAACAACCACGGAATCACTCAAACAACCACGGAATCACTCAAACAACCACGGAATCACTCAAACAACCACGGAATCACTCAAACAGCCTGGAATCATGAAAACAACCACGGAATCACTCAAACAGCCTGGAATCATGAAAACAATCACGGAATCACTCAAACAACCACGGAATCACTCAAACAGCCCGGAATCACTCAAACAACAACCACGGAATCACTCAAACAACAACCACGGAATCACTCAAACAACAACCACGGAATCACTCAAACAACCACGGAATCACTCAAACAACCACGGAATCACTCAAACAACCACGGAATCACTCAAACACGGAATCACTCAACAGCCTGGAATCACTCAAACAACCACGGAATCACTCAAACAACCGGGAATCACTCAAACAGCCTGGAATCACTCAAACAACCACGGAATCACTCAAACAACCACGGAATCACTCAAACAACCACGGAATCACTCAAACAGCCCGGAATCACTCAAACAGCCTGGAATCACTCAAACAACCCCGGAATCACTCAAACAACCACGGAATCACTCAAACAACCACGGAATCACTCAAACAACAACCACGGAATCACTCAAACAACCACGGAATCACTCAAACAACCACGGAATCACTCAAACAGCCTGGCATCATGAAAACAACCACGGAATCACTCAAACAGCCTGGAATCATGAAAACAACCACGGAATCACTCAAACAGCCTGGAATCATGAAAACAATCACGGAATCACTCAAACAGCCCGGAATCACTCAAACAGCCTGGAATCACTCAAACAACCACGGAATCACTCAAACAACCACGGAATCACTCAAACAACCACGGAATCACTCAAACAACCACGGAATCACTCAAACAGCCTGGAATCACTCAAACAGCCTGGAATCATGAAAACAACCACGGAATCACTCAAACAGCCTGGAATCATGAAAACAATCACGGAATCACTCAAACAGCCCGGAATCACTCAAACAGCCTGGAATCACTCAAACAGCCTGGAATCATGAAAACAGCCCGGAATCACTCAAACAGCCTGGAATCATGAAAACAACCACGTAATCATCAAAACAGCCCGGAATCATGAAAACAATTACGGAATCACTCAAACAGCCCGGAATCACTCAAACAACCCCGGAATCACTCAAACAACCCGGAATCACGAAAACAACCCCAGAATCACGAAAACAACCCCAGAATCACGAAAACAACCACGGAATCACTAAAACAACCCAGGAATCATGAAAACAACCCAGGAATCATGAAAACAACTCCGGAATCACCAAAACAACTCCAGAAATACACGGAAACAGATTTGGATTCATGAAATAAACCCAGAATAACAAAAAACAACCTTGAAATCATGAAAACAAACAGGGAATCATGATTTATCTTTGTGGATTTGCATTATTAATGTTCGCGTGGTTTTAAATTATGACTTATGCCTATATAACTATAGATGTCAACTGTCGACAGCTTTTACATACCGCAAAAACACTGTATACCGATTGAACATATACTAGTATGTTTCTAGTAAATAGTGAATGCTGTCTGATTAGCGCAGTGGTTAGCGCGCTCGCAACTCACTAATGCAACCCGGGTTCGATCCTCGGACTGGGAAGTGTGTGAGATGGTATGGCGGTCGCCAGTTCAGACAGGTAGGTTTTCTCCGGGTACTCCGGTTTCCTCCCACATGAATGACTACATTCACGCTTTCATCCGTGCCAATGAGATGGATTAATATAAGTTGTTAAAACTTGCTTCGCAATCTTTGTAAAATAATTTAAAAAAAATAAAATGCTGTCCTTTATCACATAACTTTGCTTGTATTCAGTTTAATACAGCCATCACATAATTTCTTATAAGTATACACGTGTAATACAATCGCGAAGGATTCTGATTGGTCGTGGCATGACAGCTTGTTTACACATTCGCCGCTTAAATATGCACTAGCGGGTTAGTGATTAAAAGTATTGTGTAGATTATTTGCGTGCAGTTGTTTAACTATCAGGGACTATTTACTACGGCGTATGGATGCACCTTTCTGATTTCCTTGAGATGTAATAAGGCTCAAAATTATACTGGCAAACAGATTTTTTCCCCTTCAAATTGTGGTTATTGTTACCGTGGTAATGTGATCAAAAGGATCTTACACTCGTGGTGATTGCATGCCATATTTTATGAAACTCGTTTTGGAATTTGGCTAATGAGCTCGCCAAAAGGAAGTTGTGATAGCTCAGTGGTTGCGCGTTCGCTCCATGTGCGTAAAGCCCGCAGTTCGAGCCCCGTTGGAGCCGTTACGATTGTGCACTTAGGCAAGGCATTTAAATTCCACATGCCTCTTCTCTCTCCCTCGTGGCGATGGATTCCATCAGGAATGAGGTCTCGAACGTGATTAATGTAAGTTATAAGAACTTGTTTTGCAATCGAGCTCAAATAAATTTGTATAAACTAAAAGGCCATACTTCATAAAATACGGTATGAAATCACGAGCGTAAGATCCTATGCATATGTGACAGATACTATGTTTGCTTGTTGTGGTTGTCTGCCGCATTAATAATATCCCCGTTGCATCATTTGCTTTCCTGTGGTTGTTTTTTCTTAAAATCTATATTTATAATATGAAATAAGACATATAGAGACAAAATAATTTGTAACACCATAACATAAATGTTTCAGTATTACAATCTGGTTATTAGCTTTCATTATTTAATTTACACTTCCGCCACCTTTACAATATGTTCAAGCTCTTAATAAATGTGCAAATATTTCAATCTTGTTTGTTTTTAGGTTTAAAGCTGTTATTGGTGGAGGACAAGCCCGGGTGTGCCTCCAAGCAGTATGTCAGGCATCGGACGGGCACATGTGTGAACCGCCAACCTTTATAGTGATGTTTTTTTGGGGGTTTAAAGTCGCACCTCTCAAGGTCAACAGTTGAGGTCATATGGTGACTCCACAGCTATTGTTGGTGCAGTCAGACCCCGGGTGCCCCGACCTTTCAAGGTCAACAGTGAGGTCATATGGTAACTCCACAGCTATTGTTGGTGCAGTCAGACCCCGGGTGCCCCGACCGTTCAAGGTCAACAGTTGAGGTCATATGGTGACTCCACAGCTATTGTTGGTGCAGTCAGACCCCGACCTTTCAAGGTCAACAGTTGAGGTCATATGGTGACTCCACAGCTATTGTTGGTGCAGTCAGACCCCGGGTGCCCCGACCTTTCAAGGTCAACAGTTGAGGTCATATGGTGACTCCACAGCTATTGTTGGTGCAGTCAGACCCCGGGTGCCCCGACCTTTCAAGGTCAACAGTTGAGGTCATATGGTGTCTCCACAGCTATTGTTGGTGCAGTCAGACCCCGGGTGCCCCGACCTTGAAGGTCAACAGTTGAGGTCATATGGTGACTCCACAGCTATTGTTGGTGCAGTCAGACCCCGGGTGCCCCGACCTTTCAAGGTCAACAGTTGAGGTCATATGGTGACTCCACAGCTATTGTTGGTGCAGTCAGACCCCGGGTGCCCCGACCTTTCAAGGTCAACAGTTGAGGTCATATGGTGTCTCCACAGCTATTGTTGGTGCAGTCAGACCCCGGGTGCCCCGACCTTGAAGGTCAACAGTTGAGGTCATATGGTGACTCCACAGCTATTGTTGGTGCAGTCAGACCCCGGGTGCCCCGACCTTTCAAGGTCAACAGTTGAGGTCATATGGTGACTCCACAGCTATTGTTGGTGCAGTCAGACCCCGGGTGCCCCTCGGAGCAGTATTTCAGGCATGAACAGATACCTGGGTAGAACCACTGACCTTCCTCGAACCAGCTTGATAGCTTCTTCACATGAAAGAATTCGACACCCCTCCCCAAGTTGGATTGGAACCTACATCGGTGAGGGCAAGCAATTTGAATTGAATGATCATAGCCACTATCACTCTGCATGGCAGGGGAAGTGACACTTTGAATTGAACGATCATAGCCACTATCACTCTGCATGGCAGGGGAAGTGACACTTTGAATTGAACGATCATAGCCACTATCACTCTGCATGGCAGGGGAAGTGACACTTTGAATTGAACGATTGTAGCCACTATCAATCTGCATGGCAGGGGAAGTGACACGTTGAATTGAACGATCATAGCCACTATCACTCTGCATGGCAGGGGAAGTGACACTATGGGATAATGGGTTCAACTTACTAATTATGCTCATAAAGCCGTTTGGCTTCGTATTTGATGGAGGAGCCGCTGCTGGCTGGGAAACTGTCATGGGTACCGGAGGTCTCCCTGAAAACAAATAATGGTACAGGTATACCGAGTACAAATAATAACAAATAATGGTACAGATATACCGAGTACAAATAATGGTACAGGTATACAGAGTACAAATAATGGTACAGGTATACAGAGTACAAATAATGGTACAGGTATACCGAGTACAAATAATCGTACAGATATACCAAGTACAAATAATGGTACAGGTATACCAAGTACAAATAATGGTACAGGGTATACAGAGTACAAATAATGGTACAGGTATACAGAGTACAAATAATGGTACAGGTATACAGAGTACAAATAATGGTACAGGTATACCGAGTACAAATAATGGTACAGATATACCAAGTACAAATAATGGTACAGGTGTACCGAGTACAAATAATGGTACAGGTATACAGAGTACAAATAATGGTACAGGTATACAGAGTACAAATAATGGTACAGGTATACCAAGTACAAATAATAACAAATACACAAGCAATGGTACAGATACACAGAGTACAAATAATTGTAGACTATTTATACCCATTTGGCGGCAAACTAATTTGTTAGACTGGAATCAGAGAGAATTGTGGGATAGATTTACTGGTAAACTCGTTCAATTTGCCTTTGTTACCATGACATGTAGCAACAAAATGTTCTCTGACAAAAATGACAGAATAGCAAAAGGTACTGTACATTAATGAAAATGTTTGTTTCCAGATTGTGATTAACGCGGCACCAACAGCTAAGGTCATATGGTAACAGCTAAGGTCATATGGTGACTGCTAAGGTCATATGGTGACAGCTACGGTCATGTTGGTGACAGCTAAGGTCATATTGGTGACAGCTAATGTTATATGGTGACAGCTAGTCATATTGGTGACAGCTAAGGTAATATGGTGACAGCTAAGGTAATATGGTGACAGCTAAGGTTATATGGTGACAGCTACGGTCATATGGTGACAGCTAAGGTTATATGGTGACAGCTACAGTCATATTGGTGACAGCTAAGGTTATATGGTGACAGCTAAGGTCATATGGTGACAGCTAAGGTTATATGGTGACAGCTAAGGTTATATGGTGACAGCTAAGGTAATATGGTGACAGCTAAGGTTATATGGTGACATCTACGGTCATATTGGTGACAGCTAAGGTCATATTGGTGACAGCTAAGGTAATATGGTGACAGTTAAGGTTACATGTTGACAGCTAAGGTTATATTGGTGACAGCTACAGTTATATAGTGACAGCTAAGGTCATATGGTGACAGCTAAGGTCATATGGTGAAAGCTAAGGTTATATGGTGACAGCTAAGGTTATATGGTGACAGCTAAGGTCATATGGTGACAGCTAAGGTTATATTGGTGACAGTTAAGGTTATATGGTGACAGCTAAGGTAATATGGTGACAGCTAAGGTTACATGTTGACAGCTAAGGTCATATTGGTGACAGCTAAGGTTATATGGTGACAGTTAAGGTTACATGTTGACAGCTAAGGTTATATTGGTGACCGCTAAGGTTATATGGTGACAGCTAAGGTTATATGGTGACAGCTAAGGTCATATGGTGAAAGCTAAGGTTATATGGTGACAGCTAAGGTTATATGGTGACAGCTAAGGTCATATGGTGACAGCTAAGGTCATATGGTGACAGCTAAGGTTACATGTTGACATCTAAGGTCATATTGGTGACAGCTAAGATTACATGTTGACAGCTAAGGTCATATGGTGACATTCCAGCTATTATATATCGGAGGAAGGCCCTCCTACTTCAGGCACGGACGGGCAAGCCAGCTGGATAGCTTCCTCACTTGGGAAGAATTCAACACCCCGAGTGGGATTGGAACCAACATCAATAAGGGGTAAGTGATTTGAACGCAAGGCCACGACCCCGTATTATAAAAATGCTGGGTCAAAAACATAAAAAATGTCTTTTATGCTTTCCAACTAATTGGAAAAATTCCAAGTTCAAGGTCACTGGCAGAGTGGGGAGCTTACTGTTGGTGTTGTCTATTGAGAATTAGTCCTCAAATGGGTATGTGAAGTTCTAAACCAATACCTCGATGGATTTTGAGAAATGATGTTTGAGTGTGTGTTTTATGTTTATTTATCGTCGCTACCGGTTGCCTGCCCATATGAGCTACGCATCATGAAAAGATTAGCCATTTTAGATTTTTGGATGATAGTGCAATGATACAGACAGAGACCCATTCTAGAGTCTCCTCTGGTTCTATTACGTGCACGGTGTACAGCACCGACGTGAGAACTCGGTTTAACGTCCCATCTGAAAGACTTAATGTTTGAGGCTTTTTTGATCCATAAATAATTTTGGCCAAAGTTCAAGGTCACTGGGGCTGAGAACTTACTGTGGGTGAAGTTAGAAGTTAATTAGTACTCGGATGCGCATGCAAACTTTCAAAGCAATAACGTTGACAGGTTTTTGAGAAATGATAATATTTTGAGGTTTTTTTATGCATAAATATATTTTTTGAGAAATGACAATGTTCGAGTTTTTCAGTTTCAAGTTTTCTCTAGAGGGGTGGGACTTGTTAGAAGGTTGGGGTGGGGGGATAACCCCTAGAAAAAGTTATCAAAGCATAACGTTTGTTATAGGCCATAATATAGATAATTGTTGACGGGGCGGTCGCTACTAGAAAGGCGACTGTCTAGTATTGCTTTCCACTAAGGTGGGCGAGACAAAAAAACCAACCCTAACCACTCGGCCATGGAGGTCCCTTACCTTTATCTACCGTGTCTCTCTCACCATCACTGTCCGAGTCTGAGGAAGCATATTCACTGGAACTGTCACTGATTTCTCCAAGCATCGCAGATACTGAAATGGGCAGGTACATAATGTTGTAGAGATTGAGGCAACATTTTCCCTGGAACTGTCACTGATTTCTCCAAGCATCGCAGATACTGGAATGGGCAGGTACATAATATTATAGAGATTAAGGAAACATCTTCCCTGGAATGGTCAGGTACATAATGTTATAGAGATTGAGGAAACATCTTCCCTGGAATGGTCAGGTACATAATGTTATATAGATTAAGGTAACATCTTCCCTGGAATGGTCAGGTACATAATGTTATAGAGATTAAGGTAACATCTTCCCTGGAATGGTCAGGTACATAATGTTATAGAGATTAAGGTAACATCTTCCCTGGAATGGTCAGGTACATAATGTTATAGAGATTGAGGCAACATCTTCCCTGGAATGGTCAGGTACATAATGTTATAGAGATTAAGACAACATCTTCCCTGGTATGGGCAGGTACATACTGTTATAGAGATTGAGACAACATCTTCCCTGGAATGGTCAGGTACATAATGTTATAGAGATTGAGGAAACATCTTCCCTGGAATGGTCAGGTACATAATGTTATAGAGATTGAGGAAACATCTTCCCTGGAATGGTCAGGTACATAATGTTATAGAGATTAAGGTAACATCTTCCCTGGAATGGTCAGGTACATAATGTTATAGAGATTGAGGCAACATCTTCCCTGGAATGGTCAGGTACATAATGTTATAGAGATTAAGACAACATCTTCCCTGGTATGGGCAGGTACATACTGTTATAGAGATTGAGACAACATCTTCCCTGGAATGGTCAGGTACATAATGTTATAGAGATTGAGGAAACATCTTCCCTGGAATGGTCAGGTACATAATGTTATAGAGATTGAGGAAACATCTTCCCTGGAATGGTCAGGTACATAATGTTATATAGATCAATGAAACATCTTTCCTGGAAGTGTCAATGATTTCTCCAAGTACAGCAGAGACTGGAATGTCTTTACATCAATGCATATCCCGGCGTGAAGAGTTTTCGCCCAGAACAGGTTTTCGTCTAACTGTGGGAATAGCAAGTCGCGAGAGATCACGCAATATTTCACGCTCCAGTTACCGGAATTATAAATAAACATACATTGTGCACTTCCAATATATTTCTAACTGATCATAGAGATCACAGGTAAAAAAAAACTTTAAACCTACCCCAGTTTTCACTAATTTCACTATATCTGTTTTATGTCGCCATATAAATATCATTTTTAAAGAAATTAGCATTTTTCTCTCCAAAATGACATATTCATCGTCTGCCACGGCAATATATTTATGAATGAAAATGTCATTATAGTCTCACTGCTCTGTGTTTATGAGTTTTGTCCGTTATTACACACAAGGGGTCCTTATGAATAATATTGATTTTCACCGTTTTTCGCCTTCAGGTCCATGTGTTGTCACAGAGGTTCTCCAACTGATATACATGGTTGTGTAAACCTAGTTATTCTCTGTTAGGCACCATGTGATGTGTTCGATGGATGGGTCCATTTATGGTTCTGCACTCAGTCAGAGTAATTAGGAGGGATGACACTTCTTATGCCCAGTGTGTTTGTCTAAGTTAAAAACTAAATGTTAATGTTTTAGATACAGTATATAGACAAAATGCTGTCCAACAAATGAATTTTGAGTGAAAATGATAAATTAAGCCTGTTATTAAAGTAAGTCTTATATTGTTTTGTTAAAAAAGAACTGTTGCTTACATACTAATGCTCGCACTGTAGGCAATTTCCACAGTTAGGCGAAAACATGTGACGTCATTCCGGATTACTGAGAATGAGGTATCGCTATTTTGTCAACTTTTCTCAAAAAGTAAACAATCGGTTTTCTTCGAGATTTTTGTGAATGAATGGTAAAATATTGTTTATTTGGTGACATAAAATTGTTTGCAGTGCATGACAATTCTAACCCGATAGGAGTCCATTATGTACTACGTCGTCGGAAACCAGTAACACCGGGATACATGTATAAATATTTCACTTAGCATCATATATTCTAAAATGTTAATTAGATATGGCAAGGAGTGTTCAAATAATCGGAAGAACGTCCAAGTATTAGTTAGCAAAAAAATAATTGAGTATTCCAAAAAAATAAATTGCTGAAAATAATACTAAGATTTGCATGTGATTTCAGACGTAAACCATCGCCAATATGTCAATAATCAGTAATCATCTTAACCCGGTAATTATCTTAACCCAGTAATTATCTTAACCCGGTAATTATCTTAACCAGGTAATTATCTTAACCCGTCTGGTAATTATCTTAACCAGGTAATGATCTAAACCCGGTAATTATCTTAACCCGGTAATTATCTAAGACGGGTAATTATCTTAACCCGCCTGGTAATTATCTTAACCCGCCTGGTAATTATCTTAACCTGGTAATCATCTTAAACTGGGACCATCCAGGGGGAAATGTGTCCAAGTATTCGAGCATCAAATTGTCATTGGTAATGTTAATGTATACATATGTATATGTACATCAGGGCGTCTAAAATGTTCAAAACCAAATGGGTCCAGGCCGAAATCGACAGTCAGGACTCCCCCCCATGTCATTCTAATATTTTTGCGACCCACCACAATAGAAATATGTACAATTGGTGTTTTTTAATCGTATTTAAAACAAGGCTTTTATTGTAAAGTTTTTCATATTTGAACAGTGAACTGCGGTCATTAACATTAGGGGCTAGAAATCAGATATTATGCTCAATCTAAAGTGTGTCTCTTTCCTAGAGACTTTCAAAAGCAAATAGGTGAGATAAACGGTCAAAGCATATAATGAAACCAAAATTGGTTTCCAAAATAAATTCATAAAAAACTTTTTATCTTTACGATTGTTTTGTTTTGATGGACAATTTTCAAGATCTTATTAGAAGCAATTAAAGTCGAATTATGTACACGTATACACAGTAGACAAATTTTTGGAATTTTTTTTTTTAGCTGCCAATTGCAAAATGTTTGTTTGTTGCTGAATTCATCTCAACAGACAATGGTGAATGTCTATGGAGGCCCCGAGACCCTGAGACACATTGTGTTTTGTGACCGGGAGCTGCTACCTTTCTCCGTTTTGACCGCAACTGGCGTGGGTTCTTTCGGTGGTGCACAAGGGTTCGGCTGATTCTTTGTCTTTCCCGGTGAGTTTTTCAAACGGGTATCAACCGGGGTCAAGGGTCGTCCAGCAACAGCTGACTTGGTGCACACTTCCATTCTAAAATAATATATTGATAGACAACATTCAACATAATATGCACGTATTGATAGACAACATTCAACATAATATGCATGTATTGATAGACAACATTCAACATAATACGCACATTTTGATAGACAACATACAATCGCCAGATTCCAATAGCTGGTTCAGTTCTTCGGTTCATTGCTAAATCAAATCAATCTTACTAAAGAGAGACCTTCTGTTTCGCTTCAATATCATACACTCTGAGGTGGATCATACCGCTAGCGAAACAGCATAACACTTATACAGAGATTGGATTCAAACCAATAACCTGCGCCAGATAGAGGTAGGCATACAACAGGTGTCTTGCAGTGCGTTCATTGAAATAAATTTTCATAATTTTGTTTTTTCTTTGATGTTCCAAAAATGCTATGCTATGTTCTTGAAATTGTTTATTTGTACATTTTGAAAAAAACATCATTGCCGAAATATGTAAATAATATTAATTCACAATTAGTGTGTTGAATTGATTTTCTACTTGATTCTATTTCTTTTCATTCTTTGCAAACTTTCAGGATTGTTTTGACAGAGACAAAGAATGAAATGCACCAATTTCAGAATTGTTTTGACAGAGACAAAGAATGAAATGCACCAATTTCAGGATTGTTTTGACAGAGACAAAGAATGAAATGCACCAATTTCAGGATTGTTTTGGGGGTCATTTTCAGTGAGTAATTAAAGTTCAATTCCTGTTAATGAAAGCACTGGTGTAGAACTAGTTGAACACAATATTTCTATGTACACTGTACCTCGTTTTCTTGACATTGATGTTGTTAGTAAGTCGTTCCAAGGTGAACGTGCCAGTATCATGGTCTATGATGAGCACGCATTCCTTTGACACGGGCCGCTTGTTTCCCTTATACACTGTGTGCGATGTACCAGATCCCTAAAACACCATAATGGTAGAATAAAAGAGGTATGATTATCTTCATATCAGATCAATAAAAACAATCGTTACGCTCAAACCAAACCTCTATAAACCATAGTTACACTCATAATATAATCCATGGCTACGCTCAAACCAAACCTCTATAAACCATAGTTACACTCATAACATAATCCATGGTTACGCTCAAACCAAACCTCTATAAACCATAGTTACACTCATAACATAATCCATGGTTACGCTCAAACCAAACCTCTATAAACCATAGTTACACTCATAACATAATCCATGGTTATGCTCAAACCAAACCTCTATAAACCATAGTTACACTCATAACATAATCCATGGTTATGCTCAAACCAAACCTCTATAAACCATAGTTACACTCATAACATAATCCATGGTTACGCTCAAACCAAACCTCTATAAACCATAGTTACACTCATAACATAATCCATGGTTACGCTCTAACCAGATCTCTAAAAACTGTAGTTACGCTCTAACCAGATCTCTAAAATCCTTGGTTACGCTCTAACCAGATCTCTAAAAACTGTAGTTACGCTCATACCAAAATTATAAAATCCATGGTTACCCTCTAACAAGATCTGTAAAAACTATGGTTACACTTTAACCAGATCTCTAAAATCCATGATGATGCTCTGACTAGATCTCAAAAAACCATAGTTACGCTCATACCAAAATTATAAAATTAACCCTTTCCTTCATAGAGTTTGTTTTCTATTGTATCTTCATACAAACGACAGCCATTTAGCTATCATGCAGTGGATAAGTAGTCACCATATCTATCCCACCTCCATAGATATTACTGGGACTACATGAGATTTAGGTTAATATACTATTATATCTCCATACAAACGACAGCCATTTAGCTATCCTGCAGTGGATAAGTAGTCGCCATATCTATCTCACCTCCATAGATATTACTGGGACTACATAGAGATTTAGGTTAATATACTATTATATCTCCATACAAACGACAGCCATTTAACTATCATGCAGTGGATAAGTAGTCACCATATCTATCCCACCTCCATAGATATTACTGGGACTTCATAGAGATTTAGGTTAATATACTATTATATCTCCATACAAACGACAGCCATTTAGCTATCATGCAGTGGATAAGTAGTCGCCATATCTATCCACCTCCATAGATATTATGGGCTACATAGAGATTTAGGTTAATATACTATTATATCTCCATACAAACGACAGCCATTTAACTATCATGCAGTGGATAAGTAGTCGCCATATCTATCCCACCTCCATAGATATTACTGGGACTTCATAGAGATTTAGGTTAATATACTATTATATCTCCATACAAACGACAGCCATTTAGCTATCATGCAGTGGATAAGTAGTCACCATATCTATCCTATCTCCATAGATATTACTGGGTACTGTATGAGATTCTGGTCTTTATTATGAACATTGGTTTGGCTACTACATTGTCAATGTATGTCGTATTGGTAATGGCATCAAGAGGTGCTTCTATGAGGGAAAGGGTTAATTATGAACATTGGTTTGGATTCAACTTTGGATACTACATTGCCAATGTATGTCATATTGCCAATATGGTAATGGCGTCAAGAGGTGCTTCTATGAGGGAAAGGGTTAACACAAAACGACACAGTTTTTGATAGATATGATCACATACACGACTGACCCACACATTAACTAATGTAGTGCTTACAGTACTTTAAGACATATGTTCTGCGCTATACTACGTAACGCTCAGAACTTCAAATTAAATAATCCAGTATTGTGTCTGTGACCTACCTCCACATGTGGGACTCTCAAGGTCACATGATGACCTTGACCTATTTCAACTTGAGCTTCCTGTGTAGTATCTACAGACGCAGGCTTGAAATCATCTGGAAATAAATACAACTGACTTGAACTTTCAAGAGATTTAATGTTTTCTGCTACACTATGCATGTAACAAGCGAGAACTATGCATACATATATTGTATCCCGTTAGAAGTCTTTCTGCATTATTGAAAGCGTGCTTTACATTGCTGCTTAGGGGGCCCCCATGGCAGAGTGGTTACGGTCGTTGTCGGCAAATCAGGAATGAGGTCTTGAGAGCGATTTATATAACGTTGCAAATTCTTGTTTCGCAATCGAGCTAAATTGGTAAGAACTAAATTTTTCTCTGTATACAATTTTTATTCGGAATAGTGACTTTTCTGTTTTTAGTGTGAGCACGGGGGTGGGGTGCTTGTAGCAGGGTTTCCGCTGTCGGTCGCCAATGGCGACAACAAACAAATATTGGCGCTAAAGTTTGTGAATTGGTGAAAATATTTGGTGCAACTTTTTTTCTTCTTTTTTTTGGCACATGTTTTGTCATATACACCACATGGCTTCAAATATTTATTTGTGAACTATATGGCTCTTAGTTGGCTCCAAGCTTTTTTAATTGGCAACAGAAGTGGCGCAGACAAACATTCAGACAGAGGGAACCCTGTTGTAGGCAATCATATTAAAAATGTTCTGTTATGACCATCATGAAACTAATTTACACTTTGCATTCACACCTCAGACATATTGACATCACGTTTTTCTTACTCTGCTTATAAATCAATCCAGGCATCCAAGTGCCTATTACATTCTCACACTGGATTGCCAGCGAGCATTGTGGGACTGGCATAGAGCATTGTGGGACTGGCATAGAGCATTGTGGGACTGGCATAGAGCATTGTGCGACTGGCATAGAGCTAGAGCATTGTGGGACTGGCATAGAGCATTGTGGGACTGGCATAGAGCATTGTGGGACTGGCATAGGTACGAAACAATCAATCAGTTGGTGCTAAATACCCGACAGGTTCAAGCAATCACTTGACAGGTTCAAGCAATCACTTGACAGGTACTTGACAGGTGCAGTACCACTGGACCACAGATGCTACAAAGTAACATGAAACATAAATACTTGTACGGTTCTAACCAAGATGCAAAGCTCAGCAAACTAGTAGGTGTTTTCTCTAATTATAAAATTACTGGTTGCACCCAAGACACACCTTGGTCCAGAGGTCGGGAAAAAGTTATCTGTACGGAAAGTACCAATATGCATATTGACTCTTGAAAAATCCAGTTTGACTCTTGAAAAATCCAGCTTGACTCTTGAGATTTTGACCTCAAGGGTCATTGACTCTTGACTTTCAAGTCTAGTGAACGCCCTGTCGGTGCTACATCATGTATATCCAATTGTGGACACACAAACGGCTACCATATACACTCACCAATAAGTCGACCTCACTCATAAGTCAAGGAGGGACTTTAACAGCTAGAAAACATGTATTTTATATGCACTCACTCATAAGTCGAGGTGGTACTTTGGGGGTTAGAAAACATATTTTATATATACTCACTCATAAGTCGAGGTGGTACTTTGGGGGTTAGAAAACATATATTTTACATACACCAAATGTCATAAATAAAAGTATATGTAACAATTTATTAATGTGATTTACTTATATTTGTAACTGAAAACTCTGGAAATATGTCATAGAAGTTCATTAGAATTGGTTCCTTACGACACAATTCTAATGAACTTCCACGACATATTTTCACCGTTATTTGTAAAGAGATTGTCTGATAAACGTAGAGCAATGTCACCTAATCCCTACGTACAGGTCCGTAATTTCCTACATACATGTAGTTACATAATTGACAGATTAGATCATGTTTCTTCTAACTGACAGATTAGATCATGAGCATCAAACAAGAAAAAGCAGTATCATAACTAGTTCCTGAGAGCAAAACCAGGGTTCATTCTAGGCCAGAATGTTTGGGAGAAGTGAGAAAGCGCGTGATCGCTTCCTTAAATGGTGTTCTTTAATATACTTCTGCAAAATAGGGTTAAAATGCACAGTACAACCATTAAATACAACATTTGAATAGAAGGAGTGCTTTATAATGGGCCAGTGTATCTTACTAGACAAATATTTGTCTGAAAATCGTAAAAAAACAAAAAATATATTTTTTTTAGGGAGAAGTGGGGCCCCCAGAGGGCGAAGTCAAGGTCCCTAGGGTGACAATTTCGCCCACATCGCCCTCTAGAATGATCCATGATACACTCAACAAAATTCCTAATCGGTCACCTGGTGTTATGTAATATTTGGAGCCAACTCATGATAAGTCAAGTAATACAGACGCGTCTGTAGTTCAGTGGTAACACGCTGGACTGGTAATCCAGAGATCGACTTTAAACCGAGGTCTTCAGGGCTGTACAAATATTTTTCAAGGCCACGTGTCCAGGACAAGTGACTTTCAAAAAGCCACTTGTCCTGACCAGGATGCCACTTGTCCAATAATATTTTGCCAAAACAGCAATTAAAAATGTGATATCATATGTATCTTTACGTAAAGGCTAATTGAGACAGAGACATGATCATGATGTGTGATGATCTCACAACACGCATACACGGTGTTTCATTGGATTTCTACCGCGGTAATTCATCTGTTTTTTGGCGAAAGTAAATAGAGCCGGTTTTTTAAAAATAGATTTTCTGTGTTTTTTTAGATTTTTTGTCAAAAAAGATGATTATGATTTTTGAAAAAGGCACTTGTCCGGGACTAACGTTTTGAAATTAGCCACTTGTCCGCCGTAATTTTCAACTTGTCCCGGGCGTCAGGATTTGTACAGCCCTGGTCTTGTGTCGGTGCTCACACCGTCTGACCCTAATAAAATTAACAGTCTTTCAGATGGGACGTTAAACCGAGGTCTCGTGTCGGTGCTTTACACTGTGCACATAAAAGAACCAGAGGAGACTCTGGAATGGGTCTCTGTCTGTATCATTGCACTATCATCCAAAATCTAAAATGACTAATTTGAAACAAATTGAAAAATTCTCCGAAATTTTTGACGTACATTTTTGCCGAATAAACCTACACGTTAGTGGAAACACATTTTATTGATAATGTTATTCACAGTTAAAACTCTCCCGTCGAAGATTTTTTTTGTTGCCGACAGAACACGTGTCCTAGTATGGAAATGTGACTTGCTATGGCCAATGTCTGTGGCAATTGTTTGCAAAGTATACATGCACGCAGCTTAAAGTTGTGTTTTATTTGAAGAACAATATAAAGACTCGGGATAGGCGTTATATTTGGACAGATGTGTACAAAATTGTTTCAGATAGGGCCATTTTACTGATCGATGCGAAATCTGACATCCCACAGAGTAGAATCCCTGTACTTAAATATATATACCGGTACTAGTACCCCCAAACGTGCCGAATCCCTGTGTATCGAACAGATATTGTCAGTGTAATTGATTATATATTGTTTTTTCTCTCTATTAAAACCTTTTTTTTTTACATCTCCGTCCGTAAATTACATTGACATTTGACCACCATTTCATTGAAATATTACTGAAATATTACTCAAATTTCGAAAGCTGTTGATGAATTTTTTCTCTCTATTAAAACCTGTTTCGTTATATCTCCGTCAATTACATTGACATTTGACCACCATTTCAGTCAAATATCCACGTAATTTACTGAATTTCAAAAGCTGTTTGTAAATTCATTGATGATTTGTTTATTAAAACTACTTGTTGTTTTTCTTATTTACCATTTGTTGAGCATGGTGGTCCGACTTGACCATACAGATGGTCCGATTTGACCATGGTCACCTCGGACCGTCAATATGGTCTGAGGTGACCACGGTCCGACTTGACCGTAATTCCTAACACATGACCTATCCACGCTGGAAGACATGACAGCCTACTAGTGTGGCGTACGTGGTCCAGCGTCAGATTTGGAATTGAAGGCGACCCGGTTTGATACTTGGGTCAGGGCACGTATGTTGTGTCATTGAGCAAGGCATCTCACACACATTGCTTAGTACAGGTTAACCACTTTGGTCGCCTAAGCCCGCCCAGGAAAACATGGCTTTGTCCCCCGCAAGTGTTTTGAGATTAATGGAGCATACATAGTTTTCTACAGTACTGTACACCTGTACATAGTGCATACAAACATGTCTACATCCCCGCGTGGAATTCGACATTAGAGGAACGATAGATACATAGTGCAGGAGCATGGTAACACCATCATGACCATGTAAGCATGTTAAAACTTACAACGTATGGAATGGTAGACTACCCCCGATTTTGGCTCGAAACTGGCTCCTAGTTTTAATTCATGTGGCTTATTGTCGACAGATAATGATTTATCAGTCATTTTACAATCAATATAGTTGAATGCTAAGCCATATTTAGTCAAAATTTCATAATTTTCTGACACAGCTGTTTACTCGCACACTACTCTACGATGTAAGCCGAATGCATCCGAATTCGATTTAAAATCAGTATCAATTGGAAGACGAAATGTTGAGAAAACCCATGCGTTCGGCAGTGGTGATGAGAAAAAATTGGCAAAATATTGTTTTTTGCATACCATACTAGTTTAATTTTAGATAAAAACATTCTGAATGTTGCATATTTCTGATCTGTAGTTAAGACGTATTAGTTTTACGTGCAATTATATTTTGGAACATTGTAAATTGTTCTTTTGCAATTAGTTTTCGCGATATTTATCCACAACTCTATGGTTTCGGATGTACTTTAAATTCGGGTACATATGAGTAAGTAACGTTCACAGTGACAACAGACGGATTGCCCATATGAGCGACACATCCTGAAGAGATGAGTCATTTTGGAGGATAATGCAATGATACAGACAGAGACTCATTCCAGAGTTTCTTCTGGTTCTTGTACAACACCGACACAAGATCTCGGTTTAGGTCAGACACCGCTATTGCAATTTCCATAGGCCACCATTATAACACACAGTGCCATTAGATTTCCCCCAAAAATAGTTTGGCACAAAAGAGAGTAGTTTTCAACAGAATGGCCTTTGAGCCACAGGAAAATGTCAAATTTCAATGGGGTTGACCAATTGCGTTTTTTTTTAATTTCCCACTAAAGGCACCCACCCCCTACTCTGAAGGTAATTTGGTGGTGAATGTTGCAATGACACCTGCATTTATAATATGCTGTTTATTTGTCACCAAATAGTCTGCAAATATTTTTAAATATTCCAAAATGCAGCTCATATATTGTATTTTAATATTTAGAAGTCATTTTCAATATTTGTGACAATACCTACTCAGCCAATCAGTTCATGTATCAATAACTCTTAAGGGCTTCCCTACACTTTTTCAACCAATTCCAGACCACTATATCAATAACACCGTCTGACCTTTAACGTCCCCTCTGAAAGACTTAATTTTATTAGGGTCAGACGGGGGATCGAACCTGCGATCCCTGGATTACCAGTCCAGGTCCAGTGTACCACTGGACTACAGATCTGTCTGTCATTTTGCTTCGCTAAGACGCAAGGCAATTGATTAATCCTCCTAACGTATACTGTAGCAGTTCTCTATTATGGTTGCATTGGTAGCTAAGTTGGCAGAGTGTTGGAATGGTAATCCAAATATCCAAGGTTTGAATCTCAGTCCAGCAAGGTCCTCTCCTTTTTAATTGATGCCATTATATGTGACTGTATGTCTTATGACAATGGCCGTGATAGTCTGGAGGTGTTATTGCCATTAAAAGGGAGGGAGTGTATTGGGATATATATGATGGGAACAATAATCCAAGGGTTTAAATGACATTTTTCTATTGCAATCTCGTGAAACATTAGTCTATGCAAATTTATTTTAGCTCAGTTGCGAAATAAGTTCTTACAACTTATATTTTAAAATCACTCTCGAGACCTCATTCCTGATGGAATCCATCGCCACGGGGGAGAGAGAAGAGGCAACGTGGAATATAAATGCCTTGCACAACAATAAGGGCACAATGGTAATGGCTCCAGCAGGGCTTGAACTGCAGGCTTTTTGCACCTGAAACGGCTCCAGCAGGGCTCGATCTGCAGGCTTTTCGCACCTGAAGCGAACACGCTACCACCACTCTTTGTTTAACTAGTGGACCAGCAAAGTGCCAGTGCTTATGGGACCCATAACTGATGTGATGTACACCACATACAGGACTAACGTACAATACAATGTACTATTAAAGGACAAAATTGTGACATTTACAAAACATGGTGACACTTTGATTTGCTTATGTGGTCTAGCAGACCGTGTTCATTAATTTTCAGGTCAACTGAAGCTATCTTTAAAATGGCGAATGTTACCAGAATCTCTGAAGCTTCCATGACATTAGAACTTTCACAAACACTGGGAGAACTAACATGTGAAGGGAAACCACCGCTTGATGGTAGCTCTGAAGCTACATGTACCCAGAGTTTAGAGCTTTCACAAACACAGAGAGAACTAACATGTGAAGGGAAACCACCGCTTGATAGTAGCTCTGAAGCTACATGTACCCAGAGTTTAGAGCTTTCACAAACACAGAGAGAACTGATATGTGAAGGGAAGCCGAGTCTGTGTGATTGCTCAGAAGCTACCCAGACGTCAGATCTTTCACAAACACCAAGAGAACTAACATGTGAAGAGAAACTGAAACTTGAGAAAGATAGCAAGCTTGTGACAGACTTTAAACAGAGGAAGCTAGAGCTTGAGGCAGAGAAAAACTGGGACCTGTTCTATAAACGTCACTCAACAAAGTTCTTTAAAGACAGACATTGGACAACTAGGGAATTTGTAGAACTTATTCAAAGAGAGGTATTGACATTAGTGATATTCTGAGTGAGTTAATTTTAGTGGATACTATCTTAACCCTTTCAACACCACATACCTCTACATGTCACTAGGCTTACAAACAGTGTAGATCCAGATGTCAGAGCTGTCTCATCAGGATCTGCACTTTTTGCCAGTAATATTATTGTTTTTAGACAAAATTACCCATTTTGATATATGAACTGGCCCAAATTTAATTTTCTTGTTAATTTAATGGTCTAAAAATATCATGCACCAGTCCATGTCAGTTACTTGGTGTTGAATGCACCAGTCCATGTCAGTTACTTGGTGTTGAATGGGTTAAGTCTTGTTTGGAATAATTTAATGTACTCAACAGTGAACTGTCCGATTAGCGCAGTGGTTAATGCGCTCGCTTTTCATCAATGCAATCCGGGTTCGATCCTCGGATCGGGAAGTTAGTGAGATGTTATGATGGTCGCCAGATTGGACAGGTGGGTTGTCTTTGGGCACTCCGATTTCCTCCCACACGATTGACCACATTTACGCTTTCATCCGCGCCAACGAGAGTGATTAATATAAGTTGTTAGAACTTGCTTCACAATCGTTGTAAAATAAATAAAGTTTTAAAAAACCAGTGAACATGTATCAGTGCTATTATCCAATACACCGGACACAATTGGAACATCTTCTGTATTTTGCAATATCATCCAAAACCGTAAATGACTAATATATTGTCGGGGGTGTCACCCCAATTAACCAAGGAGCGGCGATAAATATACGTATCCAAGATGAAGGTTATATATATTTCTATAAGAATACATATCCAAAATGAAGGTTATATATATTTCTATAAGAATACGTATCCAAAATGAAGGTTATATATATTTCCATAGGAATACGTATCCAAAATGAAGGTTATATATATTTCTATAGGAATACATATCCAAAATGAAGGTTATATATATTTCTATAGGAATACATATCCAAAATGAAGGTTATATATATTTCTATAGGAATACACATCCAAAATGAAGGTTATATATATTTCTATAGGAAAACATATCCAAAATGAAGGTTATATATATTTCTATAGGAATACATATCCAAAATGAAGGTTATATATATTTCTATAGGAATACATATCCAAAATGAAGGTTATATATATTTCTATTAGAAGAAAAGACTGGAGACTGATTTAAATTATGCAATGAAATATGGTGCATGGGTTTAAACTGGATCTTTTTTCAGGACACAAAACAGTTGGTGATATTCGAGGTTGGATGTGGCGTTGGCAATTTCATGTTTCCCCTGTTGGAAGAACAGAATATTTACTTCTATGCCTGCGATTTTTCCAAACGTGCTGTAGAATTTGTGAAGGTGAAAACATTAGTATGGTATATCTTACTAAAAACTATGTCTAAAGTTTTGTGTTAAGGTTGATATTTATATGGTTCATTATTTTGATAGGTGGATATTTATATGGTTCATTATTTTAATTATTTTGATAGGTGAATATTTATATGGTTCATTATTTTAATTATTTTGATAGGTGAATATTTATATGGTTCATTATTTTAATTATTTTGATAGGTGGATATTTATATGGTTCATTATTTTAATTATTTTGATAGGTGAATATTTATATGGTTCATTATTTTAATAGGTGGATATTTATATGGTTCATTATTTTAATAGGTGGATATTTATATGGTTCATTATTTTAATTATTTTGATAGGTGAATATTTATATGGTTCATTATTTTAATAGGTGAACATTTATATGGTTCATTATTTTAATTATTTTGATAGGTGAATATTTATATGGTTCATTATTTTAATTATTTTGATAGGTGAATATTTATATGGTTCATTATTTTAATTATTTTAATAGGTGGATATTTATATGGTTCATTATTTTAATTATTTTGATAGGTGAATATTTATATGGTTCATTATTTTAATAGGTGGATATTTATATGGTTCATTATTTTAATAGGTGAATATTTATATGGTTCATTATTTTAATTATTTTGATAGGTGAATAGTGATATGGTTCATTATTTTAATAGGTGGATATTTATATGGTTCATTATTTTAATTATTTTGATAGGTGAATATTTATATGGTTCATTATTTTAATAGGTGGATATTTATATGGTTCATTATTTTAATTATTTTGATAGGTGAATATTTATATGGTTCATTATTTTAATTATTTTGATAGGTGAATATTTATATGGTTCATTATTTTAATTATTTATTGCACATGTAGCTGTCCATTACAAGACGTGACTTTGACCTGAAAAACTGATAAACAATCTTGTATGAACAACTTTCAATGTGTTTACTGTCATTTTCTTGAACAATCGAGAGCACCGAACATCCAATAACTCGTGTTTTAGTTTATCAAAAAGGTGAAATCAATCGGAAGCCGGATGTCAATGAGCTATGCTCTGGATCAGATATACTCCAGGTCATCTATTCTCAGCGTGAGCTATGCTCCACCTGAGAGCTACATGTGATATTAGCGGTTAATTAGGTTGGAATCGGTCGATAGTCATCCATTGGTGATTTGAAAATCGGTTTCCTCGATTGTTTGGGGAAAAAATACCAGTTTGAATAGTATATTATGTCCAACGGTTTGCTGAGAAGAAATCCCATAATTTATTACGTACATGCCGTTCTGCCATTGTTTTTATTTATTAGTTAGTTATACTTTGGGCTGCTAAGATTCGACGTGAGCGGTATAATCATGGAGTATACGTGGCCTAATGGATATGGTGTCCGCCTGATAGCCAAGAGGTTGTAAGTTTGAGCCCTGTCAGAACCTTAGGCAAGACACTTAAATCCACATTGCCTCCTCTCTCTCTCCCTCCCCCTCTCTCCCTCCCGCTCTCCCTACCCCTCTCTCTCTCATGGATTACATCACGAATGGTGTCTCGAGAGTGATAGATATAATCCGTCTCCGTGGCCTAGTGGTTAAGGCGTCCGCCTACGGAGCGGGAGGTTGAAGGTTCGAATCTCGTCCAGGGTTCGTTCTGATATAGCCAGTTGGTGAGCTGCCAGCTAGTTAAATAAAGGTAACCGATTGCCTACCAGCCTGGCACCTGGCATAAAAGCATAGGATTCGGGAAGTACTGATGTTCATAACAAAAATGTGTCTCATTAAATAGGGGTGACATTATAATAAACATTACTTTATAATGTTGTAAAAACTTATTTCGCAATCGAGCTAAAATAAATTTGCATCAATCAATCATAGTATATTATTGTAGATCTATACAAGTCAGTTCTAGTAAATGTTTACTATTCTAGGAAAATCCCAAATATGATCCAGACAGATGCTGCACATTCCATTGTGATATTACCGAATCCAACTTGACCAATCACATTACAGATGTCTGCGTCGACGTGGCAACCATGATCTTTGTTCTGTCAGCGATACATCCGGATAAAATGGTGGCAGCTCTGAAAAACATTTTCAAGGTCAGTCACAAATGATTGTTTATTGTTATTTATTTTGATGTTCTTGGATTAATCAGATGTGGTTATCATCCAATCAGCAGAAGCCATTTGCGATCATTGATAACATAGAAAAAATAATTGTGAAATACTGCTGATGGAACCTGGCTGACCTCCTCATGGTGTGCACGTCGCGGTCTGGACACATCTATCTCACAGCTCCAGCGCAGGATTCCAGGATCTTACGGTTGTTGACCTTGCAATTTCGCTTCAGGTGTGAAACTCCCGGATTTCGCCCCCCCGCTCGGAGCCGTAACGATTGTGCCCTTAGACAAGGCATTAAAATGCCATGTTGCCTCTTCTCTCTCCATCGTGGCGATGGATTCAATCAGGAATGAGGTCTCGAGAGTGATTAATATAAGTTGAAAGAACTTGTTTCACAATCTAAAATAAATTTGTATAAACTAAACCAGATGCAGGGCTATCATTTAACTTTTTTGTGCACTGGCAAAGTTTTACGAGTACCTAAATTGTCAGCTCGCAATAGTTGGATTCTTCTCACAATTTTTTTTTATAAAATATCATTTTATTTTGCAATTAGATCTACTGGGTCCGACTGGAATAAGGTGAATCGAGTGTGGGCCATCAAGATTCGTCTCGACATTCACTTTGTTATTGTTTTTGGAGATGGGCACATTGTCTTTTTAAGGGCAGAATCGTCCAACTAGACTCGGGTGGGATCCTCGGGTGCATGCACTTGCGATTGTTGCCTCCTCTCACCACTGTTACTGACATTAAAACAATAGTTATTTTAGACATTTCGTCCAAAAACCCAATCTAATGTGCCCAAAAGGAGCAAAACGAAAAACCAAATTTGCATAAAACTAAATCAGCAGATAGACAGTACTGCATACTTTTTAAATATGTTAGTTTAGTTTTATACAAATTTATTTTAGCTCGATTGCGAAACAAGTTCTTACAACTTATATTAATCATTCTCGAGACCTCATTCCTGGTGGAATACATCGCCACGAGGGAGAGAGAAGAGGCAATGTGGAATTTAAATGCCTTGCCTAAGGGCACAATCGTAACGGCTCCAGCGGGGCTCGAACTCCAGACCTTTCGCACCTGAAGCGAATGCGCATCCATGGCGCTATCACGACTTCCAATATGTTGATCATGTGACAATTATTATTGAATATTTGACGTAAAAATCCAAGTTTTTGTAGGTTTTCCATGGACCATAATGCAAAAAGTAACAAAATTGCAATTTCAACTTTAACATGAGATAAATCGGAGTGGAAACAGGTGACAGCTGTATGTTGTCTTCTGGTCATGATGATTATAAATATATGTTTACACCCATATCCAACGGACCCGCCTTTATCAACACCCATATCCAACAGACCCGCCATTATCAACACCCATATCCAACAGGCCGGCCTTTATCAACACCCATATCCAACAGACCCGCCTTATCAACACCCATATCCAACAGGCCCACCATTATCAACACCCATATCCAATGGACCCACCTTATCAACACCCATATCCAACGGACCCGCCTTTATCAACACCCATATCCAACGGCGCCTTTATCAACACCCATATCCAACGGACCCGCCTTTATCAACACCCATATCCACGCCCCCTATCTCTCTCCATCATGGCGATGGATTCCATCAGAAAGGATGTCTCGAGAGTGATTAATATCAATTATGAGAACTTGTTTCGCAATCAAGGTAAGATCAATTTGTATAAAATAAATATAATTTTAAAGAAATTTATTTTTTATTTTGTGTGGACCACTAAAATGAAATCCACGGATAGGGACAGATTGTAGTACATGCGGACGATGATGCAGTACATGCGGACGATGATGCAGTACATGCCAACGATGATGCAGTACATGTGGACGATGATGCACTACATTCGGACGATGATGCAGTACATGCGGATGATGATGCAGTACATGCGGACGATGATGCAGTACATGCGGACGATGATGCAGTACATGCAGATGATGATGCAGTACATGCGGACGATGATGCAGTACATGCGGATGATGATGCAGTACATGCGGACGATGATGCAGTACATGCGGATGATGATGCAGTACATTCGGACGATGATGCAGTACATGCGGATGATGATGCAGTATATGCGGACGATGATGCAGTACATGCGGACGATGATGCAGTACATGCCAACGATGATGCAGTACATGCGGACGATGATGCAGTACATGCCAACAATGATGTAGTACATGCGAACGATGATGCAGTACATGCCAACGATGATGTAGTACATGCGGACGATGATGCAGTACATGCCAACGATGATGCAGTACATGCGGACGATGATGCACTACATTCGGACGATGATGCAGTACATGCAGATGATGATGCAGTACATGCGGACGATGATGCACTACATGCGGATGATGATGCAGTACATGCGGACGATGATGCAGTACATGCGGATGATGATGCAGTACATTCGGACGATGATGCAGTACATGCGGATGATGATGCAGTACATGCGGACGATGATGCAGTACATGCGGACGATGATGCAGTACATGCCAACGATGATGCAGTACATGCGGACGATGATGCAGTACATGCCAACGATGATGTAGTACATGCGGACGATGATGCAGTACATGCCAACGATGATGTAGTACATGCGGACGATGATGCAGTACATGCCAACGATGATGTAGTACATGCGGACGATGATGCAGTACATGCGGACGATGATGCAGTACATGCCAACGATGATGTAGTACATGCGGACGATGATGCAGTACATGCGGATGATGATGCAGTACATGCGGACGATGATGCAGTACACGCAGACGATGATGCAGTACATGTGGACGATGATGCAGTACATGCGGACGATGATGCAGTACATGCGAACGATGATGCAGTACATGCGAACGATGATGCAGTACATGCGGACGATGACGATGATGCAGTACATGCGGACTATGACGATGATGCAGTACATGCAGACGATGATGCAGTACATGCGGACGATGATGCAGTACATGCGGACGATGATGCAGTGGATGATGATGCAGTACATGCGGACGATGATGCAGTACATGTGGATGATGATGCAGTAGATGCAGACGATGATGCAGTACATGCGGACGATGATGCAGTACATGCCAACGATGATGTAGTACATGTGGACGATGATGCAGTACATGCCAACGATGATGCAGTACATGCGGACGATGATGTAGTACATGCAGATGATGATGCAGTAGATGTGGACGATGACGATGATGCCGTACATGCTGACGATGATGCAGTACATGCGGATGATGATGCAGTACATGCGGACGATGATGCAGTACATGCCAACGATGATGCAGTACATGCGGATGATGATGCAGTACATGCGGACGATGATGCAGTACATGCGGACGATGATGCAGTACATGCGGATGATGATGCAGTACATGCGGACAATGATGCAGTACATGCGGATGATGATGCAGTACATGCGGACGATGATGCAGTACATGCAGATGATGATGCAGTACATGCGGACGATGATGCAGTACATGCGGACGATGATGCACTACATGCGGACGATGATGCAGTACATGCGGATGATGATGCAGTACATGCGGATGATGATGTAGTACATGCAGCTGATGATGCAGTACATGCGGATGATGATGTAGTACATATTTTACAGGTACTGAAACCGGGCGGTTGTTTGTTGTTTCGGGATTATGGACAGTATGATCACGCCATGTTGAGATTTGCACCAGGGCACAAGTTGTCCGACGACTTCTATGTTAGACAAGATGGCACCAGGGCATTCTATTTCACCATAGGTAAGTGTTTTATAGTAGTGTTTGCAATATTGCATAACCAAGCACTTGATAACTGAGATTTTGCAATGTTACAGAACCGAGCACTTGATAACTGAGATTTTGCAATATTGCATAACCAAGCACTTGATAACTGAGATTTTGCAATGTTACAGAACCGAGCACTTGATAAGAAATTACAGTACAGATATTGCAGGCTTATTACATAGATATGAATTTTAGCCAATATTTTGCCGTTATTTGCCTACCACGATACTGTCTACAACCCAGGCTGATATGCTGTGTTTTCCAGTCTGATATTACGTTTGCTGGTTTGATACGGTCCCAAGTCAAAAGTATTGATAATGCAACTATGTTGTATTGATAATGTATGTGGTATGGATAATGTATGTGGTATTGATCATGTATGTGGTATGGATAATGTATGTGGTATTGATCATGTATGTGGTATTGTTAATGTGTGTGGTATTGTTAATGTGTGTGGTATTGATAATGTATGTGGTATTGATCATGTATGTGGTATTGTTAATGTATGTGGTATTGATCATGTATGTGGTATTGATAATGTATGTGGTATTGATCATGTATGTGGTATTGTTAATGTATGTGGTATTGATAATGTATGTGGTATTGATAATGGCGACAAGAGTCTCGTTTTTGTAGGAAAGGGGTTAATTTGGGCTCAGCAATTTTACTGTTCTTATTTAACTCATGATGTATGACATGTATAATCTTTGGGGTTTTGTTTCCAGACAAATTAAACGAACTTGCCGATGCCGCTGGTTTTGTAGCTGTGTCCTGTGATTATATACATAGACAAACAGTGAATAAAAAGGAGGGGCTATCAGTGCCTAGAATATTTGTACAGGCCAAATTTGTGAAACATAAACACTTGGATAATGATGGGACGGACCTGACAAGCTGATAAAGTTAACGATACATTATAACGTGGTATTGTTGTGGGAGGAAACCAGACTTCTCTACCTGGACTTCGGACAGTGTAGTGTGTAGAGCAGCTGAACCACATGGTTCACCGGGAGGGGGGGGGTGAACGCAAACAAGCTCAATCATCATCGTAATGTGTAGAGATATTTATTTTGTGCGTCGTGTATGGATGGATGTCTTTTTCACAAAGTTTATGTTTAAACTTGATTTATTTTACAACGATTGCGAAGCAAGTTCTAACAACTTATATTAATCACTCTTGTTGGCGCGGATGAAAGCGTATATGTGGTCATTCGTGTGGGAGGAAACCAGAGTACCCAGAGAAAACCAACCTGTCCGATCTGACGACCACCGTACCATCTCACATACTTCCCGGTCCGAGGATCGAACCCGGGTCGCATTGGTGAGAAGCGAGCGCTAACCACTGCGCTGATCGGAAAGCAAGTTTATGGCTGTACAGTCAATGGTTCTATCCTGATGCCCGTCGTTATCTGCTCGACGTAATATTTGTATATAGTCATCGTTAACGAATTATTGAGCAAACATGATTATCGGACGTCATTTTGCAAGTACAGTCAAACCTGTCTTTAGAAGCCAGCCAAGGGAATCACAGAAAGAGGCTGTTTAGCACAGGTGGCTGCTTAATAGAGGTCAAATGTACAACAAATAAAACAACATATTGGGAATCTTGAAACTGGCTGCTCTATAAGCTATAATAGCTTTCAGTTCTAATCCCTTTTCAATCATGTATCTAAATTTTGTGTAAGCTGTATATTTGTATATGCTGTATGGTTTGAAATAAACTATGTTTAAACTAAACAGCCAGCTTAACCCTTTCAACACCAAGTAACTGACATGGACTGGTACATGATATTTTTAGACCAATATATTAATACGAAAATTACATTTGGACCAGTTCATTTATCAAAATGGGTAATTTTATCTAAAAATAGTAATATTACTGGCAAAAAGTGCAGATCATGATCCCTCCGTCATTTTTATCAAAATGGGTAATTTTGTCTTAAAATAGTAATATTACTGACAAAAAGTGCAGATCCTGGTGAGACGGCTCATCATGAGCCGGCTGATCTGGATCTGCACGTTTTGTAAGCCTATTTAGAGGGCTGTGGTATTGAAAGGGTTAAGAGAGCATTGATTTGATCACTCTGGTATCATAGCATGCTTCTTTCACAATGTTTCAATATTAAACACGTTATATGGAATAAAAGATGATCAATTAACGCTTTGCATTCTGATATAGTAATTAATATCACTCATGAACCTGGAAGGTATTATTAGCACTTAGTGATAATAATGCTTGAATTCATGTACCATCCATTTTATCACATTACCCTGGGGTCACGCTAGACGGCGATTCGGGCGAAGTTGTCGCTTTATTTTCCGACACTTCGCCGACAATAGACATCAGGGCGACATCCATTTCGCCTTATTTCTGGGGGATATAATTGCGAATTAATGGTAATACGTTTTGTCATTTGACAGCCTGGAAATTCACGCCTCGAGGCATATTAAGCTAATCTCCTCCGACATCCAGATACTTGCCGTAATCCAATCAACTTGATGCCATTAATACTCATAGCCAATCAGCGACGCCGACGCAAACCGTTTTACATAATTCCTAGACTAATTAACATAAATAGCCGGCTTATCGTATCCAAATTAGTTACAGACAGATCTGTAGTCCAGTGGTAACCAAGGATCGCCGGTTCCACCGTCTGACCCTAATAATAACAGTCTTTCAGATGGGACTTTAAACCGAGGTTTCATGTCGGTGCTGTACACCGTGCACGTAAAAGAACCAGAGGCAACCGGTAGCGACGATAAATAAACGTAAAACACACACTCCAAATTATCGATGTTGTATGACACAAGATACCAATTTATAACAATCAGTGTTGAAATACAGGTAAGTGCTAAAATTTAGTCATTGTCGAAATTATGTGCGAAAATCGACTAATGAAAAATCAATTTGCTGGAAATTGAAATGTCCCAAAGCTATTTACGCAAAATTACTCGGGCATCTATCTATCTATCTATCTATCTATCTATCTATCTATCTATCTATCTTCTATCATCATTCTATCATTCTATCTCTATCATTCTATCTCTATCTATCTATCTATCTATCTATCTATCTTCTATCTATCTATCTTCTATCTTCTATCTTCTATCTTCTTTTCTTCTTTTCTTCCTTTTCTATCTATCTATCTATCTTCCGCTAATGTCGAACCCCTCGCGGGGACGTAGACATGTTGCGCGTCAAAAACCGCAAAGAAGTTAAAAGTATGAGTAGTTAAAAGTATAATTTTAGAAGGTAATGAAAATAAGTTGTGGTAAAAGTTTAAAAGCAGCTACGCAGAACAACTAGGGACTGGCATGTTCAATATGGCAAACTGCCGTATTGAATTGCTCTATGTTAGGGAGATGGACAATGTCAGGAGGGAGGTGGTTCCAATGGTAGATTGTTCTTGGAAAGAAGGAAAACTTGTAGTTGTCTGTAATTAACCTATAGCTTAAGGAATGGCAATGGCGAGCAGGACGGGAGAGAGGAACTAGGTAATTTTCAATGGGAATAGCAATAAGATCATTATGAATGTTATACAGAAGGGATAACCTATTGTCAATACGCCGTTGATCTAGTCTGCGTAGATTTAGGGAATGTAGCATGTCTGTAAAACTAGATGTACGATAGAAGTCAGCCTTTATCCAACGGGCTGCTCTTCGCTGGGCACCTTCAATTTGGTCTATCAATGTTTGGGTATGGGGCGACCAGATCTCGGAGCCATATTCAAGCTGGGGTCTCACTAGTGTCTGGTAAGCCATGGTCTTAAGGGGTTCAGATTTGACCTGGAGGTTTCTACGTAGAAATCCTAATGTTTGGTTTGCTTTCTTTGTTAAACCTTTTTATGTGGGTGTCCCACGACAGGTTATTTGAGATATCCACGCCAAGGTATTTGGCTGAGGTGACCGACTCAAGTAGGACTCCATGGAGTTTATATTTGCTGGGAATAGGATGTTTCCTTCTGGTGACGTGGATAACTTGACATTTGGAGGGGTTAAATTCCATGACCCACTCCAACTCCCACTCTTCTAATCTCTTAAGATCGTTTTGGAGTGTTACCGATTCATTTGCAGATGTCAGTGATAGATAGACTGCAGTATCATCTGCAAAGACTTTTGAACTGATGTTTTGTGGGAGGTCGTTTATGTAGGCTAGGAAAAGCAGGGGTCCAAGTACGGATCCCTGTGGGACTCCAGAGGACACCGGAATGGCCTCTGAACTAATACCATTAAGGACAACTGACTGGATAGGTGGTTGTGATTAAATGTATGTATGTAGCTTATATAAAATTGATATCCAGTGTAGAATCATCTATGTTGAATATGCTGATGCCGGGCCCCGATCGCTAAGTATCTGACACCAGTGATGGCTAAAACTGCCGTGTAAGCCCCCCCCCCCTCCAGTGATATAATTTAGGAGTTTTACTGATTTATTTCAATTGGTATCTAAATATATTTTATGAAAATCGCTTGTTGTCATAGTAATTCCGGCTGTTCATGTCACTATCTTACATTATGAATGAAATGTGTCGGATTCGACTTTTAGTTGATTTCGCAAATAGGCCTGGTTGCACCAAAGACAAACCTTGGTCTAGAGGTAATTATAATTATGGTCGGGGAACAGTTACTTGTACGGAAAGTACCAACATACATATTGACTCTTGAAAAATACAGCTTGACACTTGAAATTTGACACCAATGGTCATTGACTCTTTCACGTTCAAAGTCTAGTGAATGCCCAGCAACTTTTCTACATACAATAGTTCCTATATCATGTAAACCTCGACAAAATACGGTTTCACTATTTGCAGTCGTAGAAAAGTCTCCCCACTTCTTCCTAAATGTTCTCACTACTCCCTAAATCATCTGGAGGGTGACGTGACTACTCCCCAAATGTTGAGTCTAGCTTGAGCCCTGCATATGATGATGATGATTACCACAGTAACAACAACCATACATTTTAAAGGAAACAACTTTTCTGTTTGTCAGTGTACGTTTGAGCCTTATTACATATCAAGGAAATCAGTAGGATGCATCCGTATGTCGTGTTGATAGTCCCTGATAATCCCTAACAATTGCACATATTGACATAATACCTCTAATCACAATATTCCGCTCGTAGCATTTTAGCATTTTATTGATATAAACAATTGATTTTAAACAAATAAAGCATGACTGATACAATCTAAATATGTCAATAGCAAGTTGTCGTGCCGCGACCAATCAGAATCATCAATAGCAAGTTGTCATGCCGCGACCAATCAGAATCATCAATAGCAAGTTGTCATGCCGCGACCAATCAGAATCATCAATAGCAAGCTGTCATGCCGTGACCAATCAGAATCATCAATAGCAAGCTGTCAGGCTGCGACCAATCAGAATCATCAATAGCAAGCTGTCATGCCGCGACCAATCAGAATCATCAATAGCAAGATGTCATGCCGCGACCAATCAGAATCATCAATAGCAAGCTGTCATGCCGCGACCAATCAGAATCATCAATAGCAAGCTGTCATGCCGCGACCAATCAGAATCATCAATAGCAAGCTGTCATGCCGCAACCAATCAGACTCACCAAAAGCAAGCTGTCATGCCGTGACCAATCAGAATCATCAATAGCAAGCTGTCATGCCGTGACCAATCAGAATCATCAATAGCAAGCTGTCATGCCGCGACCAATCAGACTCACCAAAAGCAAGCTGTCATGCCGCGACCAATCAGAATCATCAATAGCAAGCTGTCATGCCGCGACCAATCAGAATCATCAATAGCAAGCTGTCATGCCGCGACCAATCAGACTCACCAAAAGCAAGATGTCATGCCGCGACCAATCAGAATCATCAATAGCAAGCTGTCATGCCGCGACCAATCAGAATCATCAATAGCAAGCTGTCAGGCCGCGACCAATCAGAATCATCAAAAGCAAGCTGTCAGGCCGCGACCAATCAGAATCATCAATAGCAAGCTGTCAGGCCGCGACCAATCAGAATCATCAATAGTAAGCGGTCAGGCCGCGCCCAATCAGAATCATCAATAGCAAGCTGTCATGCCGTGACCAATCAGAATCATCACTAGCAAGCTGTCATGCCGCGACCAATCAGAATCATCAATAGCAAGCTGTCATGCAGTGACCAATCAGACTCACCAAAAGCAAGCTGTCATGCCGCGACCAATCAGAATCATCAATAGCAAGCTGTCATGCCGCGACCAATCAGAATCATCAATAGCAAGCTGTCATGCCGCGACCAATCAGACTCACCAAAAGCAAGTGTCATGCCGCGACCAATCAGAATCATCAATAGCAAGCTGTCATGCCGCGACCAATCAGAATCATCAAAAGCAAGCTGTCAGGCCGCGACCTATCAGAATCATCAATAGCAAGCTGTCAGGCCGCGACCAATCAGAATCACCAATAGCAAGCTGTCAGGCCGCGACCAATCAGAATCATCAATAGCAAGCTGTCAGGCCGCGACCAATCAGAATCATCAATAGCAAGCTGTCATGCCGCGACCAATCAGAATCATCAAAAGCAAGCTGTCAGGCCGCGACCTATCAGAATCATCAATAGCAAGCTGTCAGGCCGCGACCAATCAGAATCACCAATAGCAAGCTGTCAGGCCGCGACCAATCAGAATCATCAATAGCAAGCTGTCAGGCCGCGACCAATCAGAATCATCAATAGCAAGCTGTCATGCCTCGACCAATCAGAATCAGCAACACAAGCTGTCAGACCGCGACCAATCAGAATCATCAAAAGCAAGCTGTCACACCGCGACCAATCAGAATCATCAAAAGCAAGCTGTCATGCCGTGACCAATCAGAATCATCAATAGCAAGCGGTCATGCCGCGACCAATCAGAATCATCAATAGCAAGCTGTCATGCCGCGACAGTCAGAATCACCAAAAGCAAGCTGTCATGCCGCAACAAATCAGAATCATCAATAGCAAGCTGTCATGCCGCAACAAATCAGAATCATCAAAAGCAAGTTGTCATGCCGTGACCAATCAGAATCAGCAATAGCAAGCTGTCAAGCCGCGACCAATCAGAATCATCAAAAGCAAGCTGTCAAGCCGCGACCAATCAGAATCATCAAAAGCAAGCTGTCATGCCGCGACCAATCAGAATCACCAAAAGCAAGCTGTCAGGCCGCGACCAATCAGAATCACCAAAAGCAAGCTGTCAGGCCGCGACCAATCAGAATCACCAATAGCAAGCTGTCACGCCGCAACCAATCAGAATCATCAATAGCAAGCTGTCATGCCGCGACCAGTCAGAATCACCAAAAGCAAGCTGTCATGCCGCAACCAATCAGAATCACCAAAAGCAAGATGTCATGCCACGACCAATCAGAATCATCAATAGCAAGCTGTCATGCCGCAACCAATCAGAATCACCAAGAGCAAGCTGTCCTGCCACGACCAATCGGACTCATCAAAAGCAAGCTGTCATGCCGCGACCAATCAGAATCATCAAACGCAAGCTGTCATGCCGCAAGCAAGATGTCATGCCGCGACCGATCAGAATCATCAATAGCAAGCTGTCATGCCGCAACCAATCAGAATCATCAATAGCAAGCTGTCATGCCGCAAGCAAGCTGTCCTGTCGCGACCAATCAGAATCATCAAAAGCAAGCTGTCATGCCGCGACCAATAGGAATCACCAAAAGCAAGCTGTCATGCCGCGACAAATCAGAATCATCAAAAGCAAGCTGTCATGCCGCGACCAATCAGAATCACCAACAGCAAGCTGTCATGCCACAACCAATCAGAATAATCAATAGCGCTGTCATGCCGCGATCAATCAGAATCATTGCAGGTTATATTACATGTTTGTACATACAGGACAATATGTGATGGCTGTATTACACTGAACACGAGCAGTTATGTGATAACATTCGATCAGAAAATGAATCAAACAAATATTCCCCTATTCTTCATTAGCATCGACTGTATACAGGTTGCATAGTAGCACGTATATAAAGCAGTGTTTCGTGACATTCACTGCTGGATTCCAATTTGCTTCTTGAAGTTTCTCACTTTAATGAGCACTAAATTGAGAAAATACAGGAAACACCGGACGAAATAATTCAGGAAAATGAAGAAATATATCTATTGACTACCTAACTGGAAGTCTGTATGACATTAATGAAAGTGAACTGAAAACACTCAATAACAAAGTTGTCACGTATAAATATAATTACATATCGGGATCAGGTTGGGTATGTTGCGGGTTTATTTAACAGTGTCAATGCAATGGGGGAAGAGCTGTTCCGAGGAATGGTGAAAACTGACCGAAGAACCTCTTACTGACTACACTGTTGTACAGATGATTTGAACATTCTCCCGAAAAAATCCGAACAATCATTTTCAACTAGTAAGAAGTGTTTGTTCGATTAAAAACAATTTTCTGAAAACAGTCAGCCACAACCCAGAAGTAACATTACTTTATTATTGAATACTACTTAACTTTATTATGAAATAAAATCTGGCAATAATAATCATTAATGGCTATCGCTGCCTTTAACCCATTGCTTGCTGAGTAAATAAAATCACTTTTGCAAAGCACATAGATCCAGATCAGCGCTGCTGTTTGCCATTCGGATGTTGGAGTTTAAAACACTTGTCTGAATAGCAAAGAACATAGCTCCTGATCAGATGCAGCGTTATGGCACGGCTGATCTGGATCTGTATTGTTTGCAAAAGTGATTTTATTGACTCAGCAAGCAAAAGGATGAACCCTTTCCTTCATAGAGATTTAGGTTACTCTTATTATTATATCTTCATACAAACGACAACCATTAACTTATATGAGAGACATTACTGGATTTTCTATTACCTCCCTTGGCAGATAAAGTCCGATTTATCCCGACATATATATTGATCCTTTTAGTTTAAATCCTTTGCTTTTACAGTTGTTCTCTTACCAGATGTATAGTAAATGTGATTTTCTTAAAATCGGGAAAAATTAATTGATTACAAATATTACGGTAAAGTATCTATTGGATATACTTATGGACATATGTGGAGATTTAATAATGTAATACTCATCAGACTCGAAAACGGATGAAAATGAACAGCATGTGGTGAAAATGAAGAAACGATAAAACAGAGGAAACCAATTAAGAGGACATATCTACGTTTAGGAGTATTCAGGGGCAGTAACTGACTAATGTCTCTCATTAATCACTCTCGTTGGCGCAGATGAAACCGTATATGTGGTTATTCGTGTGGGAGTAAACCGAAGTACCCGGAGAATACCCACCTTTCCGATCTTGCGACCATCTCACATTTTTTCAGGTCTGAGGATCGAACAGGTTCCATTAACCCTTTCAACACCACATACCTCTAAATAGGCTTACACAAAGTGTAGATCCAGATGAGCCGGCTCGTGACGAGCCGTCTCATCAGGATATGCACGTTTTGCCAGTGATATGACTATTTTTAGACATAATTACCCATTTTGATAAATGAACTTGTCCAAATGTGATTTTCTGATTCATTTATTGGTTTATGAATATCATGGACCAGTCCATGTGAGTTACTTGGTGTTGAATGGGTTAAATCGATGTATGTTCATAAAATATTAGTGTACATGTATTGATGTAGTTCAATATTCTTCTTCCACGTGTACACATCTCTTCCAGGTGTACACATCTCTTCCATGTGTACACATCTCTTACATGTGTACACATCTCTTCCATGTGTACACATCTCTTCCATGTGTACACATCTCTTCCATGTGTACACATCTCTTCCAGGTGTACACATCTCTTCCATGTGTACACATCTCTTCCATGTGTACACATCTCTTCCAGGTGTACACATCTCTTCCATGTGTACACATCTCTTCCACGTGTACACATCTCTTCCACGTGTACACATCTCTTCCATGTGTACACATCTCATCCATGTGTACACATCTCTTCCACGTGTACACATCTCTTCCATGTGTACACATTTCTTCCATGTGTACACATCTCTTCCATGTGTACACATCTCTTCCACATGTACACATCTCTTCCATGTGTACACATCTCTTCCACGTGTACACATCTCTCCCATGTGTACACATCTCTTCCATGTGTACACATCTCTTCCATGTGTACACATCTCTTTCATGTGTACACATCTCTTCCATGTGTACACATCTCTTCCATGTGTACACATCTCTTCCATGTGTACATATCTCTTCCATGTGTGCACATCTCTTCCATGTGTACATATCTCTTTCATGTGTACACATCTCTTCCATGTGTACACATCTCTTCCATGTGTACACATCTCTTCCATGTGTACACATCTCTTTCATGTGTACACATCTCTTCCATGTGTACACATCTCTTCCATGTGTACACAACTCTTCCATGTGTACACATCTCTTCCATGTGTACACATCTCTTCCATGTGTACACATCTCTTCCATGTGTACACATCTCTTTCATGTGTACACATCTCTTCCACTGTGTACACATCTCTTCCATGTGTACACATCTCTTCCATGTGTACACATCTCTTCCATGTGTACACATCTCTTTCATGTGTACACATCTCTTTCATGTGTACACATCTCTTCCACTTTCATGTGTACACATCTCTTCCATGTGTACACATCTCTTCCACTTTCATGTGTACACATATCTTCCATGTGTACACATCTCTTTCATGTGTATACATCTCTTCCATGTGTACATATCTCTTCCATGTGTACACATCTCTTCCACTGTGTACAGCTCTCTTCCATGTGTACACATCTCTTCCACTTTCATGTGTACACATCTCTTCCACTTTCATGTGTACACATCTCTTCCATATGTACACATCTCTTTCATGTGTACACATCTCTTCCATGTGTACACATCTCTTTCATGTGTACACATCTCTTTCATGTGTACACATCTCTTCCACGTGTACACATCTCTTCCATGTGTACACATCTCTTCCATGTGTACACATCTCTTCCATGTGTACACATCTCTTCCATGTGTACACATCTTTTCCATGTGTACACATCTCTTCCACGTGTACACATCTCTTCCACGTGTACCCATCTCTTCGACGTGTACACATCTCTTCTACGTGTACACATCTCTTCCACGTGTACACATCTCTTCCATGTGTACACATCTCGTCCATGTGTACACATCTCTTCCATGTGTACACATCTCTTCCATGTGTACACATCTTTTCCATGTGTACACATCTCTTCCACGTGTACACATCTCTTCCACGTGTACCCATCTCTTCGACGTGTACACATCTCTTCTACGTGTACACATCTCTTCCACGTGTACACATCTCTTCCATGTGTACACATCTCGTCCATGTGTACACATCTCTTCCATGTGTACACATCTCTTCCATGTGTACACATCTTTTCCATGTGTACACATCTCTTCCACGTGTACACATCTCTTCCACGTGTACCCATCTCTTCGACGTGTACACATCTCTTCTACGTGTACACATCTCTTCCACGTGTACACATCTCTTCCACGTGTACACATCTCTTCCATGTGTACACATCTCCTCCATGTGTACACATCTCTTCCATGTGTACACATCTCTTCCATGTGTACACATCTCTTTCATGTGTACACATCTCTTTCATGTGTACACATCTCTTCCACTGTGCACACATCTCTTCCATGTGTACACATCTCTTCCATGTGTACACATCTCGTCCATGTGTACACATCTCTTCCATGTGTACACATCTCTTTCATGTGTACACATCTCTTCCATGTGTACATATCTCTTCCATGTGTACACATCTCTTCCACTGTGTACACATCTCTTCCATGTGTACACATCTCTTCCACTTTCATGTGTACACATCTCTTCCATATGTACACATCTCTTTCATGTGTACACATCTCTTCCATGTGTACATATCTCTTCCATGTGTACACATCTCTTCCACTGTGTACACCTCTCTTCCATGTGTACACATCTCTTCCATGTGTACACATCTCTTCCATGTGTACACATCTTTTCCATGTGTACACATCTCTTCCACGTGTACACATCTCTTCCACGTGTACACATCTCTTCCACGTGTACACATCTCTTCCATGTGTACACATCTCTTCCATGTGTACACATCTCTTCCATGTGTGCACATCTCTTCCATGTGTACACATCTCTTCCATGTCTACACATCTCTTCCATGTGTACACATCTCGTCCACGTGTACATATCTCTTTCATGTGTACACATCTCTTCCATGTGTACACATCTCTTCCATGTGTACACATCTCTTCCATGTGTACACATCTCTTCCATGTGTACACATCTCTTCCACGTGTACACATCTCTCCCACGTGTACACATCTCTTCCACGTGTACACATCGCTTCCATGTGTACACATCTCTTCCATGTGTACACATCTCTTCCATGTGTACACATCTTTTCCATGTGTACACATCTCTTCCACGTGTACACATCTCTTCCACGTGTACCCATCTCTTCGACGTGTACACATCTCTTCTACGTGTACACATCTCTTCCACGTGTACACATCTCTTCCATGTGTACACATCTCGTCCATGTGTACACATCTCTTCCATGTGTACACATCTCTTCCATGTGTACACATCTTTTCCATGTGTACACATCTCTTCCACGTGTACACATCTCTTCCACGTGTACCCATCTCTTCGACGTGTACACATCTCTTCTACGTGTACACATCTCTTCCACGTGTACACATCTCTTCCACGTGTACACATCTCTTCCATGTGTACACATCTCCTCCATGTGTACACATCTCTTCCATGTGTACACATCTCTTCCATGTGTACACATCTCTTTCATGTGTACACATCTCTTTCATGTGTACACATCTCTTCCACTGTGCACACATCTCTTCCATGTGTACACATCTCTTCCATGTGTACACATCTCGTCCATGTGTACACATCTCTTCCATGTGTACACATCTCTTCCACGTGTACACATCTCTCCCACGTGTACACATCTCTTCCACGTGTACACATCGCTTCCATGTGTACACATCTCTTCCATGTGTACACATCTCTTCCATGTGTACACATCTTTTCCATGTGTACACATCTCTTCCACGTGTACACATCTCTTCCACGTGTACCCATCTCTTCGACGTGTACACATCTCTTCTACGTGTACACATCTCTTCCACGTGTACACATCTCTTCCATGTGTACACATCTCGTCCATGTGTACACATCTCTTCCATGTGTACACATCTCTTCCATGTGTACACATCTTTTCCATGTGTACACATCTCTTCCACGTGTACACATCTCTTCCACGTGTACCCATCTCTTCGACGTGTACACATCTCTTCTACGTGTACACATCTCTTCCACGTGTACACATCTCTTCCACGTGTACACATCTCTTCCATGTGTACACATCTCCTCCATGTGTACACATCTCTTCCATGTGTACACATCTCTTCCATGTGTACACATCTCTTTCATGTGTACACATCTCTTTCATGTGTACACATCTCTTCCACTGTGCACACATCTCTTCCATGTGTACACATCTCTTCCATGTGTACACATCTCGTCCATGTGTACACATCTCTTCCATGTGTACACATCTCTTTCATGTGTACACATCTCTTCCATGTGTACATATCTCTTCCATGTGTACACATCTCTTCCACTGTGTACACCTCTCTTCCATGTGTACACATCTCTTCCACTTTCATGTGTACACATCTCTTCCATATGTACACATCTCTTTCATGTGTACACATCTCTTCCATGTGTACATATCTCTTCCATGTGTACACATCTCTTCCACTGTGTACACCTCTCTTCCATGTGTACACATCTCTTCCATGTGTACACATCTCTTCCATGTGTACACATCTCTTCCATGTGTACACATCTTTTCCATGTGTACACATCTCTTCCACGTGTACACATCTCTTCCACGTGTACACATCTCTTCCACGTGTACACATCTCTTCCACGTGTACACATCTCTTCCACGTGTACACATCTCTTCCACGTGTACACATCTCCTCCATGTGTACACATCTCTTCCATGTGTACACATCTCTTCCATGTGTACACATCTCTTCCATGTGTACACATCTCTTCCATGTGTACACGTCTCTTCCATGTGTACACATCTCTTTCATGTGTACACATCTCTTCCACTGTGTACACATCTCTTCCATGTGTACACATCTCTTCCATGTGTACACATCTCGTCCATGTGTACACATCTCTTCCATGTGTACACATCTCTTCCATGTGTACACATCTCTTCCATGTGTACACATCTCTTTCATGTGTACACATCTCTTCCATGTGTACACATCTCTTCCACTTTCATGTGTACACATCTCTTCCATGTGTACACATCTCTTCCATGTGTACACATCTCTTCCATGTGTACACATCTCTTCCACTTTCATGTGTACACATCTCTTCCATGTGTACACATCTCTTTCATGTGTACACATCTCTTCCATGTGTACACATCTCGTCCATGTGTACACATCTCTTCCATGTGTACATATCTCTTTCATGTGTACACATCTCTTTCATGTGTACACATTTCTTCCATGTGTACACATCTCTTCCACTTTCATGTGTACACATCTCTTCCATGTGTACACATCTCTTCCATGTGTACACATCTCTTCCATGTGTACACATCTCTTCCACTTTCATGTGTACACATCTCTTCCATGTGTACACATCTCTTTCATGTGTACACATCTCTTCCATGTGTACACATCTCTTCCATGTGTACACATCTCTTTCTCTGCATTCAATTACTTATGTACATTGTATGTTTTATTGATGCCAAGCACCTTGTTGGGACCTTGACATGTTTTTTTTGACAGGCTTAGCAGACTTAAGTCACTAACCAGTACTGAGATGCCTCACTCAATGACACTATATGTGCCCCAAACTAGTATCAAACCCGGGACCCTTTGAATCCAAATAAGACACTCTACCACTGTACCACTGGACAATGGACGACGCACTAAGTAATTCTCTGAACCATATAACCCATATACATTGGTAGGAATAGATATTGCGTCTAACTACTGGTAAATTTCAAGATTATGTGACACTCGGGTGTGTCATTCCTATATGAGTAATGCATATTTACGTTTGTTTACCTGTTAGTCTCGTTTTGGCGAAAGTAGGTGAAAACGGTGCGCACTATATCATAAGCCAAACCGTGTTTCCGTGTATTGGGGAATGCATGCCGAGTCTACTACGGATTACGGATCGTCTCTTGTTGATCAGGAGTGGGGAACGCTTGGGGAGGCTACTAGGCACAGTGTCATGCTATTCAGGAGCGGGGAACGCATGTCGAAGCTACTACTAAATAAGTCACAACATTGTTTCATGAAAGGGAAAATGTGAACCAGTGGATGTGATATATTTAGACTTTGCCAATGCCGTTGATAAGGTCCCTCAGCAAAGACTACTTGCTAAAATGGAAATGTGTTGCGCTTGATTGGGAATTGGCTAAATCATTATGTTTGTTGATGCCAATGGTAAGGCAAACACTTATATCTCTTCCAAATGAGTATGACTTGTGTATTGTCATATAAATAAAACATTGTTACAACTAGACTGGTGATATCGATCCTACACTGTCGGATAATGTTCTTGCAATTATTATGTTATTGTTACTATGGGAACGGCGATAAATGAACCACCATGCAGAGATATAAACTCTTTAAGAACATCAACAAGTTCGCGCTTCCGCAATACACACAGATCAGAGTTCCGCCTGTCTTGCGGCGTGGCTGATGGCAGTCATGGCAGTGAACAAATGAACGCTATACTGCATTATGTATATCTACTGGACGCTTGTGTAATATCTTATGATTTGGGATATATGCAGTTTATTCGTGACGTAGGATATAGTTTATTCGTGACGCATGATATAGTTTATTCGTGACGCATGATATAGTTTATTCGTGACGCATGATATAGTTTATTCGTGACGCATGATATAGTTTATTCGTGACGCATGATATAGTTTATTCGTTATTGCGCATGATATAGTTTATTCGTGACGCATGATATAGTTTATTCGTGACGTAGGATATAGTTTATTCGTGGCGTTTGATATAGTTTATTCGTGACGCATGATATAGTTTATTCGTGACTTAGGATATAGTTTATTCGTTACGCATGCTATAGTTTATTCGTGACGTAGGATATAGTTTATTCGTGACGCATGCTATAGTTTATTCGTTACGCATGCTATAGTTTATTCGTGACGTAGGATATAGTTTATTCGTGACGCATGATATAGTTTATTCGTGACGCATGATATAGTTTATTCATGACGTAGGATATAGTTTATTCGTGACGTAGGATATAGTTTATTCGTGACGTAGGATATAGTTTATTCGTGACGCATGATATAGTTTATTCGTGGCGTTTGATATAGTTTATTCGTGACGCATGATATAGTTTATTCGTGACGTAGGATATAGTTTATTCGTGACGCATGATATAGTTTATTCGTGACGTATGATATAGTTTATTCGTTACGCATGATATAGTTTATTCGTGACGCATGATATAGTTTATTCGTGACGTAGGATATAGTTTATTCGTGACGCATGATATAGTTTATTCGTGACGCATGATATAGTTTATTCGTGACGTAGGATATAAAACATTGTTTGTAAGTATTTGCATATTGTCTACGTACTTGTCAATTATTACCACTATATTATAGAGTGTGAGCTGTTTCTGGTGACATATTCCTCGAATCGCACCTCGTTAGCGAGGGCATACCAATACGTACACGGTGCACGTGTGCTCGTGCGTTTGCTATTCGAAGTAAAACATGTGTAGGAAGCAGAGAGGTGCGCCCTACAACCATTACGTTAGGGATAGGAGCATGACACACCCAGTAGACTGAGCCACCTGCCCGTCCGCAATCCAGCATCCGACCAACGTTGAGGTTCTCAACCTGCAGTGGCTAGAGGCAAACTGAATGATTGTCAACTCGCAATTACAATAATAACAAGAAAAACGATTACATATAAATATGTAATAAAAGGACATTGATAGGGAGAAGAACTATATACGTTTTCTTTCGTTCTAATCCCTTTCAGTCTACTGCTGTTAAACTATATGTAAAATGTTCATTTCTTGGTTACATGTACAAATACTGAAATAAATAATGCTTAAACTAAACACTTTCAGTCTGCTGCTGTTAAACTATATGTAAAATGTTCATTTCTTGGTTACATGTACAAATACTGAAATAAATAATGCTTAAACTAAACACTTTCAGTCTGCTGCTGTTAAACTATATGTAAAATGTTCATTTCTTGGTTACATGTACAAATACTGAAATAAATAATGCTTAAACTAAACACTTTCAGTCTGCTGCTGTTAAACTATATGTAAAATGTTCATTTCTTGGTTACATGTACAAATACTGAAATAAATAATGCTTAAACTAAACACTTTCAGTCTGCTGCTGTTAAACTATATGTAAAATGTTCATTTCTTGGTTACATGTACAAATACTGAAATAAATAATGCTTAAACTAAACACTTTCAGTCTGCTGCTGTTAAATTATATGTAAAATGTTCATTTCTTGGCTACATGTACAAATACTGAAATAAATAATGCTTAAACTAAACACTTTCAGTCTACTGCTGTTAAATTATATGTAAAATGTTCATTTCTTGGTTACATGTAAAAATACTGAAATAACTAATATAAGTAAACTATATGGACGATTGAAAACTCACACTGCATAATATACACTCGGATAGTGTATTGAGTGAATGTATTGAAATTATAAACTGCATAATTTAGTAATTAAATGCAAACATGTTGACGATAACATGAAACCCTGTCCAGCATAATAGTATAATATTATACCACATCCCTGCCGGAACATCCGCAAATCATTTTGGAACCAATTAGTTGTTGGAGAATTTCAACTACGTAAATAGATTGACCTGGCCATTTCTGGATTCCAGCCCAAGTCTGTATTTCCATGCGCACACCAGTGAAAGCTTGGAACTAGTTCCCTGAAAACAATTTGACAATTTTAATACCTGCAATACGAATACATAGCAATAATTCTTATCACATAAATTCCCATTAGTCCAGAACAATCTAATATGACTTGATATTTTTCTCCTATAAACAAAGAACAAATCTACCGTTGTTAACACAGGCATCCGGCGCATACCCTGGACCCCCCTGGACCCCTCCGGGCATACCCTGGACCCAAGTACAACCCCAAATAGTCATAATACATTGTAACATCAATCAAGTATCATTTCTAGTTCCAAAAACCCATTTATTATAGAAATATGATTGTAAATTGTTTTTTTTTCACAAATGGGTTTTTGGAACTAGAAATGATACTTGATTGATGTTACAATGTATTATGACTATTTGGGGTTGTACTTGGGTCCAGGGTATGCCCGGAGGGGTCCAGGGGGGGGGGTCCATGGTATGCGCCGGATGCCTGTGGTTATTAAATATGTAATAAAAACGGCTGTTGAATGTTGCTCCCTCATGTAAAAACTTAGTTATGGAAGTAAATATGGAGAACTTTTAACAATCTTACATTGGAATTGAATACATCGATTTGGCAGGATTGGTAGTGTTAATAACCAGCAATGCAGTCTTTATTATTATTATGCAGGACATATAGTACATGTATTGATAGCTGGAGGATGAATTTCAATGCCACTGGAATAACAGAATGTATCTTACAGGGAGGTATTTTGAAAAGCCATCAGCCAAATAACATACACATTTATTTGTTTATAGCATTATATTGGGGGTCATGTTAGAATGGAAGTAATATTTCCTACATAAACAAGAACAAAACATTAATTTAAACAAACCATTCAGTGTTTGCTAACATGTACCGTGTCGATTCGGCAAGTGTGTGTGTTTTACGTTTATTTATCGTCGCTACCGGTTGCCCATATGAGCGACGCCTCCTGAAGAGATTAGTCATTTTAGATTTTTGGAGAATAGTGCAATGATACAGACAGAGACCCATTCCAGAGTCTCCTCTGGTTCTTTTACGTGCACGGTGTAAAGCACCGACACGAGACCTCGGTTTAACGTCCCATCTGAAAGACTGTTAATTTTATTAGGGTCAGCTGCTAATATAGCAGCCCATAGTAAAGCGAAGGAAGTACCTCCTGCATAACCGCATAACCAACATATTACAATGCGGCGCGTCACAATATAGTTCCTGCTACTTCAATGAGTTATCACGTCGGCACGAACGTTCTGGGTTTAACCACGTTATAGCCAACTAATTCCCGTATATATTGTTGCTCGTATTTTAACACAAGGGTACTTGCGCATAGCTACTTTCCATATACAGTCTACATCCGTTCCGTCAAAATCGGTAATGTCGAATTCTCCGGTTATCTCGAAGTCGGATCAAAGTCCCGTTTCAGCACGATCATTTTACATATAACTGGATCTGTTTATATCGAATTTCGTTTAGTCAAACTGCGGTTATGTCGAAGTATTTTGTTCGGTCCGACGGAATTCGATATAACGGATGTAGACTGTATACTTATCACCGCAGACTACCGAATGCTTGTGAGAATAAAAATGTAACAAAATATGTTCTTCCATATAAAACAGTCTTTACTTTCTGATTCTTCCCACAGGGATTCGGCACGTTTGGGGGTACTAGTATATATATTTAAGTACAGGGATTCTACTCTGTGGGATGTCAGATTTCGCATCGATCAGTAAAATGGCCCTATCTGAAACAATTTTGTACAAATCTGTCCAAATATAACGCCTATCCCGAGTCTTTATATTGTTCTTCAAATAAAACACAACTTTAAGCTGCGTGCATGTATACGTTGCAAACAATTGCCATATACATTGGCCATAGCAGGTCACATTTCCATACTAGGACACGGGTTCTGTCAGCAACAAAAAAAAATCTTCGACGGGAGAGTTTTAACAGTGAATAACATTATCAATAAAATGTGTTTCCACTAACGTGTAGGTTTATTCGGCAAAAATGTACGTCAAAAAGAGATTTCGTAGAATTTTTCAATTTGTTTTGAAAATTTCTCAAGCGGCCCGATTTTTCACTAATTTACTTACGGCAAAATTGATATTATCAGAAGCTCAATATACGGCCCAATTAATTATTGCGGTATTAAAATATATTTATATGACTGACCAGGCACAATATATCAACGCCTGCTCCCATGTTGCTATTAAGGCTATATACTCACTATATAATGTTTATATATGACAATATCGGATTCCACATTGAAATAATGGTGTAAGGGAGACAACCAATAACATCTCTATATGCTATGTGATTCAACACTGAAATAATGATACAGGGGAGATAACCAATAACAAACACGTTTATGTTTATATACGATACTATCGGATTCATTCCACATTGAAATAATGGTGTAAGGGAGATAACCAATAACAGACAAGGGTAAGTTTATATGCGATATCGGATTCCACACTGAAATAATGGTGTAAGGGAGACAACTATTTACAGTACACACGTATACGTTTCATTGCATAGACGGATTCCGCCCCTCTACTTTCGTTCGCTATTTATTAGAATATAACTATATACAACTAGTTTAAACTTTATTTATTTTATAACGATTTTAGCAAGTTTTAGCAAGGAATTTAAATTCCACATGTCACTTCTCTCTCCCTCGTGGCGATGGATTCCATCATGAATGAGGTCTCGATAGCCTGGGTTCCAGTCTGTCGATTTTTCACTTTTTAACTTCTATGGAGATAATCACAATAAGCTTTAAGCTTCAGATTAAATCCATTTTCGTTTGTATAGCTATACAATAGATATGTACTGTATATATATAATGAACGAATACATATGTTTAAACCAACTTCTGGCAAAATGACATGATATGATCAGAAACTCAATACGGCCCAATTAATAGTATCGTTGTTAAACTATATTTATTTGACTGACCAGGCAAAATATATCGACGCCTGTTCCCAGGCTAAGGTCTCGAGAGTGATTAATATAAGTTATAAGAACTTGTTTCGCAATCGAGCTCAAATAAATTTGTATAAACTAAGTTAACAACTTATATTAATCACTCTCGTTGGCGCGGATGAAAGCGTATATGTGATCATTCGTGTGGGAGGAAACCGGAGTACCCGGAGAAAAAACCCACCTGTCCGATCTGGCGACCACCGTACCATCTCGCATACTTCCCGGTCCGAGGATCGAACCCGGGTTGCATTGGTGAAAAGCGAGTGCGCTAACCACTGTGCTAATATGACAGCCAATTCTATATACAACTGAAAAATGGGCCAGCGTTATGTAATGGATACAGTGTCCGACTTGAGTCCCGAGTTGTAAATTCGAATCCCACCAATACCACAGTGGTGTCGTACATGTACGTCCTTAGGCAGCACACGTAGCTTAATGCTACCTCTCATCTGTCCTTCTGCGTTCAATCACCAATAAGGCGTCAAGAGCTGTTAAAAAACTATTGTTGTAAGAAATTGTTTTGCAATCTAGCTAACTACTGAAGGAAATGTGTATACATTATTATAACTGAATCTATTGAACAACCCTCTATATATTTCAGACTAGCAGATGACATGTCAATGCAGATTATTTGTCACGATGTTATAAAAAACCACACGATTTCTCAATAAACAACATTGTGGTACAAACGCGTAGCATCAGTTCAGTTCAGTTCATATTTGTCTACACAGAAGATCGGCGGTTTTATGTTGTCGGCAATTGTCTCCCGGTTAGAATAAAATACAGATTGCTTTGATTTTTTAAACGTGACGTTTTAAACACAGTGCGTACGGTGTCTGCTGTAGCTTAAAAGTGGATTATGAGGAAGGTTAGCAGTGCCCGACGTAACGAATGTGAAGGTCGAGTGAAATATACGTCTTTGACAACTAGTGAGGATTCGATTAGTTCCGAGTTGGTAAGTTTGTCAGAAACATCTCCGTTGCTGGAAAACTTCGAAGCACTTATGATTTCTACGCCAGTTGGAACTAAGCATGTCAAGTCTACGCCCGTGAAAACTAAGCACGTCAATTCTACGCCCGTGAAACCTGAGCACGCCAATTCTGCGCCCGTGAAAACTGAGCGCGTCAATTCTATGTCCGTTAAAACGGAACCTGATACGGAAAATCGGAATGATACAGAAATGAGACCGGAAGCGGAAACTGACCACTGTATTGATATTGTACGTAAACGGAACCAGTCTATGTCGAAAACAATCGTCCATTGGAGAGTTATAGGACCATATCACACGATAAAGTTAAAGAAATGCCAGAGGTTGTATGCTGACACGGGTAGCACAGACGATCTTGCTCTATTCTTTCACAATGGCAAGTTCTACGTCATGAACGCCTGGTGTTCCCATATGGGTAAGACATGTTTATAATTATTGTATTATAATTATTGTAGTATGTACATTATAGCGAGATGTAGGGCCCGCTCTAGCCTGAGTACCAGTCTGTCGATTTGTCACTTTTTAACTTAATGAACAGAAACTCAATACGGCCCAATTAATAGTCTCGGTGTTATAATATATTTTTTGACTGGCAAAATATATCGACGCCTGTTCCCAGGCTAGGCCCGCTCGCGCAGCGACCTTTACGGTAGCGCCAGTTGAGAAAAGAGTGTCGATATTTATCTAAATAATTTCGTTTACCGGAAGTTAGATTTGACGGAAAGGGCTACCATCTACAGGGAGGTAAATGATGCGTTTAAGGGGCCAGATTAAATAAGCGAAAATAAAATGTTTAGATAAATATCGACACTCCTTTCTCAACTTGCATTGACGTACAGCTCACTATGTGTGTGCTAGAAAGGACTAATATACATCACACTATACATCCCACAGTGGTTAACGCGCTCGCTTCTCACCAATGCAACCCGGGTTCGATCCTCGATCCGGGAAGTATGTGAGATGGTACGGTGGTCGCCAGATCGGACAGGTGGGTTTTCTCCGTGTACTCCGGTTTCCCCCATCCGAATGACCACATTCATCGGCGCCAATCACAGTGATTAATATAAGTTGTTAAAACTTGCTTCATAATCGTTGTAAAATAACTACAGTTTAAACTTCTTAATCCCACAGCAGAATCAGATACTACTGTTGAAACGAATAATATCAGACAAACCTTGTCTAACTTCACCTTGGGTCCGCATCCGTGGTCGAGTGGTTAGTTTAAACATATTTTATTTCAAGAATCAAGCATTCGACATAGTGTAACATACAAAGTATTCAGGTGGATTGGATTGAAAGTTAAAAACTTATTAAAAATCCTCTCCAATGGTATACAACTGTGCACAAGTTGGCGAATATATAACTATCATTGACAACTAAATGTATAAGAAAAGTAATAGTCATAGATAATAGTAAGAAAATCACTCCACTTTGTCTTAAGTGTGGAAGAACAGTGATATGTAAGTTGTTATTTTATGATAGCTAAATTAGAGTCGATAAGATTTAACCTAGATAAAACGAATATTAGATTAGATAATAAGAACAGAGATCAAAATGAGGTTCAGAATAGAAGAGAAATAAAGGAAAAGACTGATTTTAGAATGGGAATGGATTTGACGAAGCTGGAAGAACAAAAGCACACAATTTGCACTAGTCGTTATCAAATCTCTTTGTTGCGGTAATAAACTGTTGAACTGCATCAATTATCGCATTGTTTATCTCTTCGCTCAGGTTATCATCTCCATACAAGAGAATTATGAGAGAAATGTTTATGTGCGCGCTAATGGTATTGAAAAGGGTTACTCTAAAGTCTGAGTAATAATACATTGGAACAAATAGTGGTAGCTGGATTCAACAGCGCCGCATTTACAGAATGGAGAGTTAATAATGTTTCTCGAAAATAAATGTTGATTTAAAGCACTGCAATCGGTTCGAATGCGGGTATGGAGAACCTGAGCACGGCGGACGCCATGATAGAAAAGTGGATTAGGTTTAGGTCTGTTTGAGTTCAAGTAGTATTTGAAAGAGTCAACAGTACCAATATCCTTAGCTTCCTGTGGCAGAGCATTCCAAGCGTTAACAACAGATGGAAGAAAGGAATTTACATACTGAGACGTTCTGCCACGGACATTAAGTAGATTTGCACTATTTCTCAACGATCGAGAAGTTGCCTGACCAACTGTAACTGGAACCAGAGCGGATAAGTAATCTGGCACTAGTCCATTTATCATCTTGTAGAATAATACTAATTTGTGCTTGCGACGCCGATTACCTAGAGATTCCCATCCACACTCAAGATAGAGTTGACGGATTGAAACAAGTTGTGTACAGCCTGTAACGATACGAGCAGCCTCGTTCTGAATTTTATCCAATTCATCTTTTTCATATTGAGTGCAATTATCCCAGATAACATCAGCGTATTCAATAATAGGCCTTACAAAGGAAAAGTAGATTACTTCCAGCGACTTCCTGTCCAGTTTAAATTTCAGGCGTCTCATGATGTTTATTCTAGCCCAGGCTTTGGTTTTCATATGATTTATCTGATGGTGCCAACTACAGTCGTCAGAGATCATTACACCAAGGTGTTTATGGAAATCAACAGAGGAAATAATGGAATTTGACATATGAAGAGCTTGGTGCAGTGGTTTTGACCGTTTCCGAGAGATGACGAGAGATTCTGTTTTAGCCGGATTGAAAGTGACAAGCCATTTTTCAGCCCATGAGGAAATTCTGTCAATGTCCGATTGGAGTTGAATAGATGCAACAGTTGGTGTATCAACAATAATAAACAGACTTGTATCATCAGTAAATAGATTAATATTTGACCCAATATCGGCAACAATATCATTTATATATATTAGAAATAGCAATGGACCGAGTATTGACCCTTGGGGAACGCCGGCTTTTATTTCTGAAAAACTAGATGATGGGACACCTACTCGTTGGCATCTGTTTGTAAGGTAATTAGCGAACCAGGATAATAGATTGCCTCGAATACCGGCTTGTTCAAGCTTGTGAAGGAGACCACGATGCCATACCTTATCGAAAGCTTTGCTAATGTCAAAGAAAATAACCCTTACCTCTAGACCATTATCAAGAGCACGACAGAACGTATTATAGAGATATGTAAGTTGATTAACAGTTGAATCTCCTGGCATAAAACCTGATTGGTAATAGGTAAAGAAATTGGTATCACGAAAGAAGTTAAAGATATGTTTGAATATTATTCTCTCGAAGACTTTCTCCATTGTGTTCAGAAGCGAAATAGGACGATAGTTAGATGGGAGAGAAGGGTCTCCCTTTTTAAGGATAGCAGATACATTTGAAGACTTCCATGCCAATGGCATTTCGCAGGAACGAAGAGAAGATTGAAAGAGGTCGCACAAAGGTGTAGATAGTTGACTTGAATTTTCAATTAATACCCGATTGCTAATTCCATCTGGTCCAGAAGCTTTCCCAACAGCTAGGCATTTAATTGCATCAGATATCTCAGTAGGACTAATTATTATTGACTCAAGTGTTGGTTTTCCTTCATCATCAACAACAGGGGGTAAGATATAGTTTGAATCGACAATGAAAGTTTGCTGTACAAAGAAGTCATTCATAACAGTAGCTTTAGAGACATCATCCGAAACAAGCTTGCCTGTTGATGAATCGAGGATAGATGGGATTGTTGATGAAATAGAGGGTGTAATGAAGGATTTGAGGAGACGCCACCAATCTTTCGAGGACAGATCACTTGATTTCAATTTTGAAGCCAGATGGTCATAGTAGGCCTATACAGTTTTATGTTGACGGATGAGGGCGACAACATCGTTACGCAATTGACGAAATTTAGTCCATAGGAGCGGATAATTGGATGACTTTGCTTTCCTGTATGCCCTCTTTCTCTGTCTAATTTTCCGTTTAATTTCCGATCTCATCCAAGGCGGTTCTCGAGGGTTGATTGATACAACTTTATAAGGGATACACTGTTTAGAAAAATCAGATATAATTGTTGTTATATTTGTGGTGTAGACATTGACATCTTCATTCTTGAGGAGGTTCTAGTCGACAGCTGCTAACTTCTCGCGAAAGCTATCAAAATCAGCATCGTTGTAACGCCATATCCGCCTTTTAAAGTGCTTGGAAACTGGTTTACAACATTTAAACAAACCATATATCGGGCAGTGATATCGTATATTCTGCAGCAAGAAAGGTTCTCCAACACCAGAGAGGGCTAACGAAAATTCATTAGACACAAAGAGAAGGTCAATAATAGAAGACGAGTGCTCAGTGAAGTTAGTTGGATCTACTATGCATTGCCGTAGAGCATTCTGCTGGCATATTGAATCAATTTTCCGGCGTGAGTTGTCCATAAGTGTGTTTTGATTGAAGTCGCCCGTAATGATTATATCCAGAATTCCAGTGTCAGTAGCAAGACCGATTGAATCTTCAATACACATTTGGTAATTGGCACCTGAATTTGGTGGGCGATAGAATAGGCCAAACAATACTTTTTTATTTTTACACAGCTGTAATTCCACCCTGATACACTCAATATTGTTAACCTCTAGGTCTGGTCTTCTGATAAAGTTAACAGTGTCTTTGACATAAGCTATGACTCCTCCGTGGTTGTCACCATCTCGGTCCTTCCTTATTGGTTTGTGAAAGCCCGGAAATAAGATGTCGTCAGAAGAAATAGATTCACTTAACCAAGTTTCCGAAAATGAGACAATATCAAAAGAGCTCAATTCTGTAATCAAAGAATCAATCTTTGGAAATAGACTTTGGACATTGTAATGAACGATAGACAAGTGATTAGGCACATTAAGAAAATTTGATATACTTAGCCGTGAGTCATTGGACATACTTGAAGTTGACGACATGTTTAGTGGATTTGGTCCGGGATTGGGATGAATATCTCCAGAAGATGTAAGGAGCACAATAAGCCAGGATATTAATACAGCGACTGTGAGATTTACATACACACGTGTTACGAACAGTGAGTTGAGGAAGAGTCTAGCATTCACCTAGTACAATCTGTGAGGAAACGTAATTTGTAGAGCACAATTGCATGATACCAGTAAGTGTGTGTTGAGTGAGTGCATGTCCAATGAGTTGCGTTGCAATGTAAGTAGGAATAATGTATATAGCAACATGGGGAAATGGCACTGAGTTCGATAGGTGGGGATGACATAGGTTCTAGAAGATCTGCTTGAAACTACGAAATACCAAGTAATGAGAGCAAGAACATGTAGACCGATGTCATACCCAGCAACCTAACAAAGCGCATTGTAACTAGCATAAGTCGATATCTGAAGGACTTACCAGCTTCGCATTCCCTAGATATAGGAAAGAAAGAAAAAGTAGACAAAGGGGTAGAGAAGATATGAAAAAACATGATGGATAACTAAAGAGAAGTGTTGCAGGAGATAAATAGACATACCGCGACATTTAACTTTAACTAGAATATTCAATTAAATTAATAGTTGCGTTATTTATTATAGCCAGTATTCATAAGCAGAATACATATTCACATATGATTTATCTTTTAAATTTGCCACTGTATTTATATGAAGTTTATCAATGCGAGTCTTTAATGTCCTTACCACAACACTTACAGAATTCTGCATGATTTTACTACACTGTCACACACGCTGTTGATTGGGATTGTCAACTTCTGCTGGTTTTAATGTTAGATACTCGAGCGCGCGTTTCAGACATCCGGCGGCTAGTTTGGTATTTCTTCTCTCCGTATAAAGATGATTTCAACATGTAGCCATATTGTTCATGGCCGCCTCTATGCAACATCCCTGGACTCTTATTCTTTGCCCCTTCATAACACGACTTATTTGCAGCTTATTATAATACTTCTTCTTAGGTCAGGGGATATTGAATCAAACCCCGGTCCTTCTAATGAGTCGGTTTCATCTGAATTGTCGTTTAACTCCGCTGCAGAATCATATTCAGCCCTCACAAACAGTGGTTTGAGTATAATGCATCTTAATATTCAAAGTTTGAAGCCCAAGCTTGATATTCCTGCTGTCGAGGCTCAACCATATGATGTACTTGTCTTCACTGAAACATGGCTGTCTGATAACATCACTAATGATGACATTTATATAACTAATTTTACAAACGTGTTTAGATGTGACAGAAAAGATCGAATTGGAGGTGGAGTTGCGATATACGTCCGAGACACCATACATGCTACTGAGCGAAAAGACCTTCACGTAAATGGTGTAGAGGCTCTATGGGTTGAATTATGTGTTAGCCAGCGTAAGCTACTTGTTGGTGGAATCTATCGTCCTCCTGACTCAAACAATACCCAGTGGTTAAACATGCAACACTCCCTCGATCAGGCGTTTAGTCAGCGTGTTGATAATGTAATTGTTTCGGGCGACTTTAACATCAACATCAGTTCATCTGAGTCGAACAAAATGAGCAAACTTATCAATTCCCTGCATGCGCAACAACTTATCAATTCACCGACCCACTTCACTGAACATTGCGCTTCACTAATCGATCTCATGTTTATTAAATATTCCCAACACAGTCTTACCAGTTTCGTTGCTGACCCTTTTGTCCCCAACCTCATCCGATTTCATTGTCCAATTGTTTCAGTCCTGAGATTTTCAAAACCAAAGCAAACACATTTCAAGCGCCGTATCTGGCTCTACGATAAAGGAGATTATTTCAAATTTAACGACATCCTCAGATCAATCGACTGGAGCTTCATCGATAATAGTACTACTCTTAATGATACTGCAAACTGCATTTCTAATTCAATACTACATGCAGCAGCAGAAAGCATTCCTAACAGAAATGTAATTATTCGTCCAGCTGATGTTCCTTGGATTAATGGTGCAGTGCGAAAGCAGATAAAGAAACGTAACAAAAAACATCAAAAAGCTAAACATACTAATACTGAGAATGACTGGGCCGAATTTAGGAAAAGCCGAAATGAAACTACAGATATAATTCGTAAAACCAAAGCAGATTATCAAAACAAAATTATAAATCAAATAAACTCGGGCAACATAACAGTTAAAGCTTGGTTTAAACTAGCTAAACAATTGACGAACAAAAACAAATCTTCAACCATTCCAACACTCATTGACGGTTCAATCGAAGCACAAACAGATAAAGATAAAGCTGATCTACTGAATAACTACTTCACTAAACAGTCAACCGTTGATGATAGGGATCATCCTCTTCCACACACCATACACATGGAATGCTCCATGGCTAATATAAACATTTCGCCCAACGATATTAAAGATGCTATCTCATGTGTAAATCCAAGCAAGGCAAGTGGCCCAGATCTGGTGAGTCCACGTCTCATCAAAGAAGGTATAGATTCTCTAGCAGTCCCTCTATCACAGTACTTTAACAAACTACTTTCCAACTCATGTGTTCCTTCTTCATGGAAATTGGCAAATGTCTGCCCAATTTTCAAGAAATCAGACCCTTCAAAACCAATCAACTATAGACCTATCTCTCTTCTCAGTTGTCTGGGTAAGCTCATGGAACGCTGTATCCATAAAAACCTATATAATTACGTTATTTCCAACGCAATCCTTACACCTTACCAATCTGGTTTTACCAAGGGCGATTCCACTGTCAACCAGCTGACACTTCTGTATAACGACATTAGTGAAGCGTTAGATGATGGTAAGGTAGTTCGTGCTGTATTTTGTGTCATATCCAAGGCCTTTGATAGAGTTTGGCACCGGGGACTACTTCATAAACTTTCTTCTATCGGCATTCAAGGTCCCTTACTTGGCTGGTTCTCCTCATATCTTTCAAATAGAAAGCAACGTGTTGTCCTGGCAAATTCTACATCCGATATTTCATCCATAGATGCAGGTGTTCCCCAAGGATCCATCCTCGGTCCATTGCTCTTTCTAATATACATCAATGACATTGTAAACGATATTCGTGCAAATATTCGACTATTTGCAGACGATACTAGTCTTTATATTGTTGTAGAAGACGTTGTTGATTCCGCAAATATTCTCTTTCCCGGATCATCAACTGGTCGAAAGCTTGGCTTGTTTCCTTTAATCCTTCCAAGACTGAATCCGTGATCTTCTCTCGTAAGCTCAGGAAACCTATTCATCCCCAGTTATATATTGATGGTAATCCTATCCCACAAGTCAGTACTCACAAACATCTTGGACTCACCTTTTCCGAGGATGCCAAATGGATATCGCACATACAGGCTTTCATTAACAAGGCATGGCAACGCATTGGCATCTTAATAAGTCTAAACTTTCTCTTATCTCGTTGTAGCCTAGAAAAAATGTATATATCATTCATTAGGCCCCTCTTGGAGTACGCTGATGTTGTTTGGGAAAACTGTACGAACAAGATCAAATGCGACATCGAATCCGTTCAATTAGAAGCAGCTAGAATTATCACAGGTGCTACCAAATACTGTAACACCGACAGACTCTATACCGATCTTAGCTGGGATACTTTAGCTGAAAGGCGACGCAAGCATCGCCTTGTCTTACTTTATAAGATGAAAAATGGACTTTCACCCGCTTACCTGTCAAATCTAATTCCACCCCAGCCAAATCAGCCATATGCCTTACGATCACTTACAGCTATACCCAATATTCACTGCAAAACCCAATCGCATGCTTCTTCTTTTCTGCCTCTAACTATTCGCCAGTGGAATATACTTCCACAAGAACTTAAAAATGCCTCAACCATAGGAGAATTTAAAAGCAAGCTGAATACTAGGGCTAAACAAAAGAAAACAATTTACAACATTGGCAATAGGAAAAACCAAGTATATCACGCACGCCTTCGCTTGGGGTGCAGTGCGCTAAGCTTCGATCTTCACAGAAGAAATATTGTTCCTTCTCCTCTGTGCATATGCGGCGTTGTAGAGACTACATTCCACTTCCTGTTTCAATGTCCAAGATACAATGCATTGCGCCAACACTATCTTCACGATCTCCCATGTGCACATACATTAAATAATCTACTGTACGGTGATGACCGACTTACATTCGAAGTCAATAAACACATCTTCCTACGAGTCCAAGGCTTCATAGCAGCAACTAAGCGCTTCGAGATCTAGTCATTTACCATCAAATGTCTGACCCTCTATCTATGCAGCGTGTGAGACAGTACCTAGTATGTTCTACTAATGTTATAAACTAACACTAATTAATGCATTGAATCAGGATAACAATTAGTCACCGTGTGCATTAAAATTCAGTATCAGGTTTGAACTATATAGAATTAAACCTATCCAATGCTCAAAGAATACCTACCATACACTGGCTCTAATGTGTTAAATTTATATGTTTGCAAACTCCACTATGGAAAGGAATTTGTATAAGCATTTTAATATGCTTGTTTTCCAATCCAAATTATTTCTCTTGTAACACTTTATTCTTATATGTTATTTTCTGAATAAAAATATGTTTAAACTAATAGTTGCGTGAATAGTTATTCCCCTTAGCAAAGATGAATAACACTTCAAGGCTTCGTAAGGGAAAACATACTATACAAATGGGAAGTAACTGGGATGCTTTAAAGTTAGTAACACATTTCAAAATAAGATAACATATTATGAAAGGACAGCCTGAATTAATACGCATGCATGAACAAGTATTCAACAAAATACAATTTTGCAAATTCGGTATAATAGTAAGAAATGTGATGAAAACTTTCATAACAGTTAAAGTAGGAGTAATATGCCAATTACATGTAGGTGTTTCAAACATTTCAAATTTTGAAACAGAAACTGGTAGAAACTGATTGGTTGTATACGTATTTGTTACACTTTGATACAAGGTTTTCACGGGCAAGACTATATTCATAACACTATACGGAATCTTTACTACTGAGACACATTTTGTACAAAAGTTTTTACAAAAACAAATAGAACAGTAGCAACAATTATGTTTTTGATTATGGCAACAATGATGTACATGTAGTTCGTTGCTAGGAAAATAAGTTCAGCTAAATGAATATGGTTATGGCTGATTATTATTAAGAGCACGGTTATTGGGGCATAGCTGGATTTGAAAGCATTCTTCTTGTATTTTATAACGGTTCTTTGTTCTGGCTGATTTATATAGCTAACATTAATTTAATGGACCCATTTAATTAATAAAACTATCTTACTACCGAGACTAACACTCATTACATTGACTTGTGTTATGAAAGAACAAAGTGCTTTGCAAGAAAATAATCTGTAAATTGACGTAACTATTGTTGCCATCTATTAGGATTATCGCTAATGTATAAGTATGCATATAATCTATATATAGCAACAATATTTAGTATTTAGACCGACACTATTAACATGTCACCCACTATTATTCACAGGGATGCTCGGACATTGAACATTAGTAGATACTGGGTTATACCAAATGTTCATGAATGCCAGGTACACACTGTCGTACAATACCACAGGCTCTATATAAGTTCATATATGTGTAGTATACAGCAAATATACACCAAGAGCAATTTACCCGTTCCGTAGGTCAAGTAACAATGTCATTCAAGCGGTTCCGCAATTGTCTATGTAATGTACAGTTACGGTCGATCGCGCTTCAAATTCATATTGATCCAGAATGAACGAATCAGGTGTCGAGTGGTTACGGTCGCTGACTTGTATACCACTGTAACGTATCATCACTGATGATCACGGGTTCGAGTCCCGCTCAGACCGTGTCTCTTTATATGAACAAGTTGGCGGGTTTCTTACGGCGGTTGATGCACCAAGTACTGGTTAACTGCTGGAGCCTGCCCAGGAAAGGTGTTGCTAGGTAAACTGCCAGTAGCTCAAATGGGCAACCGGTAACGACGTTAAATAAACATTAAAAACATGTATATATTTCATACCCGCATATAAATATGTAATAGAAGGACGATTGAAAACTCACTCTGCATGGTACACACTCGGATAGTGTATTGAGTGAATGTATATAAATTAATAAGTGCATACGTTAGTAATTAAATGCAAACATGTTGATAATAACACGAAACCCTGTCCAACATAATAGTACGAGTATATACCTCTCCCTGCTGGAAGATCCGCACATTATATGGGAATCAATTATTATGGCAGAATTTCAACTACGTAAATAGATTGACCTGGTCATTTCTGGATTCCAGCTCAAAGTCAGTATTTCTATGCGCACACCAGTGAAAGCTTGGAACTAGTTCCCTGAAAACAATTGGATACTTTTAATGGTGTAGTCCTATTGTTCCCACTTATATAAAATTAGGTAAAAACGGGAGTGGAACGGATAGACATGCAGACAGACAGAATGTGTTTAAGAATGTTTAAGATTAAATACAATCAAACGGACGGACAGACACGCAGACAGACAGCAACTATATATATACATACCATGAACCTGTAACCACCAACAACAAGACTTTGTCCACCGCGTTTGTTGCGGACAAACTCAATTTGAACTTGTGCATTCGCCATAACTTTAAGTTGTATGCATATGACATATATGTCTACTGGACAACAGCAAGTGGGAATAAAAGGATTAAACCCTTTTAATACCTATCATACGAATACACAGCAGTAATTATTATCACATAAATTAAATACTGTACACCAATTGAAATAAAAAAAGAATTCTAAATTCTTGCTCATATGATCACAATACAGATATAGGTGGTATAAATGGTACCTTGATTGATAAAAATGCTACAAGGTTGTAAACGAACAAATAAATTGCCTATTAAATACATAGTAAAAAGTAAAATCATACAGTCTGTTCATTTATATTTCCAATCTGTCATTTCTTCCGATGCCACATCCACTGTGAAGAGGTATTCAAATCAAAATGAAAAAGGTGAACACTGGCAATGCTGACCATTACATTTGTGAAAGTCGTGATAGCGCTTTCGCTTCAGGTGCGAAAGGCCCGGAGTTCGAGCCCCGCTGGAGCCGTTACGAGTGTGCCCTTAGGCAAGGCATTTAAATTCCACGTTGCCTCTTCTGTCTCCCTCGTGGCGATGGACTCCATCAGGAATGAGGTCTCGAGAGTGATCAATATAAGTTGAAAGAACTTGTTTCGCAATCGAGCTAAAATAAATTTGTATAAACTAATTCCACAGTGCATCTTCTCCCTCCCTCGTGGCGATGGATTCTACCAGGAATGAGGTCTCGAGAGTCATTAATATAAATTGTAGGAGCTTGTTTCGTAATCGAGCTCAATAAATTTGTATGAACTAAGCTCCAATAAATAAAATGAGTAATATAATATACTTCTGGGGGCGTCACCCCGATTAACTAGGGGGCGATGATACATACACGTATAAAAACAACAAAACACGACAGATAACTCGTTTTTATTCTGTATTCTTACTTTGTGTGTATGTGTGTGTATGCGTGTGTATGCGTGTGTATGCGTGTGTGTGTGCGTGTGTGTGCGTATGTATATGTATATGTGTGTGTATGTGTGTGTGTGTGTGTGTGTATGTGTGTGTGTTTTACGTTTATTTATCGTCGCTACCGGTTGCCCATATGAACGACGCCTCCGGAAGAGATTAGTCATTATAGATTTTGGAGGATAGTACAATGATACAGACAGAGACTCATTCCAGAGTCTCATCTGGTTCTTTTACGTGCACGGTGTAAACCATCGACAGGAGACCTCGGTTTAAAGTCCCATCTGATAGACTGTTAATTTTATTAGGGTCAGACGGGGGATCGAACCTGCGATCCCTGGATTAGTTTATACACATTTATTTTAGCTCGATTGCGAAACAAGTTATTTCAACTTATATAAATCACTCTCGAGACCTCATTCCTGATGGAAACCATCGCCACGAGGGAGAGAGAAGAGGCAACGTGGAATTTAAATGCCTTGCCTAAGGGCACAATCGTAACGGCTCCAGTGGAGCTCGAACTCCGGACCTTTCGCACCTGAAGCGAACGCGCATCCACTGCGCTATCACGACTTCCACTTGAATCCCTGGATTACCAGTCCAGCGTGTCACCACTGGACTACAGATCCGTCTGTAACCTTCGTCCTTCAGATCGCAGGCTGATATCAAGTTATATCGAGTCGATATATATACTGATATGAAACTAGCCTTCGATCTCTGGCTGATATGAAATTAGCCTTAGATATCAGTCTGATATCAAGTTACAAAGGGTCGATATATATACTGATATGAAACTAGCCTTCGATCTCTGGCTGATATGAAACTAGCCTTAGATATCAGTCTGATATCAAGTTACAAAGGGTCGATATATATACTGATATGAAACTAGCCTTCGATCTCTGGCTGATATGAAACTAGCCTTAGATATCAGTCTGATATCAAGTTACAAAGGGTCGATATATATACTGATATGAAACTAGCCTTCGATCTCTGGCTGATATGAAACTAGCCTTAGATATCAGTCTGATATCAAGTTACAAAGGGTCGATATATATACTGATATGAAACTAGCCTTCGATCTCTGGCTGATATGAAACTAGCCTTAGATATCAGTCTGATATCAAGTTACAAATGGTCGATATCTATATTGATATGAAACTAGCCTTCGATCTCTGGCTGATATGAAACTAGCCTTAGATATCAATCTGATATCAAGTTACATCGAGTCGATATCTATACTGATATGAAACTAGACTTAGATATCAGGCTGATAACTAGTTACCGAGGGTCGATATAATTATACACTTAACGAAACGTCTAACGCCCCTTGGTATATATCTTTGTATAATTAAAATGTTTGAAAATCTATGTGTTACCACTGAACTACATATCCGTCTGTGTGCTGATATGAAACTTTCCACTTTATTATAATACCGTGATGCTGATATGAAACTTTCCACTTTATTATAATACCGTGATGCTGATAGGAAACTTTCCACTTTATTATAATACCGTGATGCTGATATGAAACTTTCCGCTTTATTATAATACCGTGATGCTGATAGGAAACTTTCCACTTTATTATAATACCGTGATGCTGATAGGAAACTTTCCACTTTATTATAATACCGTGATGCAGAGTCTGGTCTGCTATATGCATATGTACACACTCAATAGAGATTTCCGTACAAGCGACATCGTAATGGCGTTAATTATCGTTCAGGATATACAAGCTATCGATTCTAAGCGGGGATTTGAATCTAGACATTATCCAGTCGACAACCGTTAAAGGAGCCGTCGTTTTCAAGAGCATGCTTTTTTATAGACGGATCTGTAGTCCAGTGGTAATACGCTGGACTGGTAATCCAGGGATCGCAGGTTCGATCCCCCGTCTGACCCTAATACAATTAACAGTCTTTCAGATGGGACGTTAAACCGAGGTTTCGTGTCGGTGCTTTACACTGTGCACGTAAAAGAACCAGAGGAGACTCAAGAATGGGTTTCTGTCTGTATCATGCACTATCCTCCAAAAATCTAAAATGACTAATCTCTTCAGGAGGCGTCGCTCATATGGACAACCGGTAGCGACGATAAATAAACGTAAAATACACAACACAGAGCATGAGTGTCCGTTTTACTGTCTGATAGTGTAACTATTATACTATGTAGGTTTGGATGATTGCCTGGCTATACATACACTCCGTCCGTCCGTCCCGTCCGTCCGTCCAACCAACCCGCCCGTCCGTCCGTCCGTCCGTCCGTCCGTCCGTCC
>CM026394.1:18119958-18144213 GCA_014843695.1 Archivesica marissinica | reverse complement strand
GTCCGTCCGTCCGTCCGCGCCATCATTCCAGGTTCGTGTGGTATGGACTGTGGTCCATTTATGGTTAATGAGGTTTCAATGTTTATGAGCTTACCACATAAACTTTTACAATTGGACGCTATGGACAATCGTTATGTGGTTTTCTATCATTTAAGATGTCATTTATTTTTCCACATAAAGATGGACAGATCACTGTCCGAAGTCCGTATTGTTATAATAGGAGTTGCATCCCTTTGACAAACTCGTAATATGACGTCACCTCTCGGCAATTTTCGCCAACGAGCATGCGCATTGAAACCGGAAGTATAATTTGGCGCGCTTTTACTTTTGACAAGGAAGCTGACATTTGCTGCTATTCAAAGGTATGTATGTTTATTTATCACGACCAATATGAAGAAACACTCACAATTTATTGTCTTTCTTTTCCCACAATTAATGTAGGCAATAGGTGACGCTATACTATGTAATTACTAATACAGACACAAGACACAATATCGACCAGATCACTGATAATTTGTGATATGTTCTTGTGGTCCCGACCGGAAGACCTTATTTTATCAACAAATACTTTTTATTTGATGGAGATAGGTCAAATAACACCAGAATGCCACATTGTTTCATCACATGCACAGGGATTCGGCACGTTTGGGGGTACTAGTATATATATTTAAGTACAGGGATTCTACTCTTGTGGGATGTCAGATTTCGCATCGATCAGTAAAATGGCCCTATCTGAAACAATTTTGTACAAATCTGTCCAAATATAACGCCTATCCCGAGTCTTTATATTGTTCTTCAAATAAAACACAACTTTAAGCTGCATGCATGTATACTTTGCAAACATTGGCCATAGCAGGTCACATTTCCATACTAGGACACGGGTTCTGTCAGCAACAAAAACAAATCTTCGACGGGAGAGTTTTAACTGTGAATAACATTATCAATAAAATGTGTTTCCACTAACGTGTAGGTTTATTCGGCAAACATGTACGTCAAAAAGAGATTTCGTAGCATTTTCAATTTGTTTTGAAAATTTCTAAAGCGGCGCAATTCGCGTTGAAACGAGCGTTCTGATTAGATTATTAGAATGTAACAAGATGTTTTTTTATATATGAAGAATAATCATAATCCAATCAGAACTAATGTAAACATGGTCAACATTCATGCGTTAATACAACCCGTCCTGAATAACTCCATGTTATGGTACAACTATGTACAATATTTCATATATAATGTTGACTCAAGACATTGTTCAGTATCATTAAAAAGCCCACTAATATGGACAGATTGCCTCGTTAACTATGGACAATATTTCACATATAATATAGACTCAAGACTTTGTTCAGCACCATGAAAAAGCCCACTAACATGGACAGATTACCTCGTTAACTATGGACAATATTCCACATATAATATATACTCAAGACTTTTTTCAGCACCATGAAAAAGCCCACTAATATGGACAGATTGCCTTGTTAACTATGGACAATATTCCACATATAATGTAGACTCAAGACTTTGTTCAGTATCATTAAAAAGCAATATTTCACATATAATATAGACTCAAGACTTTGTTCAGCACCATGAAAAAGCCCAATAATATGGACAGATTGCCTCGTTAACTATGGACAATATTCCACATAAAATATAGACTCAAGACTTTGTTCAGCACCATGAAAAAGCCCACTAATATGGACAGATTGCCTCGTTAACTATGGACAATATTCCACATATAATATAGAGTCAAGACCTTGTTCAGCACCATGAAAAAGCCCACTAACATGGACAGATTTCCTCGTTAACTATGGACAATATTCCACATAAAATATAGACTCAAGACTTTGTTCAGTTTCATTAAAAAGCCCACTAACATGGACAGATTTCCTCGTTAACTATGGACAATATTCCACATAAAATATAGACTCAAGACTTTGTTCAGCACCATGAAAAAGCCCACTAATATGGACAGATTGCCTCGTTATCTATGGACAATATTCCATATATAATGTTGACTCAAGACGTTGTTCAGTATCATTAAAAAGCCCACTAATATGGACAGATTGCCTCGTTAACTATGGACAATATTTCACATATAATATAGACTCAAGACTTTGTTCAGCACCATGAAAAAGCCCACTAATATGGACAGATTGCCTCGTTAACTATGGACAATATTCCACATATAATATAGACTCAAGACTTTGTTCAGCACCATGAAAAAGCCCACTAACATGGACAGATTGCCTCGTTAACTATGGACAATATTCCACATATAATATAGACTCAAGACTTTGTTCAGCACCATGAAAAAGCCCACTAATATGGACAGATTGCCTCGTTAACTATGGACAATATTCCACATATAATGTAGACTCAAGACTTTGTTCAGTATCATTAAAAAGCCCACTAATATGGACAGATTGCCTCGTTAACTATGGACAATATTTCTCATATAATATAGACTCAAGACTTTGTTCAGCACCATGAAAAAGCCCACTAACATGGACAGATTGCCTCGTTAACTATGGACAATATTCCACATAAAATATAGACTCAAGACTTTGTTCAGCACCATGAAAAAGCCCACTAACATGGACAGATTGCCTCGTTAACTATGGACAATATTCCACATATAATATATAGTCAAACCTGTGCTAACGAACACCTATTAATAGCTACCACCTGTCAACAACGGCCAGTTCAATTCCCCCCATCCATAATCGTTCTTTAAAAGGCCATGAATAACGACCACCTGCCGACCGCGACCAGTCAAAAGCATTCCAAACTAAGCCAAAATTAACCCCGAACAACGACCGCGTGTCATCATCGGTCACCAATCAAAGGTGTGAAAAATATATGGTCGTTAGTGCATCAATTTGTAGACAATTAGCCAAGTGGTATGTCCCCACTGGATTATCGGCCTGTTTGATTAGGTCACAATCTTCCACATATAATGTAAACTCAAGACTTTGTTCAGTATCATTAAGCCACTATTCTAAACATTGTGGTTTCTTCACAGATTGTGTCAATTTCAAATCTGGAGGCTAGGTGTGTCACGTTACGCCTAGAGCAGATGGCATACTATTCTAGACTACCAGGCATACCCACAAAACTAAAATGGCCGGTACAGCTACAAGATGGTGTTGGCGACTATGTGACGGTGTACTGTCACTCCGACGACGCTTGGTAAGACATATCTTTATTCTATTTGGGAGTACAATCAAACATGTCTTAAGCAGCCGGACAAAGGAATCACTGAAAGTGACTGCTTAGCACAGGTGGCTGCTTAATAGAGGTCAAATGTACAATGTATAACAAAACAACATATTGTTAATCTGGAAACTTGCTGCTAATACAGGTTTGACTGTACATAACATAAAATACATGTACAGTAGTTTTGTATTGGGTGCTTTTGGCTGATACATGTATATGAAACATTTACCTCTATTTTAAAACGTTGATGTGATATTAGGCTCCGCACCTGTGTTCTTAAATGGAAGTCTCAGATATATGGCATAGCCCTTGACGAGAGGCTTGGTTCTTTCAAGAACAACATGCATGATGTTGCTGTCCCCATGGGTGGTTCTTGAACAACATGCATGACGTTGCTGTCCCCATGGGTGGCTCTTGAACAACATGAAGAAAGTTGCTGTCCCCATGGGTGATTCTTGAACAACATGCATGACGTTGTTCTTGTAGAAGTTTGTGTTCAAAGAAACAAATGTTGGTATAATTATGATCTTAGTTTTAGAGTGAAACGAGAACAACTAAGCACTTTCCCAAATCAGAAACTGTATGATAAAGGACTAGGTATACAGTTGAACTGAGTTGCTGTTTTGTTTGACCAAGTTGCTGTTTTGTTTGACCAAGAGCTCTAGATAAACGTTAATAGATTGGGTATTTATAATTGTGTCATTGATAGAATCAATATCGATACATGCTAACATCGGAATCAATTTTTTTACAAATAATGTTCACACAAAACTGAATAGTGAATACATGTAGCATGCATAAGTAAAGGATGGACAATGACTAATAAGTGTTGTAAAAGCAATAATATTGGCAACAGATTTAAGCATTGAACATTCAGCCCATTTTACTATATTGATTTGTCATCTATTGAATGATATTCCTTTTTTTAAATTTCCTAACTTTTTATTTGTTTTCACATGATACAAGTATATTATACATCAACAATTACAATTATATAATATACATAATTGCATAACTATATTTCCATAGAAATTAACATACTCAGTTAATGTTGAAGAAAAAATCTTTTAAACCTGTTATCCATTTATTTTTCGCATTAGTATCCGACAGGTAATTTGTTTTCTATTCATTTCGATGTATGTACATGTACAGTGTGTAGGCTCATTTGTACGGAAGTTTATTGAGGTAATTTTGACATAGATATTAAAAGTTGTATTATGGAAGGTGACTAAGGACATCTGGATATCTCGGTGGAATGAAATTTGTTCACGGTTGGTTGCAGTGATGCACAGAAAATAATGGAGCCATTATGTCTGTACATGTATTTTAGTTTCTGTTTCTGGTTTATATTGATGTTGTTTTTGCAAAAGATCTACATTTAGAAAACTACAAGGGAGAGTACTATATCTTGTATTAGGGGTGTAACGATGCGCTTACCACACGATGCGATGCGAATCGCGATACAAGCTGTACGATACGATGCGCATCGCGATGCACGTATAATTGAATTGACTGAATAGGGGCTAACGACCCATTCTCTGATTGCGATTACTTAGTAACGTCTGATCAGGATCTACACTATTAGTGAAGCATTTTTAGAGAAAACTCATAATTACTTGTAGGATAAAGTACAGAAATAAAGTTGAATTAATGAAACACATTTAATTCTGTAACTCAACAAACAAGTGAAACAACTGGAATTAAAATTCGGATTAATTATCATTAATACACACAAAGTTCATAGTTAGAACTAGTCCATCTATAGATGCATATCAGCTTTCGAGACTAGTTAGCATAATTAGCAATTCACACAAAATTCAGTTAGAACTAGTCCATGTACATGTATAGATACATATCAGCTTTCGAGACTAGTTAGCTATAACATTCATGTTTTTCTTCAAAAACAACAACTGGTCAACGTGTTCACCAGACAGTCCAGACCGCTGCGCTGTAACGATATCTCCCGCGCTTGAGAACACACGCTCACTTGGTACAGAGGTTGCAGGTATACCCAAGTAAAACTTAGCCAATACTGACAGAAGTGGATACTTAAGTTCATGCTCTTTCCACCAAGTCAAAGGACTGCTTGACAATGGGATGCTGCTTTCCGACTGGTAAAGTATCATTTCCTGCTCAACTCTCTGGCCAATAGATTTGGCTGGTTCAATTTGAATAATGAAAACATCTCCAAATAAGTCATCAGTTTCATTTCGTCTGCCATGTTGTTTCGTGACGTCAGAAATATGCAACTTGTTGTCGGGTTATCCATTATTGCATATTAATATCATCGCTCAATCAGCAATTGCGCAAATCAGTCAATTGTCGGAACGCACCGCGGTTCTTGCGCTCTCCAACCTGTTCGCCTCGTGTCGTTTCGCACCTCACTATTTTATAGCGAGATCGACGTCGAAACGACTCGGGTGCGAGCGGGAAATTGTGCGAAAGATCCAATCACCTTCGGATTACCTCATCAGTCATCACCAATCAGTTAGATAGGCATGTTTACCGGCTTTCTAGATACAGTTCCCATAGCGTGCGATCAATTACAGATCGGGAACCATATAATCTGAGGCCGGGATTCCCAGATCTATTCTTATCAGCCGGTCGTGCAAACATTGAATCGAATCGAAAACGGGTTAACGTGAATCGTGCATCGAATCGCGGTGCCTGTATCTTGATTCATCATGATTTCGATGAATCGTTACACCCCTATCTTGTATGCACTCGTGTATTTTAAGCTCTTCTGGAATTAAAACCCAGCACAGTTTATGAAACCTTTTTAAGAGTTTTAATATTAAACATGAATGTGGACAAAATCAAAAATGTTTTTTTTATTAAACATGTACACAGCTTTTACCTGTAAATTAGACGGCTGTTGTATTTAGCTACGGGTATTATCATCAATTGTCCTATTTCCGGACACCACTTTTTTCGAAAATTGTTTGCCAATGAAGTCATCGCTGATAGTAGCAGGTACTTGGATTATATGCTAACTGCTAAAACTGCCTTACACAAAAATTAGCAAAAACAGATCAATATTCACCTTTTATTTCAAAAATATGTAAATATTGATGTTTTCATTAGTCTCATTCATGTGTATCCTAAAAATACACAGAGATATATGCAAAGAAATATTTATTACCGTAGTCCACTACCGGTCACCGTCAGTCAGTCCGTCACCAATTTTTTTGTCAATTGTTCACCACCATGAGACGATATGCAATTTTGTTTAGATAGTGGTGTTGTTATTTCCTTGTCCATGGTCAAATTTCTTGCATGGACCTGCAAGTGTTACTTGGCAACTCAAACAATTGATCTTACTACCCTGTGTCATTAGGTCGGAAACCGTAGACAGTAGTGGGCATATTTTTAATTCACAGAAAATAAAATCGTGTGTACCGTATAAATGACAAAAATCATTTCTCTTAGTCTTCTTATTTATTTCAATTACTTTGAGCATATAAGTATAATAATTTAGCTCTTATGCAGATTTGAAAGATATCATTTTGTTTTGTTTGCAGCCTTGTTGAAGAAAAAACCCAGACTTTTAGAGGCCTTCAAGGAAGACACAAACTGGGCTTCGTGTAAGTTGAATATACAGATTTTTGCTGATTTGTATATTTATATTAAACACTGAACTAATCGCCCATACTTACATGTGATGATGAAATTTTATGCATGTATATTAGTTCCAATAGTACCAGATACGTTTATACATTTATCCTACCTTTAGGCGTAATAATGGTAAAAAAACGGCTTGCTCAATAACCATTTGCTTTATTGCTTTATTAGTCAGTGGTAATAAACCTTTTGTGACGTCATATGTTCACAAATGTTATGATAAACTTTGGGTCATGGATATCCAGTAATCTTCAAATTATGTCCAACTTACATTAGCCTTACAGTACAATGAGTACATACTATAACATACTGTACCTTAAATGTTAATAAATATTGATCAACCCTTAATAATCTTGTCTGCAAAGTTTTGGACAGTTCTCAGAAAATGTAGACATAAGTTTTCTTTTTCTGATTTCTCTTCATCGGTACATACACGTCCATGTAATGTACACGTGCAATTGGCAAATACTTATCGTATTTGCGCTCACTGCACCTGTTTTTATCCATATTATTAAGCGTAATTATGTTCAGAACAAGCATATTACACACTTACTGACTTAAAGTTGCGCTCCTTATTCAAGTCATTGCTCAAATCCGACTATTTAAATCAAAAAATATATGTAGCATGTCCATGTGTTAGGTTGCTGTACATTATTATCATTACCAACTGATTGATACATTCCATTTGTAGTATTTTTACAAATGAACCACAAAATGTTCAGTACATGTACAAATTTATCATTTTCAGGCTTGAAGTGGGATGTAGACTCCAGTGGCAATGAGCTGGAAAATGATGACAACAATGCCCAGGTGGAAAAAGATGATGGAAGTCTGCAGATGGAATATTATGACGACAATTCCCAGGTGGAAAAAGATGGCGGCAATGCCCAGATGGTTAATGATGGCAACAATGTGCAGATGACAAATGATGTCAACTATGTGCAGATGACAAATGATGTCAACTATGTGCAGATTGAAAACGATATTGACAATGCCCAGATGGAAAATCATAACGACGACAATGTCCAGGTACTAATTTACATATGTGACGACACTGCCCCGGTGGGAACAAATGATAACAATGTGCAGATGGACAATGATGACAATTCCCAGATGGAAAATGATGACGACAATGCCCAGGTGGGAAAAGATGATGGAAGTCTGCAGATGGAAAATGATGACGACAATTCCCAGTTGGAAAAAGATGGCAGCAATGCCCAGATGGTTAATGATGGCAATAATGTGCAGATGACAAATGATGTCAACTATGTGCAGATTGAAAACGATATTGACAATGCCCAGATGGAAAATCATAACGACGACAATGTCCAGGTGCTAATTTACATATGTGACGACACTGCCCCAGTGGGAACAAATGATAACAATGTGCAGATTGAAAATGATGATGACATTGCCCAGATTGAAAACAATGATGACAATGCCCAGATGGAAAATGATGATGACAATGCCCAGATTGAAAACAATGATAACACTGCCCAGATGGAAAATTTGTCAGATGATGAATATGATGACACTGTCAAAGATGAAGACTGGGTTGATGATGATGATGATGACGAGTGTAGTAATTCAACCGATACGGATGGTGAAATGTCACCAGAATTTCCAGCTCTGACTCTCGGGCATGCTAAATTAATGAATGCTACGAAACTGATTCTCAATGAAGATGATCGAAATGATTTAGATAAAGCTATATCTTTGGTGGACAATGAATGGAGTTCACATAGCAGAGACTTGGATAAAGATGATAAAGAATTTTGCAAACTACATCCAGCAATTTATGTCAAGAAAATGAGTCAGACTAATAAACGGTCTAAGTTTGGTCGTACATATGATATTGTCCATGCCTGTTTTTACTGTGGTCAGTTAATGTCAAATATCCAGACGCATGCAGTAAATAAACATTTCCTGAAAGACAGTGTCAAGCAAATCAGAAAAATAAAAGAAGCTGTTGCAAGAGTCGACAATGAGGAGTGTAAAAGTAACCTTGAAAGCAAGTTACGAATGGAACAAACGATGCTTAGGAATAATGGCGACCATAAACATAATCATTATGTTGTGATGAAGACTGAGGGAGAACTGTTAATTTGTAGACGGAGATCTGGAGAATTTCATTCAGATGACTACGGACCATGTCCTGAATGCCTTGAATGGATGTTGCTGAAGGACAATTACTTGAAACATAGAGCTACCTGCCCTAAGAATACCCAGTGTTCTACAGCTGCCGCTATTGTGCAGTCATATGTATACCAGGGGAAAATAGCAGCAAATACTGGTGAAAAAATGAAATCAGAGGTATTCCCATCAATGAATAAAGATAAGCTAACGGCTGTTGCTGTGAATGATATTATGATAGTTGCATTGGGGGAGTGGCATTTTATCAATAATTTTGGTAACAAAATCAAGCGTAAAAACTACGCTAGTTACCGAATGAGATTAGCTGCAAGATTACTACAAATAGTCCGTGAGGAATTGCAAGAACCATTGCTGACAATGACTCAGTGTCTGGTTGTGGAGAACTTTGACATATTTGCTAAGGCAGCTCTGCTTGCTTGTGGAAAAACTCTAGATGATGAACTTCAACATCCCAGTGTTGCTCTTAAAATGGGATATGATTTAGTAAGATTAGTTGCAGCCAAAATGGCTTATTATTCAAAGAAAAGAAATGAAGAGAACAGAAAAGATGCAAAAAGGTTTGCTTTTTTATTAGAAAAGGAGTGGAAGATAAAGGTCAGACGACAGGCAAAGATTATACTAGAAGAGCGATCATTCAACAAACAGAATGAACTACCGGATCCCCAAGATATCGCTGTTCTAGCCAGCTATCTTGTTAGCAGTCTTCGAGAACTAGATCTTTCTACAGATCCAAGCACATACCGTAGGACAGTTGTACTGACAGAAGCGAGACTTATCCTGTATAATAGACGACGGCCAGGGGAATTGGAAGCTTTGTCGTAAGTACATTTATACATGCTGATGCTAATTGCTATGGATAGGAATTGGACTTGTAAGTGGGAAACTATAAGGTAGCATATTTATAGGGCACACATTAATTTACAACTTGTTTATACATGTATAAATTTGTAGTGCTAACAAATATCGTTATGCGACGTTTGGATATGTTGCCAATTTTGATAATGGTCTGTTATTTTTCATGAACAAATGCCAATTTTGGGGGTCCGAGGCATGAAGAAAGTGAATTTTGTGCTAAGATTAGTTTGGTGACCCCCATTTTTTATCTTATAATGTTTATCAAACTCAACAGGGTATATAGGATGTTCAACACATTTCTCTGTTTTAGAATTGTATGAATTTTAAAAATAAGTGATATTGTTTCATAAAAATGTGTAAATTTAATGTTTGAACTTTCCTAGATGAACTAAAAACAGCTTATTTCACAAATTTACTGAACAATTGCAAATAAATAATTTTTTAATTTGATTAAGAATATATTATATAAAGCTTTGTAATAAACTCGTTCAAGCAGCGTACATGCATACCAGTACATGTAAGAATGTTCATCATGTGATTTATTTTGACATGCTCACACCGTATTTATTAATATTATTGTCACAAAGTGCACGAAACCACCATATACATATATTTGTCCATGTATTACAAAAAGTAAGTCGGTGACATATCGTCCGCCTCCGTGGTCGAGTGGTTACGGTCGCTGACTTGTATACCACTGTAACCTGTCATCACTGATGGTCATGGGTTCGAGCCCTGCTCAGGCCGTGTCTCATTTATATGAAAAAGTTGGCAGTTTCTTACCGAGGTTGGTGCACCCAAGTACTGGTTAACCGCTGGAGCCTGCCCAGGAAAGGTGTTGTTAGGTAAACTGCCCGCCGGCGAAATAGCCAGAAATGGTGCTGATGCAGGCGTAAAACCCGAAGTATAATAACAACGGTGACATATCATTTTTATGTTTTTATTTTTTATCCAAATAATTCAAACTAACGATGTACATGTACAAAGTTTGAAGAAATTATTAGTTTGCAACCATTTTTTGAAGAAACTAGTATATCCCTTTAAAATATATTGGCTGTCACACAGCTTGAATTACATATTGGTGAATTTGTTGTATAGTTAATATTATTAGTAGGACTGAAACAATACCATAATGAGAACCTGCTTGTTTTATTGAACAGGATTCAGTCATACAAGAAACGGTCTATTGGTGTAAGTGAGACTGATTTGAGCCTTCGTGAAGAGTTGACAGCAATGGAAAAAAATCTGTTGGATTCCCAGGAGCTGGTTGAAATCCGAGGAAAGGTAGGACGACAAGACTTAAATTGCTCGGTTTGTGACTATGAGAAATATGGGGTAGTCCGGGCTGTAATGTTGTCATGTATGGGGGGATTTTTAAATAGCTACTCCCAAATCACGAACGATGATCACACTGCCTCAAAAGTCAAGGTCACACCTGGACGTTAGCGTGAAAATAACGCACAATGGCTCTTTTCATATATTTCCTCTAAACACAATATTATTGATCATTCCAGTCACTTGATGACTGTGATTGTGCATCATGCCAATATACATGGCTTTCCCCAAAAGACATCACGGCTACGTGATCGCTTAGCCGTGATCGCTGAAATAAGGCAGAGCGTTATGCTAGGAGGAATTTTGAGAGATTGACGGAAGCTTGAATATTCAAACGTCTACACAACCGCGAGTTTATAGTTATAGAGTTAATAATTATTAATATTGGACTGCTGTAAACAGGTGTGTGTTTTAAACGGATCCAATATGTAAAATACTCAGCTGCTACGCGTCTCACACAGTCCATTGTTTTACGTATTTGATCGTTTTTGGCTTATATCTTATACTTACAGATGCTAATGGTTTATTATTCAATAGAATTATGCACTTTGGTCGCCGAAAACATGCATGCATGCAAATATTAATTTTAGTTTATTTGCACCGTGTTATTACCTCCCTTTAGCAGACTTAATTCTATTATTTTACGATTTTTATCAACAGAATAGAGTCCCTGTAATGGCACATGTTATTTATGTCCAAAAGAAATGAGTTATAAATAAAATAATTGATATATTTTTTGTCGGATTCTGTGCAATGCAATAAGACTCTCAATATTGCTTCAACTTTTCAGACGGGGAAGCGGGTTCCTGTACTTCTTCCAAGTGAAGTTCAAAAGCCTTTGCAGTACCTGACAGATCCACTTGTTAGACGAGCAGTTGGGATTGCAGATAACAACAAATATGTTTTTGCTAGTTCAGGTAATCAAAGAAGCATGTGCTTATTTAATGTTCACTTATAGGTCAAGGTCACATTTACACACTTAAAATCTTAGAAATGGGCAAGGCTTCTAAAATGCCGGTCTCCCGAAGCAGGACCGAATATTAAACTGGCGGACCGACCGGTTGAAGCAACCAAAAAGTCATAAAAATTGTTCCAGAAAATAGCTGAAAAATCCATTTTTTTACAATTGCATAGATACATACATGGAGCTCTGACATATATACATGTATGCGGTCATGTGACTGATTGTTCGACAGTAATAAGTTTAAGTTGAACCCGTACCCTAGTCAACTCGACCCTCATCTTGCACCGTAGTACCCTGGCCATTGTGCACGATGATTTTAATTAATGCATTTCCACTGTTCAATTATGAACAAACTTTACAATAAAAGCCTTTAGTCCGGCAGTGAAACAACGGTTTTCACCATAACCTGAAATTCCTGGATAAAGTTTTTTTCTGTTGATTATTTATCTATGGGACATATAAAATGATATCCAGGTGGGTGTGAAGTTCTCACCTTTGGGCAATTTGAAATATTCAAGATTTTCAAAATGGTTGCCAATCTGAAAATGGTTTAACAACATATTCGCTAATAAGGCAGTACACTCTTAATGTTAGTGGGCTTTTTAATGATACTTATTTTATGTGGAATATGTTATTTGTCTATAGATTTTCCATTTTGTTCCAAAGATACTTTAACACATAAATATATGATTAGTTTACTTACTTTACTTCACAGATTTAGTTTAAATTATAGTTCAACTTAGAAAGGCTTTTATTTTGAATAGGACAAGAACCAATACGTGCTGGCAATGCTTTGGATATCGTTAAGTATGAAGCAGAGCTAAAATATCCGAATAGACTTCTGGCCACTAACTTAAGAAAACACACAGCAACGATATCACAGGTATTTAGACAGTTGTGAAAAACAATTATTTAAGAAATATATCTTGTAGTTCTATACAAAAATCACAGTGGAGTAGTTACTCTTTATTAATGACTGATTTATTGTCACATTTCTAGTGACGGGCTGCCAAATTAACGGTCGGTAGGTAGGGATTTTTTTTTTTAATGGAACCGTATAATTTAATGGTGTTTGAACATATTGTCATCCGACATTTGCAAAGCAATACAGTCTCTTTTTCTGGGATAGTTATTCAATACTGGATACTAAACAAACTTGTTTGTTAAACTAAAGTAATTTTATTTGAATTAACATGTAATAAACTGTTGCTAACAATAACCGCTATTCATTGACAGATAATATTATCGAACACTTCGTTTCAATAGTGAATAATTCTTCGCCCCAGCCATGTATACTTTTAAATAAGGAACGTATTGTTTTATTCGCGTGTGACAACTTTTATGTCACAGAACCCATCAAAATGCTCGCATTTGTCTAATTTAATTGCCAACAAAGACTGCAACTTCAATGATGTGGGCACGGGTTGCTTGAAGAACACTAATTATAAAATAAACTATTGTTGTCGGATTAGGATGTATCTATTTCTTGAACATTCACCGTACCGTCCAAATCATTTTACCGAAAATGTACAAAATTGTATGGAGACTTTTGTAGTGTCGATAAGTTTACATCTCCTTAGAATAGAAGTTTTAAATCGTCTGAATATCTATACTTTATATAGAATTTTAAGCCGGTGCACACATTTATATATGAGTCATGCATTGCAAGACTTATACACACATGTACATTTTAATAGTGTGCGTAGTAAATGAGGAATCAGTTCGGAATCTTACCAGCATTATGCAATGGTCAGCAACACATTTTTAGTTTAAATTAGGGATGGCAATGTCAATCGTATTCGAACATTTTGGGGGGGGGGTGAACACTTGCCGATGAACAAAGGCATATGTCATGACACGTTTGCTCACTGAAATACATGTGTTACTTACTAATTGAGTAATTGACGGACACACTATTGAATTTTAGTGCAGCCATTGATTGAGCTAATCAAACTTATATTTCATTGTACATGTTATGTCCGGAGAAACTACAGGCTACAAAAAGTGTATCTATCGAGATAATTGACCGGCATTATGTTTGCAAACAAGTATAATCAACACTTATTTTCTTTATTGTATTAAGCAATTAAAAATTGACAGGTTTGACAACCAGTAGTCTGTTGTGATATTGCAATAATGTTGTTATCTGCCAGGTAACTTTTTTTTATATCCGAACCCGTTGCGATGACTAATTTACTGCGCGATGAAGTTGCGATGGATATCGGCTATGAATTGTGCTGACACTCCTTGATCCATTGCAATTTTCCATCAAATCATCGCTGAAAATGTTTGAGCCATTATGTTTGTACTGTACAAATGTACTACTGATTTCCTTGGTGTTATTAATAAGTCTCAAATAATACAAATTTTTATGGTTGCTGTGGTCATGTGATGAAAGGATCTTATTTCATACCATTTTATCTGAAACTCGTTTTGGAATTTTGCTATTAAGCATGCCAAATGGCTTACTTAAGAGCAAAATTCAAAAACTCGTTGAAATAAGATATTGTATGAAATGTAACTTGTGTAAGATCGTGCATAATATATAATTAAGATAATTAAGCAATACCTGAAGAAATATATGTACAGTCAAACCTCGGTTATCTGATGTATTATCACGATTCCAAGCATATTTGAAAATAGAATTGACTTGCAGCAAATGGGTGAAATGAAAGAAAGAGCCATGTGTTTTTCAAATCAAATCTGATTAACTATTGGCATCTTTTGACAGATAATTAACAAATACGGCAGCTGCATTCTCCAATTTTAATTGGGCATATTTCTTTCAGGTAATGGGTCTGCAAGACCACGAGTTGAAGTGGCTTACAAATCACTTGGGACACACGGAAAAGGTTCATCTAACCCATTATAGAGCAACATCGGGGCTAATAGAAAGGCTAGAGGTAGCAAAGATTATGTTACTGCAAGAAAAGAACAATGTTGGGAAGTTTGCAGGAGTAAAGCTGTCAGATATACAGTTTCAAGGTGAGTGTGGGTGTTTTCTTACTATTCAGTTGAACAAGTTATTCCGCATCATTTGCATCCTAATGGAGTATTATTTTAAATAGACAAGTGAGTAAAGCAATACATGTTCTGATCTTCAGATATATGTGCTTAAATAGCATAGTTTTAATATAGCAGAGCGACTTCGCTAAGCCATGCTTGCTGCTCTCTAAATATACGCACTCCCTGTGGGATTTACGCATCAGTTGAAGGTGTAATAAATCATGTGATATGTTATCCATCAGTGTCTGTCATAGGTCTAGGTGGGCAGTTATTTTAAAATAATTTAACTGTCAAAATAAACAAACAACAAAGTGAGATAGCAAACTTCCCTCACGCTGCTAAATGTTCAGTTTCGCATGATCTCACAAAGGTCTCTTGATCATCACCTCCAAAATGGTATGGGTTCGTCTTTGACCCTAGGACCACCCACCAAATTGTATGCGTAATCCTGCTAGTAGAAACAAACGAAGAAATAAACGGGAGACAAAATCATGCTTGGCAGATGTAATAATTAAAAAGAAATCAACCAAATTACAATAAAACTAAAATGTTACAAATACTACGTGGCATTGTCAATATCATATGAAATATTTCCATACAAGAATCTATGGAAATATATATCAAATAAAGTAAAAGATTTAAAGATACGAGATCGTATGCAGCATAACAGGCAATATCAGTGACAAGAGTATATAGTGGTAGCGTGTTCGCTTCATGTGTGAAAGGTCCGGAGTTCGAGCCCCACTTCAGCGTTTACGATTGAATGCAATGAAGGCATCCAATCCATACAAGCACACTAGGTAACCAATGCCTGAACAACTTGACCAAATATTATTTAATATGATATGAATATAGGGCAGTGATTCTATTCTATATTCTTCATGATTAGAACTTTGTCCATTTACAGATCTGGATGGTGAAACAGAAGGATTACATACAAGTCAGCCTGGTGCCATATCACTTGATGAAGAGATGGAAACTGTAGTTGATGAAGATAATGTTGTTGATGATGGAAATGAAGGTACTTCGCTTTATTAAACTTACAATATCATTATACATGATGTAATAATAATGCATTTGGACATTTAAACCTCCTTAATAATGCATTTGGACATGTGACCCTTCCACACACACATTTAGAGGCACTCGACAATCTGGAGGTGTGTGTCATTCACTCATTTTCATTAAATTGTACCACCCAGTACATGAAGCAAATACATTCCCACTGCTTTGTATTTTATGCCACAATTAACAGGTGAGATGATGGCAGTAGAAGCTGGACTAATAATACCTTGATTTTCTTCTTAAATCCCTCGGCCATATTGAAAGCTCAGACAGAGCTCAGTTTTAACGTGCCTATTGATTGGGATAATCATGAATTCAGCTAACCAGACTGTTTGTTTTATTTTCATGTTTGTATTCGCATAACTTCTGTATTTATCGCAGTGTGAATGTTTAATAATTGGCTGTGGAAGATAAAATTGTTTAAAATTGACCATTTCAAAACATCAAATCAAAAATGAGGGTCTTGAATCGTGAATCAAATCGGTGCCTCAGAATCCAATTTGTGGCAAAATATGAAAGTGTGCTTCGAAATTGACATCAATTTAAACCTTTTTTCAGTTGTTCCTGGTAGAAGATTTGGCAAGCCAAAGGCTAAGAATGGTATGTTGGACATTTTGTATATATTGTGGACTGTAATTTCATAATATATTTCATAGTAAATTATAAAAATGAGTTATCTGATTTAACGATTTCTAGAAATATACTTTTCTGATAGCCAGTTAAAATAGAATGAAAATAGCTATTATTATCACTCATGGTGCTTTCAATGTTTATTCGATGAAACAAACAAACGAGTGTAGTAACATTTTCTGGATGAGTTTAGTAAAAGTTTATATTCATGAAAACGAGTCACTCTTTTTATCGCATGAACAACATCTTTCAATCCTTGTAGATGCATTTTCTGGCAGTGTTAATTATTATATTAGATAAGTATAATAAAATAAAATTGGTGATGGCTCTGATGTGATAAAAAGGTAATATATCATGGTATAGATCACAATATCAGTTGCAAATATTGCAATATACTGTCATCTCTAGTTGACAATGGCATGATGGTAGTTCCAAATATCTCTAAAATTATGCAAACTTTATGATTGTAGAATATTATAAGCGGTTACTTGTTGTTTCAGTGACCAGAGTGCCTTGGAGCTCTGAAGAAGTAGAAGAAATAGAAGAATACTTTAAGGATTTCTTAGACCCAGACTGCAAAAAAAAATGTCCGCGGATGAAGGACTGCATTCATGCAATAAGTGTTAGTAAGGTCAAGGCGGGCTTGCTGGCAAAACGCCATTGGGAAACGGTGAAGAAAAAGGTCAACCACATGATGCTAAATAATAAGAAGAGAGCGTGAATTAGTTGAGCCAACGATAGCAGTGAAAACCAAGTTCAACTAACAGTGAAAATCAAGTTAAACTAACAGTGAAAACCAAGTTCAACTAACAGTGAAAATCAAGTTCAACTAACAGTGAAAATCAAGTTCAACTAACGTATTATGTTGTTGTGACCAAGTTGCAATGTTTATTTACATTTTTGTAACAACAATCAAGTGCTATGTTATTTTTAATGTACATTGTATGATAGTACGATACTACAGTATTATATCATGGTCTCATGTTATCATAGTTCTGTACTCGCTGATAGTACGATACTACAGTATTATATCATGGTTTCGTGTTATCATAGTGCTGTACTCGCTGATAGTACGATACAACAGTATTATATCATGGTTTCGTGTTATCATAGTGCTGTACTCGCTGATAGTACGATACAACAGTATTATATCATGGTTTCGTGTTATCATAGTGCTGTACTCGCTGATAGTACGATACAACAGTATTATATCATGGTTTCGTGTTATCATAGTGCTGTACTCGCTGATAGTACGATACAACAGTATTATATCATGGTTTCGTGTTATCATAGTGCTGTACTCGCTGATAGTACGATACAACAGTATTATATCATGGTTTCGTGTTATCATAGTGCTGTACTCGCTGATAGTACGATACAACAGTATTATATCATGGTTTCTGTTATCATAGTGCTGTACTCGCTGATAGTACGATACAACAGTATTATATCATGGTTTCTGTTATCATAGTGCTGTACTCGCTGATATCTTACTATCATGCTATAATATTAAGGTGGAAACAAAGTTGTGTTTCGTGTAAAACAGACTAACCGTCATTAATTTTATGTTAAAAACCAAACGATGGCCAAAACCCATGAGTATTCCCTACTAACGTTGTCCTGCATGTTACTAGAAACACACTTTACATTTATCTAGTTGGATACAATAGATCTCACAGTGAGAACATCTAATTAATATAAAATCTCGTGACAAGATTCTGCAGATTAATGATGTGAACATTGTGCTTTAAAATTTTAATTACTGTATCGGTCAAGTAGTGTAAATGATCAGGTTACATACAAGTTGGTGTAAATGGTCAGGTTACATACAAGGTGGTGTAAATGGTCAGGTTACATACAAGGTGGTGTAAATGGTCATGTTACATACAAGTTGGTGTAAATGGTCAGGTTACATACAAGTTGGTGTAAATGGTCAGGTTACATACAAGTTGGTGTAAATGGTCAGGTTACATACAAGGTGGTGTAAGTAGTGTAAATGATCATGTTACATACAAGTTGGTGTAAGTAGTGTAAATGATCAGGTTACATACAAGTTGGTGTAAGTAGTGTAAATGATCAGGTTACATACAAGTTGGTGTAAGTAGTGTAACTGGTCAGGTTACATACAAGTTGGTGTAAGTAGTGTAAATGATCAGGTTACATACAAGTTGGTGTAAGTAGTGTAAATGATCAGGTTACATACAAGTTGGTGTAAGTAGTGTAAATGATCAGGTTACATACAAGTTGGTGTAAGTAGTGTAAATGATCAGGTTACATACAAGTTGGTGTAAGTAGTGTAAATGGTCAGGTTACATACAAGTTGGTGTAAGTAGTGTAAATGATCAGGTTACATACAAGTTGGTGTAAGTAGTGTAAATGATCAGGTTACATACAAGTTGGTGTAAGTAGTGTAAATGGTCAGGTTACATACAAGTTGGTGTAAGTAGTGTAAATGATCAGGTTACATACAAGTTGGTGTAAGTAGTGTAAATGATCAGGTTACATACAAGTTGGTGTAAGTAGTGTAAATGATCAGGTTACATACAAGTTGGTGTAAGTAGTGTAAATGGTCAGGTTACATACAAGTTGGTGTAAGTAGTGTAAATGATCAGGTTACATACAAGTTGGTGTAAGTAGTGTAACTGGTCAGGTAACATACAAGTTGGTGTAAGTAGTGTAAATGATCAGGTTACATACAAGTTGGTGTAAGTAGTGTAACTGGTCAGGTAACATACAAGTTGGTGTAAGTAGTGTAAATGATCAGGTTACATACAAGTTGGTGTAAGTAGTGTAAATGATCAGGTTACATACAAGTTGGTGTAAGTAGTGTAAATGGTCAGGTTACATACAAGTTGGTGTAAGTAGTGTAAATGATCAGGTTACATACAAGTTGGTGTAAGTAGTGTAAATGATCAGGTTACATACAAGTTGGTGTAAGTAGTGTAAATGATCAGGTTACATACAAGTTGGTGTAAGTAGTGTAAATGGTCAGGTTACATACAAGTTGGTGTAAGTAGTGTAAATGGTCAGGTTACATACACGTTGGTGTTGTGTAAATGGTCAGGTTACATACAAGTTGGTGTAAGTAGTGTAAATGGTCAGGTTACATACAAGTTGGTGTAAGTAGTGTAAATGATCAGGTTACATACAAGTTGGTGTAAGTAGTGTAAATGATCAGGTTACATACAAGTTGGTGTAAGTAGTGTAAATCATCAGGTTACATACAAGTTGGTGTAAGTAGTGTAACTGGTCAGGTAACATACAAGTTGGTGTAAGTAGTGTAAATGGTCAGGTTACATACAAGTTGGTGTAAGTAGTGTAAATGATCAGGTTACATACAAGTTGGTGTAAGTAGTGTAAATGATCAAGTTACATACAAGTTTGTGTAAGTAGTGTAAATGGTCAGGTTACATACACGTTGGTGTAAATGATCATGTTCTATACAAGTTTGTGCAAGTAGTGTAAATGGTCAGGTTACATACAAGATTGTGTAAGTAGTGTAACTGGTCAGGTTACATACAAGTTGGTGTAAGTAGTGTAAATGGTCAGATTACATACAAGTTGGTGTAAGTAGTGTAAATGATCAGGTTACATACACATTGGTGTAAGTAGTGTAAATGGTCAGGTTATATACAAGTTGGTGTAAGTAGTGTAAATGATCAGGTTATATACAAGTTGGTGTAAGTAGTGTAAATGATCAGGTTATATACAAGTTGGTGTAAGTAGTGTAAATGGTAAGGTTCCATACAAGTTGGTGTAAGTAGTGTAAATGATCAGGTTACATACAAGTTGGTGTAAGTAGTGTAAATGATCAGGTTACATACAAGTTGGTGTAAGAAGTGTAAATGATCAAGTTACATACAAGTTGGTGTAAGTAGTGTAAATGGGCAGGTTACATACAAGTTTGTGTAAGTAGTGTAAATGGTCAGGATACATACAAGTTGGTGTAAGTAGTGTAAATGGTCAGGTTACATACAAGTTGGTGTAGGTAGTGTAAATGGTCAGGTTACATACACGTGTGTGTAAATGGTAAGGTTACATACAAGTTTGTGTAAGTAGTGTAAATGATCATGTTACATACAAGTTTGTGTAAGTAGTGTAAATGGTCGGGTTACATACACGTTGGTGTAAATGATCATGTTCTATACAAGTTTGTGCAAGTAGTGTAAATGGTCAGGTTACATACAAGTTGGTGTAAGTAGTGTAAATGGTCAGGTTACATACACGTTGGTGTAAATGATCATGTTCTATACAAGTTTGTGCAAGTAGTGTAAATGGTCGGGTTACATACAAGTTTGTGTAAGTAGTATAAATGGTCAGGTTACATACAAGTTGGTGTAAGTAGTGTAAATGATCAGGTTACATACAAGTTGGTGTAAGTAGTGTAAATGGTCAGGTTACATACAAGTTGGTGTAAGTAGTGTAAATGGTCAGGTTACATACAAGTTGGTGTAAGTAGTGTAAATGATCAGGTTACATACAAGTTGGTGTAAGTAGTGTAAATGATCAGGTTACATACAAGTTTGTGTAAGTAGTGTAAATGGTCAGGTTACATACAAGTTGGTGTAAGTAGTGTAAATGATCAGGTTACATACAAGTTGGTGTAAGTAGTGTAAATGATAAGGTTACATACAAGTTGGTGTAAATGATCAGGTTACATACAAGTTGGTGTAAGTAGTGTAAATGATCAGGTTACACACAAGTTGGTGTAAGTAGTGTAAATGATAAGGTTACATACAAGTTGGTGTAAATGATCAGGTTACATACAAGTTGGTGTAAGTAGTGTAAATGATCAGGTTACATACAGTTGGTGTAAGTAGTGTAAGACAGGTTACATACAAGTTGGTGTAAGTAGTGTAAATGATCAGGTTACATACAAGTTGGTGTAAGTAGTGTAAATGATCAGGTTACATACAAGTTGGTGTAAGTAGTGTAAATGATCAGGTTACATACAAGTTGGTGTAAGTAGTGTAAATGATCAGGTTACATACAAGTTGGTGTAAGTAGTGTAAATGATCAGGTTACATACAAGTTGGTGTAAGTAGTGTAAATGATCAGGTTACATACAAGTTGGTGTAAGTAGTGTAAATGATCAGGTTACATACAAGTTGGTGTAAGTGATCAGGTTACATACAAGTTGGTGTAAATTGTCATGTTACATACAAGTTGGTGTAAATTATGTTCCATACAAGTTTGTGTAATGTAAATCTAATCAAGTTACATGCATGTCGTTTGTCTTTACATCAGTACAATAAACACAGGCTGATTTGCTTATGTTTTGGTTAATATGGTACACTTTGTTTGTTTTGTTCTGATTTATTATGATATAGATATATCTATTAATATTTTTAATTATGATATCCACTGTTGCTTAAATCAATCGGTAACATAGCTCCATTAAAATCATTTAGAACTATTACCTGCTTCCGTCTTATTTAAATTAACTAAAGTGCTAGACCCGTGTATCGTTTTTGCAAACAGCAAATATTTGGAATAGCCTGCACACAGCGTGCCTTAAGTTCTCTGTTATTTGCTATACCGATAATGAATATATATGGTAATGAATGAATAGCACTTGGCTGAATAGCAAGCAACTAAGATCCAGATCGGCATAGTGTTTGCTGTGGCTGTTCTGGATCTATGTTGTTTACAAAAGCCTTCTATGTCATTCAGCATTGACTGTCTGGACCAGTTGTAGTAATCCATCATTGTGAGGCATGCCTGTGCTGATACACAGTTGAACATGTATAAAGACTGACCATGGATAAGGTGGTAGTAATCCATCATTGTGAGATATCTAAACATGGAATTGCTGACAATAATCTTATATAGTGCATGTGCACACACATCTTGGTCTAGGGTGGAAGATGATTCAAACATGACATTAAAAATACAACGTAAAATGTGGCTAAGCTTGCTGACTTCTACCACTGTAACCTATCGCCACTGATGGTCACGGGTTAGATCCCTGCTTAGGCAGTGTCTCATTTATATGAAACATTTCTTACAGAGGTTGGTGCGCCAAGTACTGGTTAACCGCTTGGGCCTGTCCGAGAAAGGTGCTATATAGGCAACACTACAGTTCAAGATATTGCAGCTAATCTATTAGTAGTCTACTAGTCACATTAACCTGGACATGGGAAACCCTTGCATTATACATTATTGAAAACACATAAACCTGAAATGTTGGCATGCTTTTTGTGTACTCCTAAATCTGGACATTTTCTTTCCACCTAAAACTTTAATCCCCTAAACACCCAAATGTTGGTCCGTCCGTCCGTCCGTCCGTCCGTCCGTCCGTCCGTCCCGTCCGTCCGTATGTGAGTGTGTGTTTATTCTAAAATAGCGTTGTTTATTGTAGGTGCTCCGTTATACAATGGTGATATAGAGGACTATAACGGGAAGTGTCACGTGATGTGTCCCTGGCACTCTTACATGTACGACCTGGAGACAGGCAAGAACGAGATTGGGCTACAGGTAAAGATGCTATTTAATGGCGACTGTTTTTTTTGGTAGGGTATACGTTAATTTATCGTCGTAGTCTACTTAATTGGGGGCGAGGCCTCCAGAGGTATTGCCGGCCCGGCTAATTTGATGTTGGTCGGGCTATAATTAAAAAATCCAATTCACAATTTAAATTTTACGAAAAGTTTAATTCTTATTTATTTAACCTGGTTCAGATTCTGGATTAGCGTAATGCAGCCAGAATATCGGGGTATATATTTTAGCTAGTGCTGGATTCGAACGCACACTTAACCAGATTTGGTAGCCAATGGGTGAGTTTTGAATCTTAGTGGACCCAGAATGCCCATGACAAGTTTATTATTATCCAAATATGCAATAGAACAAACAATTAATGTTTATACTGCTTGACACTAATTTCCTGTCATCATATTGCACATACGAGTAATATAGATGTTGCATAATAACTATCTAGTATTTAAGTATTTGATGTGCTTAATTGTAACGAACAAAATTTCTAAATTATAAATGTATAAACTCTTCGAAATTTAGTAATGTTGAAAACGGTTACTTATTAGTTATGAAATTGAAGTCTGTATAAATAAATTGACTCCCTTATTGTATATACGAAATGTACATCTAATAGGAATGAACAGGCTATCAATTTGAGCTTGATAGCAGTATATTAGTAAATTTATTTGTTGGGGGATAGTGCAATATACTGAAGCATCCTTGGCTTCTTTACATGCCCGGTGTATAGCGCCGACACATTTACATGCCCGGTGTATAGCGCCGACACATTTACATGCCCGGTGTATAGCGCCGACACATTTACATGCCCGGTGTATAGCGCCGACACATTTACATGCCCGGTGTATAGCGCCGACACATTTACATGCCCGGTGTATAGCGCCGACACATTTACATGCCCGGTGTATAGCGCCGACACA
>CM026394.1:18090019-18118958 GCA_014843695.1 Archivesica marissinica | reverse complement strand
TCGTAAACTCGTAACCGCTAAGCGTCGTAAACTCGTAACCGCTAAGCGTCATAAACTCGTAACCGCTAAACGTCATACAACATTCCGCTAAGCGTCGTAAACTCGTAACCGCTAAACGTCGTAAACTCGTAACCGCTAAACGTCGTAAACTCGTAACCGCTAAACGTCATACAACATTCCGCTAAGCGTCATAAACTCGTAACCGCTAAACGTCGTAAACTCGTAACCGCTAAGCGTCGTAAACTCGTAACCGCTAAGCGTCGTAAACTCGTAACCGCTAAGCGTCATAAAAAACGACGCAATACGTAAAATAAAAGAGTAATCCACGTGCTACAGACGCAAACAATAGTAAATATTAAGCTCTTCTCAATACTGGATATTGACCAGAACATAACTGTGTAGAATATTGACATAAACGAGATTCAGGTTCATTATGTATTAAAGATGAAACGCGGTGACTAGTGTAGTTGTTGAATCTTTTTGGTTAATACCTAGCATATCACAGAAGCCATACCCCCTTAATATACTAGTATTGAATGCAAACCATTTTCTGCTTTCTTTCAGCAACAAGTTTGCGAGCTGAAGTACGACGCTGGTAAAATATACGTGAAATATCACACGAATGTCACTATCGAACCCCCACCCATAGTCAAGGACCCGGTGGAACCCAAGTCTAGCAACGTCCGGAAGGACTCAGTATTAGACAACCCTCTTCAACTGGTCATGGATTTAAAAAAGGGACATTAAAATACGACTGATTGGTTAGAAACGTTGCGAAACTTAAAAAGATAAATAACTTTACGAATGTTATTTTTTATTACTGTACATACTTGTATATATAGACCATCTTAATAGTTATTATTTTAGACTTTTCCTGCGTAACGTTTTGGTGCGTTTGGCTCTGGCCCCACATGACTTGCTGCCACATCGTGACGAGCCTTGGTTAAACTGGGCCTTGGTTGAACTATCGAAACTAATAATTCCGAAATCGAAGTTGACCGCCTTGGCTTATCCTCTCGTGACGATGAACGGAACGATATAATTGTCTTTATAGTCGCCTCCGCCGAGGCATTGGGGCGACTGGTTTCTCTAAGTAGTTTATGTTGTCATCTAAGTTGCTTATGTAGACAACTGGAAAGGCATCTTCTGTTCGTCTCAGGGTGACAAGTCCTGTATGCATCTTTCGAATGGGTCTCTTGTAGGGCCACATCCTCCACGATTTGTCAGCTCACAACAGCAATACTGGTTCCGGGTTTTTCGCTGGGGTTCTCACGCCATCAAGAAGTCTGCGTCCCACCGTCTTCCTCGAAGGAGATCCGTCCCCTTGAAGGAGCCGGCTAAAAGAAAACCAGCTATCCGCCGCCGCCAGCACTAAGTGTTGCTGTCTCGCCAAGTAGGGAAGTTAGTCGTAAGGTACTCTATATGTATATGTATAGAGTCACTCGACTCCGATGGCGCGGCTTCCGTCAGCGAAGTCCTTGATCCATATTCCTGCTGTGATCTGTGCCTAGGTCACGACGTGCACGTTGCGGATGTGAGACATGGACTACGACGATGAATAAATTGAAACTAGCATAAATTAACTGCGAATGACCGTCATGAATATCTAGTTTCGATAGCTCTATCCGAACCGTTAAATGATATATTCCAAATATATTTCACGTGACTGGTCAAGCAGACGAACATAAACAAACAAATCATTGGGAGAATATTGCCACCGAAACTGATATGGTGTATGACCAATTCAGGTATATATCCGAATTTAAAAAATCTACCACTAACCCGAAAATAGTTTCTATACCATTTCTGATTAACACCAATAAGCGTTTTTATTCAATGATGCTACTATATCAAAATAAGATATTCAACAAGATCTGGTGCATAAATAAAAAAAACAAGTATGCCATGCATAGGTGTCCTGAAGTATTGAGTTCCTCATAAACGGGTGCCGTTACAATAGCTGAATTGAGGAGCAAGGTCACGTGATGAAGCTAAAACTGTTAAGAGTTTTTTGAAAGTTATTTTCACGACTTAAGAAAATAATAATATACTGCAAGTGCAATTAACATTTTTACTGGCCATTATATGTGGGATATATGCCGAGCCACCACTCTATGACTCTATGATTTGTTGATATTCAGATTTAGGTGTACATGCATCTTAAGCATTCTATCTCCGTTTTAACGAAATAATATTCCGATGTTTATTATTAAGGTTGGTTGAGCACAGAATAACAACCAATATGTACCGTATGCATATCATAAAAAACAGATTAAATTACTATATTATAAATGTGTCAAAACATCGATACACTAACATAGCACACTATCTTCAATGTTTATAGAAGTTGAACTTTCTATATCTATTGAATTTAGTTGGCAAAATATCAAGATAGGGTATATAGCCTAATGAAATTGTATCAAGAATAAAATATGTATTTAACAGACATTTCCTTAAAGCGACATTACATCGCAAAAAGGGAATAAAATGCATTTTGTTCACGTATAAATGCATTGCTATTACAAATTCTTCCGAATACATTCGAGCAATAAACGTCTACAAACTTTCAAAATTCAAAATAGGATTTCATATAACGGCCATACACAATCCTGAATTGACGTTTGTTTGTCATCGTAGTCAATACTAAACGCGAGATAATGTCGTTTAGAGATAATTTAGCTAAGATTAGTCGACAAAAAAATATGCATAGGCACAAATGTGGGATATAACGGGAAATATGTACATATACCACACATCGTGTTATTTAGGATACACGAGTTGTATTACGCACGGATGTCCACCCTGTTTACATTATTTTGTTATGTCAACACATTTTTTTATACCATACAATAGGAAAATACATTCTGTAGAAATTTGCGTTTTCACTGATGTAGTGTCGCTTTAACATGTGATTTCGAACCACATGGCTTTGAATTTATATAGGTATTATCACGTGGGCATATGTTGTTTTTGTTGTTGTTGTTGTCGTCGATGTTGTAGAATTGGGGGATTCCAGCGCATCAACACAGCTCATGATATCTGGCGCAGTACAGGACTAAACATTTTGATTTCACACCTCATGTAATTGCAATCCGATATTTAGAGGTTGCGTGGATAGTTTCATGTCAGCATAGGTATTGACCTGAGGTAACTTGATTTTTATTACTTTGATATGAATCTGAACATTTAGTAATCGAAATCATACTCTCTGTTATCCATTTATCAGGAACAAATAATTACTTATTAATTAGATACACTAAAACGATTGAAATATTACCACGACACTACAAACATCTGTTATCTGACACGCTGATACGCCACGGGAAGTAAACAATCTAGCACCGAATGCACATGCGTTATTTAAACGGAACTAGTTATGATACGGATTTTCTTGTTTGATACGGGCTCGTGACCGTATCAAATCAGCAAATGTAATATCATACTGGAAAACACAGCGTATCAACATGGGTGGTAGACAGTACAAATAACAAATAACGGCAAAACATAGGCTAATTAATATTCGTATCTAAGTAATAATATAATGCTATTAATTAAGTGATTTCATATTGGCCATGTTAATGAAACCAAGGCGGTTATATTGGACCGATGTCCAGTGTGACATGCTGAATCCCAATAACAACAAGGCCAATATGAAATCACTTAATTAAGCAAAGATGAAAACTTTATTAATTGACTATAGCATATTTTCAAGAGCACTTCTGCACTTCTATTCGACAATGCCTCTTCTCTCCATCAAACGATGTAGTCCACCAGGAATGAGGTATCGAGAGCGATTTAACTAATATTGTAAGAACTTGTTTCGCAATCGAGCTAAACTATTTTTTAAATATGTTTTAACTATTGTAACCAAGAGGTTGTGAGTCCGAACTCACGGCAGAATCACGGCAGTAGAGTCCTTATGCAAACGCTTATGTCCACATTGCCTCTTCTTTCTCCATCATGGCGATGGAGTCCATCAGGAACGAGGTCTCGAGAGCGATTAATCTTATGTGGTAAAAACTTGCTTGACAATCGAACCGGAATAAATTTGTATAAAACATTATATATTATAAGACAATGTAAATTAATATACCTATATATATGCGTGTGTGTTGGGATCTATATATAATAATAATATATAATGTCTAAAGTTGCAATTGTTCGTTTGGTTTAAACATATTTATTTTCTATCATGTACATGGTTATTTACAAGAATTGAAATAAGGAATTGGGCAGAAAGCTACAGAGCTGTCTCCTTCAAGTGTTGTTTATGTCTTCAAAATAGTGTCGTGTTTCAATCATGTAGTTTGTGATTTTAAGTATATATTAAAACGTTGAAGTTTGAAGTCAAAATGGAGTTGTTTTAATTAAGCTGTGAATGATTAAATATCACGTCATCTTTTTTCTGTGCTTTGAGGGTATAAGGTAACACCGACTGCTTACGGTCATATAGTGGATGCGCGTCCGCTTCAGGTGCGAAAGGTCCGGAGTTCGATCCCCGCTGGAGCCATTACGAATGTGCCCTTAGGTAAGGCATTTAAATTCCACATTGCCTCTTCTCTCTCCTTCATGGCGATGGATTCCACCAGGAATGAGGTCTCGATAGTGTTTTAATATAAGTTGAAAGAACTTGTTTCGCAATCGAGCTAAAATAAATGTGTATAAACTACGGTCATATAGCGATTCTCCAGATAGTATTGCTGGAGGAAGACCCCTGATGCCGAGCAGTATTTCAGGCATGGAGTGGTAGAACCACGGACCTTCCACACGTCAGTTGGATAGCTTACACGAATTACATGAAACAAATTCGACATCCCCAGTACGATTCGAACGTACAGCGGCGAGGGGCAAGTGATTTGAAGTCAACGACCTCGACCACTCGGCCCATTCAATTATGTCGTGTATAGTTTTAGTTTCTACGTACACCCAGAAAGCCACGCCCCTTTATAGTGGCTTCATTTTCTCTCAGATCTGTTTGTTATTTATTATATGTTTCTTTCTTGTTGTTGTTGTTGTTGTTCTTGCTGCTGTTTGTTGTTGTTGTAGCTGTTTTGTTGTGGTTGTTGTTGATGATGATGTTGATGATGATGATGATGTTGTAGCTGTTTTGTTGATGTTATTTCGTTGTTGTAGTTGTAGTAGCTGTTTTGTTGTGGTTGATGATGATGTTGATGATGATGATGATGTTGTAGCTGTTTTGTTGATGTTATTTCGTTGTTGTAGTTGTAGTAGCTGTTTTGTTGTGGTTGTTGATGATGTTGATGTTGATGATGATGATGATGTTGTAGCTGTTTTGTTGATGTTATTTCGTTGTTGTAGTTGTAGTAGCTGTTTTGTTGTGGTTGTTGATGATGTTGATGTTGATGATGTTGATGGTGATGATGATGATGATGATGTTGATGTTGATGATGATGATGATGTTGTAAATGTTTTGTTGATGTTATTTCGTTGGTGTTGTAGTAGTAGTAGTAATATAAGTAGTAGTTGTTGGTGTTGTTGTTGTAGCTGTTTCGTTCGTGTTGTTGTAGCTGTGGTTGTTGTATATATATATTATAATTATTATATCTATATTTGTATTATGTTCTATTATGTTTCATACTATAAAATCCCATTGGGGGAGTCGAATTATTTAAAGTGAGGAAGCTATCCAAGTTGACATGCGAACGGTCGATGGTTTTACCCAAGTGCCCAACCACGTGTGCCTGAAATACTGCTCGGGTGGGGACAATAGGTCGTCGTCCACCATTAATAACTGGGTCATATGATCTAAATGTGTTCGTCGAACTTTCAACAATGGACACACTTTCCACCTTCACCGATGTGATCGCCCTCGGATATGGTGGAGATAGGAATATATAATGCTAGCCAGATGCTAACTACCGTATCCGTTTTCATGCTAGATCGTGACGACCTACAGTGAGGGATGCATCCCTAACATGGAGACGTTTTCGAATGAAGCTGCCATCATCTCAGGATTCAAGCTTGGTGGTTTACGTTTATTTATCGTAGCTACCGATTGCACATATGAGCGACGCCTCCTGGAGAGATTAGTCATTTTAGATTTTTGGAGGATAGTGAAATGATACAGACAGAGACCCATTCCAGAGTCTCCTCTGGTTCTTGTACGTACACAGTGTATAGCACCGACACGAGACCTCGGTTTAAAGTCCCAATTGAAAGACTGTTAATTTTATTAGGGTCAGACGGGGGATCGAACCTGTGATCCCTGGATTACCAGTCAAGCGTGTTACCACTAGACTACAGATCCGTCTGTGGGACTCAAGCCTTCTCCAGTTGTCGTTGTCTTTTTAACGCACTATCACCATCTACCACAAGAACATCACGCTACAACACACTCTACATCAAAACTACATATACCCGAATAATCCACTGTACTTTGCAGGATTTAATCTACTTAGAACGTTATGGTTCACCGGTGTAGTCGCCGGCGCGAGGACAAACAACAACAACAACAACACCAAAAACAACAACAACTGATATACTATATATATATATATACATGTACGTATGCATACATGTAGTTGTGTTGGTGACAACGCCAATATTTTTTTTTACCTCCATTTTATTGTTTATTTACGTCTCATTAATGTACAACAAACAACAGTCAATATAATTAAAACACTCAGTTATATTTTATTATTATTATTATTATACCACATTTATATAGCACCCTTTTCATATCAGATACGTTCAAAGGTGCCTTACAATAAGAGTCTGCAGGTAAAAACAGTAAAACATGTATAAAACATTAATAAAACAATAGTATAACTTAAAGTAATGTAAAAATGTATCCTAACTAATTTATTAGTCAATGAGGTTTAAAAGAATGTATGGGTCGCATACCAGGCCCACCCTCGCCTGCCAGAGGCCCCTGTCCCCATGGCAGAAGAGGGAAAGCGTGGGTGGACTTCAAAGCAAGAACTAAAAGGCATACGCCATAAGACTACGATATGCAGTTAAAGAATATGTATACCAGATATATATGTTAAAAGATTTAAGGATTGTTTGTTAAAACAATATAAATAAGCACAAGATAAAACTACATGTACTTCAAACATTCTTAATGTTGAAGTTGTCAAAACACTTCTATATGCACACCAGTTTAGTGTCCGTGTATTTGTAAGAAAAAGTGTGTTTTAAGTGATGTCTTAAAACTAGATACTGATCTAGACTCTCTGATTCCTGCCGGGAGAGCATTCCATAGTCTTGGTGCAGCAGTAGCAAAGCTTCTGTCACCGTACATGACTTTGCGGCCTCTTGGCACCACGAGTGTAGTGGCATTGTTCTGCGACCGCAAGTTTCGTGTGGGTACATACACATGAAGTAGATTTTGGATGTATACAGGTGATTCACCATGCAAAGCTTTGTATACTGTGACCAGCATTTTAAACTGAACCCTGTATTGCACAGGCAGCCAATGCAGTTGCTTCAAGACTGGAGTAATGTGGCTGTGGCGAGAGGTCCTGGTGATAAGGCGGGCTGCAGTGTTCTGAACGTGTTGTAACTTGTTCAGTATTGCCTTTGGCAGAAGAGAGTTGCAATAATCTAAGCGTGAGGTAACTAATGCATTCACAAGTGATTTGGTGGCATCGATGGTTAAATACTGTCTAATATGGCCTATCTGTCTAAGCTGCCCATAGCAGGACCGGCAAACTGAGTTGACATGTTGCTCCATGCTCATCTTTGTGTCGAACCACGCTCCGAGGTTTCTTACACAGTTTGAGGGTTTTATATTTGCCCCTCCTACGTTTATGGATACATCAGGAGTAAACTTAGAGTTGTCATTGGATGAGAAAAGTATCACTTCCGTTTTGTCTGCGTTGAGCTTGAGCATGTTTCTGTGCATCCACGCCACAACGTCGTTGAGACAGTTCTCGATACGTCGTAGGGCCTCGCACACTGTCGTACAATCAGTGGGTTTAAACGATAGGTACAATTGGGAGTCATCTGCATAGAAATGGTGATTCAGCCCATGGTTACGACATATTGCTCCAACTGGCTTTGTATACATAGTGTAGTTTTTGGGCCCTAGCACAGAGCCTTGCGGAACACTATATTGCATCAAGACTGGTTCTGATAGTTCACCGCCAATACACACAGTTTGGTAGCGGTCATTCAAGTATGATGCCATCCATGTAAGGGGTTTTACTGTTACCACAAAGTGGTGTTCTAGGCGATGAAGAAGCGTTTGGTGGTCTATTGTGTCGAACGCTGCAGACAGGTCCAGTAGTACCAATATAGTGACATTGTTTTGGTCCAGTGATTGGAGAACATCGTTCTGTACTTTAAGTAGTGCAGTTTCTGTAGAGTGAAATTTACGGTATGCAGACTGGTGTTCTTCGTGAAGGTTGTTAGTTGTCAAATGTTGCTCTAAGCGCACATCAACTACTTTCTCGAGAACCTTAGAAACAAATGGAAGGTTGGACACTGGTCTATAATTCTTCAAGATGTTTTGATCTAGTCCTGGCTTTTTCAGTAAGGGTCTTATTCGCGCACTTTTGTACGATTGCGGTACATATGCTGATTCAAGCGAGGCGTTGATGATTTTTGACAATATGGGTAGCAGTTCGTCTCGGCACAACTTCAGCAGCCAAGTCGGTATTGGGTCTATTTCGCAGGATTTGTTTGGCGACCTCTGTATAATCCGTTTTACTTCTTCCTCTGAAGCTGTGGTAAAGGTGTCTAAATAGGTTACTGCTGTGGGTTGGTCAGGTTCTATATTCCCTGAATGTGAGTCTGATTGTGGCTGGGAGCTTATTCCTGTTCTGATGTCTTCAATTTTATTGATGAAGAAGTCGCTGAAGTCCTGGGCTAGTTCTGTCGAAGACTTGTTGGCAGGTAGAGTAACTTCGTCAGTACTACCTAGCAGATGTTTGGTTATCTTAAACAAGTTCTTCTGATCATGACCACATGACTCAACTTGGTCTGAATAATAGTCAATTCTAGCATGTTTTAGTAGCTTATTCACAATAGCACACTGGTTCCTGTATATTTCATGATCAATTGTCAGCTTTGAGTTCTGCCATTTGCGTTCTAACTTGCGTTTTAAGTGTTTTGCCTCATGTAGTTCTTCAGTATACCACTTGCAAGAAGGCCTTAGAACAATTGACTTTGTCCGCACCGGTGCATGCTTATCGACGAGTGAACCATGTCCGCTTGTGAATGCATTAGCAAGCTCATCAATATCTGTGGAATGAATGTTTGCACTGAGAACGTCCGATGCAACTATGTCTTTCTTAAACGAATCCACGTCTATGGCACGCAATTTTCGGAACGAAACGGTTTTCCGAACTGGAGCTGGTTTTGCTGCACGGGCATTGAATGTCACGGCAAAATGTTCACGTGACACCTTTCCAGTACTATCAGAGAGACCAGGATCGACCACCTCTATATTGGATACAATGCTGTTCGTATCCCTGGTGATGACCACATCCAGTGTGTGACCATGGACATGAGTTGGTTCACGCACATGTTGCTGCATACCACATGACTCGAGGACACTGGTGAATTTTGAGGCATCCCGGTCAGTGGGTATGTCAAGTTCAGATCCCCGACAATGATGACGTCCTTGTCAGAGACAGTCACAATGAAAATGCACAATCTAACATAATTCAATAGAAAGTGTTCTAAAGCTAGGTGTTGATCCAGACAGACACTCTCACAAACTAAAGAGAATGGTGGAAGTCGTGATAGCGCAGTGGATGCGCGTTCGCTTCAGGTGCGAACGGTCCGGAGTTCGAGCCCCGCTGGAGCCGTTACGATTGTGCCCTTAGGCAAGGCATTTAAATTCCAATTTGACTCTTCTTTCTCCTTCATGGCGATGGATTCTATCAGAAATGAGGTCTCGAGAGGGATTAATATAAGTTGTAAGAACTTGTTTCGCAATCGAGCTGAAATAAATTTGTATAAACTAAAGAGAATGGTCAAAATGATGACGGGAACCTCACCACTGTTACACCGTGCAGCCGTACAACCCAGCGAGGGGTACACTATAAGTGACACTCCCACCTGTTGACCACCACGTCGACGAGTATCCCAGGTACAAGACCAGTCATGCCACCATCATCAATACCTAAGCTAATGTTATCTAATAAAATTAACAGTCTTTCAGATGGGACGTTAAACCGAGGTCTTGTATCATTGCACTATCCTCCAACAATCTGAAATGACTAATCTATTCAGGAGTCGTCAGTAGTAGTGTCTACCCTGTATCTTCCTATCTTGAGGCTGAGGCTGTACTACGCGGGGGGGGGGGGTCTATCGAAACCCTAATCCCCATTGAATTCGATTTCTATACAAATTCTAAATATAGCCCTATTTCTAAAAAATACTAAGTAGGCCGACCGATTCAAAAGGGCTATTCAATTCATAATACACCCTTTGTATTTCGTATTCAAAAGGCGCACCCAGCGATTCAAAAGGGCTATTGAATATATAATCTCCATTGAAACCGATTTCTAAAGAATACTAAGTAGGGCGATTTAAAAGGGGCTATTGAATTCTTAAGTAGGTAAGCTTCCCCGAGGGCTGATTAGCATAAATCTCATTAAAAACCTATTGAAATAACACCTACACAAAACCATCTCGAGGCGCCCTATTGAATTCCGATTTGCATAGTCTATAGAAATCATTCTCGACGTTCCGATGTCAAACGTGTGGTAAGTAAACACCTTTTTGTATATCTATCTTGAGGCTACATCTCCCATAGTTGTGTCTACCCTGTATATTCCCATCTTGAGGCGGCGGCGCTACTACGCGGGGGACGGTCTATTTAAACCCTAATCCCCATTGAATTCGATTTCTATAGAAATTCTAAATATAGCCCTATTTCTAAAGAATACTAAAATTTTTATATGTAAAGCACTTCTCCTCACTTTTCATTCCTTAGCGAGACCTCGACATGTACAGTTGCGATATATTCTCGAAACGATTCATGCGGAAAGACAATATGCTTCGCCATAGACGAACGCTTCATGTCGATGCCGAGAATGAATACGAGAAGGATGTATTGGGTACGATCGATGATGTGGATATGTCAAATTCCGATGACGCGAGTGTCGAAGATTCCAGTAATGACGAAGATTCCAGCGAAGAGGAGGAGTCTGATGTTATCGATCTGTGGTACTGTATCGTATACAGAGTGTTTGATCAGTGCCAATCGGAATTTGAGGAGAAGGTGAAAAATTACATGCGGACACAGGGAGCTACGGAGAACGTTGCTAAACGCACGGTATTCCGGAATATGAGATCCAAGTACAGGAAGAAATTGGTGGAAGATTTCATGTTAAAAGTGGAATGGATGCATTGTCTCCTACGCGATCCAGTTTATACTGCGATTAAGAAGACTGCAGCGGATCTAAAGATGATCGATGGCTACGATAAAGAGGAGGCGTGGAAATATGCCACTAATCAGAGAAAGTACTTGTTCGAAACCGTTCTGAAACGATTCGAACTTCCGGAAATAACTGCGAGCGGATGTAAAGATACGGACACTGGCATACATTCTGATCATACACAGGCAGGAGCAGGCATAGAGATCGATACTAGATTAACGCCGATGCAGCAGGCAGAAAGATGGGCAGAGAGCGAAATGGAGAGGAAGAAAAACGCACGAAAATTGTAATCATCGGTCGCAAATTCAATAACTATTAAAAGATTAACAAACTATTCACAAGTTGTGCTACATGCTAGGATTTACAACATTGGCCGGAACTACCTGTATTTTGGTGTGTCTTTAATAATACTAATTTATGAACGATTAAAGCAAATTTAACAATATATCAACATTATGTTATCGTCTATAAAATGTATGGGAGGTGTTGAGTTTGAGCGGGCGATACGTGTGTACATATTTATACTCCACCTATATAGTTACTATACACATGCTTATTGTCCTCGTTTTGACTCCTCGCTTACTCTTTTCAACTACTCATTAAAGCATATCTACTCCTCAGGGTATATTGTGTCCTGAATGGTGGATTAGTAGTGGTCTTGGTGCAATAGTACACATATACAGTGTACGTGATGAGCTTATTTGTCGGCATGATGGGTGCATTTGAAGTATGTAGGAGGGATAATGAGACAAGGACCAAGTCCTGTTTTGACTCCTCGTTTACTCTTTTCAACTCCTCATTAAAGCATATCTACTCCTCGGGGTATATTGTGTCCTGAATGGTGGATTAGTAGTGGTCTTGGTGCAATAGTACACATATACAGTGTACGTGATGAGCTTATTTGTCGGCATGATGGGTGCATTTGAAGTATGTAGGAGCGATAATGAGACAAGAACCAATGAACAACTCCTCCTAATCAACATTATATCGAAACTTTGGTATTTTCATCATCGTAGCAACACGTGAGTCTATAAACTATAGTTTGTCAATAGCGTACATACCAGGACGCGGTGCCAATCGAGATAAGACCAGTTTTGATATATACGGACCCTCCCGAGTCCATTACACCGGTCTGCGACTGTTTCTGGCACACTCGGGTTGCATTGATGAGAAACGAGCGCGAATCGGACAGACAAGTAGCTTGTGTTTGGGGGGGGGGGGTATAAATTATTAAACCTGTCTGTGCAAATCTACTTCGTTTAGAATAGTAAATTGTCCACTAGTCGATAATATTGGGTTATTTGACAAATAGTAATACTACATGTACTAGTAAATCTGTTATCGATTATGTATTGACTGAAGGTAGAAACATTAATAAAATACGTATAACTACCACGTATTACACATTGCAAAACGTGTAAATGATTGCCTGGGCATAATAATAAGATATTAAGCAGATATATTAAATTTTATTCATGGGTCGTTTACATAAGCGTGTCGGGGCTTGTTGAATGCAGCGGCGGTTTAAACCGGATAAAACCAAATCGATACTGTTTCATATAATATGTCGTCTCATCAGACTCCTCCTCTTCGCTGGAATCTTTGTCATTACTGGAATCTGCATGTAGCCTCAAGATAGATATACAAAAAGGTGTTTACTTACCACACGTTTGACATCGGAACGTCGAGAATGATTTCTATAGACTATGCAAATCGGAATTCAATGGGGCGCCTCGAGATGGTTTTGTGTAGGTGTTATTTCAATAGGTTTTTAATGAGATTTATGCTAATCAGCCCTCGGGGGAGCTTACCTACTTAAGAATTCAATAGCCCCTTTTGAATCGCCCTACTTAGTATTCTTTAGAAATCGGTTTCAATGGAGATTATATATTCAATAGCCATTTTGAATCGCTAGGTGCGCCTTTTGAATACGAATACAAAGGGTGTATTATGAATTGAATAGCCCTTTTCGAATCGAATTCAATGGGGATTAGGGTTTCGATAGACCCCCCCCCCGCGTAGTACAGCCTCAGCCTCAAGATAGGAAGATACAGGGTAGACACTACTACTGTCGACGCTCATATGGGCAACCGGTAGTGACGATAAATAAACGTAAAACACACACAATTAAATTTGTTAAAGAAATATACATCAATTTCTGCCGAAGAAGCATCCAACTAGCATTTTAACTCAGTGTGTGTGTCCGTTTTACGTTTATGTATCGCGCTACCAGTTGTCCATATGAGCAACGCCTCATTTTTGGAGGAGAGTGCAATGACTACCACCATCATCAATACCTAAGCTAATATTATCTGAGAACTGCCTAACATGTTTATTAAGACATTGAGATTGACAAGGAGCACACGCATATTAATTTAAAAATGGTATAGAAATACAAGTATCACCTTTGAGCAGATCAGAAGTGAATTGATTAGCATCTATAGGCTATTTAGTTGGCAATAAAAGTGCGTGTTTTACGTTTATTTATCGTCGTTACCCGTTGCCCATATGAGCGACGCCTCCTGAAGAGATTAGTCATTTTAGATTTTTGGAGGATAGTGCAATGATCAGACAGAGACTCATTCCAGAGTCTCATCTGGTTCTTTTACGTGCACGGTGTAAACCATCGACACGAGACCTCGGTTTAAAGTCCCTCTGGTTCGTATACGTGCAAGGGGTAATGTTTAACGTCCCATCTGAAAGACTGTTAATTTTATTAGGGTCAGACGGTGATCGAAATTGCGATCCCTGGCCTGGAGGTTATAAAACTTTTCTCCAATCTCAAACTCAGTCTCGAGCTTCTGATTGGTTCAGCCAAGAGCAAATAACCAATCAAATATCTTGAGCTTGAGTTTCATAACCTCGGGCCCTGAATTACCAGTCCAACGTGTTAACAACTGGATTACAGATCTGTGTTTATGTGGCCCTAAAAAGAACCGAGAAAATAACCACCTTGGACATGATGGCGTAGAGAGACACCAGTACCATAATCACCAGTACCATAATCTTCTAGAGCATACTCATCTTAGACTTAAGCAACTTAGACACAACCAACAAAGAATAATAATCGAGTAACCTAATCATCTTGGACCGAAATCTTCACGGGAATCCACAACTTCAATCTACACCACTCTACAAGACACCGACGACTACAACACTTCATCGAATAATCGACGATGCGAAGGCACGTTTGCTCGCCCATATGGTAAAGGTAAAGGCGAGGGTAAAGAAACGCAATCATCATCATCATCAACTGGATTACAGATCTGTCTGTTGACAATAAAACGTATTCATAATTGTTTTAATAACGTTTTAATTTGACAATTAGCTAATACTCATCAGCGTTATCCTATACATTCTATATTAAGAAAAAAAAGTCTTAATGTAATAATATACAGACGGAGCTGTAGTCCAGTGGTAACACGCTGGACTGGTAATCCAGGGATCGCAGGTTCGATCCCCCGTCTGACCCTAATACAATTAACAGTCTTTCAGATGGGACGTTAAACCGAGGTCTCGTGTCGGTGCTTTACACCGTGCACGTAAAAGAACCAGATGCGACTCTGGAATGGGTCTCTGTCTGTTTCATGCATTATCCTCCAACAATCTAAAATGACTAACCTCTTCAGGAGGCGTCGCTCATATGGGCAACTGGTAGCGACGATAAATAAACGTAAAACACACACACACATGTAATAATATCAGCGTGATCATGTCTGACAGACTGTGTCATTCTGAATTATGTCTCATGTAATTCAAATACTGAATGCTTTATCCTCTTAATTACACAAACACACCAATTAGAATGTTCATTCTCTATAGTTAATTAGAATACAGTAGCAATACGCCAGCTTTATTGATCACTTCTTTATTTGTATGTATTTATAACATAACATAATGTTTATTAGCATTAAATAGCATAAGCACATTAATAGCCACAAATGATGAAGTTTCTCTATTAATGAATGGTAATGTATCGGCTGTCAAATTAGCGCAGTGGTTAGGGCGCTCGCCTCTCACCAATGCAACCCAGGTTCGATCCTCGGACCGGGAAGATGGTACGGTGGTCGCCAGATCGGACAGGTGGGTTTTCTCCGGGTACTCCGGTTTCCTCCCACATGAATGACCACATTTACGCTTCCATCCGCACCAACGAGAGTGATTAATATAAGGTGTTAGGACTTCCTTCGCAATCGTAAAATAAATAAAGATTTAAAAAAAATCTCGCTGGCGTTTCTATTACCTCCCTTGGCAGATCAAGTCCGATTTATCCCTAAATGTATACCTATAATGGAAATTATACTATTTAATGAGTAATCTCGCTGGCGTATATATTACCTCCCTTGGCAGATACAGTCCAATTTATCCCTAAATGTATTACCTATAATGGAAATTATACTATTTAATGAGTAATCTCGCTGGCGTATCTATTACCTCCCTTGGGAGATAAAGTCCAACTTATCCCTAAATGTATTACCTATAATGGAAATTATACTATTTAATGAGTAATCTCGCTGGCGTATCTATTACCTCCCTTGGCAGATACAGTCCAATTTATCCCTAAATGTATTACCTATAATGGAAATTATACTATTTAATGAGTAATCTCGCTGGCGTATCTATTACCTCCCTTGGCAGATAAAGTCCAACTTATCCCTAAATGTATTACCTATAATGGAAATTATACTATTTAATGAGTAATCTCGCTGGCGTATCTATTACCTCCCTTGGCAGATACAGTCCAATTTATCCCTAAATGTATTACCTATAATGGAAATTATACTATTTAATGAGTAATCTCGCTGGCGTATCTATTACCTCCCTTGGCAGATAAAGTCCAACTTATCCCTAAATGTATTACCTATAATGGAAATTATACTATTTAATGAGTAATCTCGCTGGCGTATTTATTACCTCCCTTGGTAGATAAAGTCCAATATATCCCTAAATGTAAACTTGTAATGGAAATTATACTATTTAATTAATTAATATCATGTTTGAGATGCTTAACTGTGGAAGTCGTGATAGTGCAGTGGTAGCGCGTTCGCTTCAGGTGCGAAAGGCCCAGAGTTCGAGCCCCGCTGGAACCGTTACTTGTACATGCACATGGATGAGCCAATAATAAAGAATACAACTAATACTAATAAACAATTGAGATACATTATTTACACCCTAAATATATAAATTACAATTGATTAAAGGTATCTAACGGTAACTCATTGACGAACAGACGAATCTGTAGTCCAGTGGTAACACGCTGGACTAGTAATCCAGGGATCGCAGGTTCGATCCCCCATCGGACCCTAATAAAATTAACAGTCTTTCAGATGGGACGTTAAACCGGGATCTCGTGTCGGTGCTTTACACCGTGCACGTAAAAGAACCAGAGGAGATTCTGGAATGGGTCTCTGTCTGTATCATGCACTATCCTCCACAATCTAAAATAACTAATCTCTTCAGGAGGCGTCGCTCATATGGGCAACCGGTAGCGACGATAAATAAACGTAAAACACACATCATTGACGGTGTGACCATCTACCTTAAACGTAAATCTCCGCATTCCTGCATTCACGCGGAATTTATTATTTAATCTGCTAAGAAAACACCACACTCCTATACCAATCTTATTAATATACTCTGATTGGATTAATCTAATAAAGTGTACTATTATAAATCGTTCAAGTATCGATATCACATCTATCGATTGTTTCACCCGTATTAAAAAGTCCATGTGTTTGTAGAAATAAAAGGATTATTTTTCAGGCGAGAGCAAACGTATTCGTGTGAGAGCAAGAAATACTCACACACGTCACGAGTGTTAATGAAGAGCGTAGGTGTATGGTTTTATTAAATCAAGTTATATGCTTCATATATGAAATCGGATATTGTTAATGTTGTGAAATATGAGCAAGGTAAAGGTTAGTATAGAGTGTTAATTAACTAAATGACTGTTTTCTCGAAATAACGATTGTAATGATAACATTCATTTTGAAAGGTATTCTTCAAGTAGCTTAAAACGTACTATTTTTAAATTAAAAATGATAGTTTTTATATAAAATAGTTTTAACTTCACGAATACCGTATTCATGTAGTTGAAAAATTTTAATATAAAAACTATAATTTTAATATACACTAGTCAGTGCCGTAGCCAGAATCTGAAAATAACCGAGGCGACCCCCACCCCCGAATTATTTGTGTGTATGCGTGTCTGTGCATGCTGAAGGCAGTTTTATCAGTTTTCCTATATACCTGTCGTTACTTGCTAAATTCTAACCGAGGCGAGTGTCTCATTTTCCTCAGTATGGCTACGGCCTGCTAGTAGGCATTATAATGCAATATGCCAGTATTGGTGTATACAGATTGGTTTCTGTATTGCTACAGATTCAGACATAGCCTGGGTTTCAGTCTGTCGATTTTTCACTAATTTACTTCTGGCAAAATGTGTTGATATTATCAGAAACTCAATATTGCCCAATTAATGGTCTAGATGTTAAAATATATATTTATACGACTGACGAGGCAAACTATATCAACGCCTGTTCCCAGGCTAATACAGACACACACACTGTGGTTCAGACACCGTTTAAATATTGAGGTCATAAAACATTTTATATAATAATATAATACATTTTGTAATCTTGAAAATGATACATAAAAATTATAATAATGAAAGCTATATTTCTTTCCAAACTCAATTATAAGGACACGAAGACGGAACGCCTAACCCGACCTGCATTAGGGTCTATGAACAGCCAACCAACAAAACAAGCTAGAGCGTCGACTGGCCTTCAGTTTTATCGCAAGAAACAAACTATCGAGGAGCTTGCGTTTGAGCGCCCCCAATCATTGCATGTTTTTCGAACGTGTGTATCTAACGCCCTGTTCGAGATAGACCACCGAATTGACATTTTGGAACAGTCTTATTTCGGACCCGACATTGATATCGATAAGGAAATTAAACGATGGCTTTACCCATTATCTAAGGTCCTAAGAGAGAATAAGATAAGCCGCTTTGTCTGTAGGACACAGCTGGATGGCGCCATTCAGAAATTCTGGAATTCTGAGGGAGATCCGACAATGATGGTGGAATTTGACAAAGACGCTACGAGAATAGTCATTCGTATTATCGATAGAGTTATTGAGTATCTTAAAACTGGATTCGCTGATATCATAAAACAACTGAAACTCATCGCCGTCTACATGCACAAATATTGTCTGAGTTTCTCTTCTACGAAAGGTAATATATATCTCGACACGGCCGTGAATTATGAAAGACAACGTAATGAACTCTTAGAGGCAGTAAGTTTCAACCTCGATGATATTTACAACATGGCGGAACAGTTCGAAGCCAACGGAATACGGCTTGAAGAACTTGGTGTAGTTGCGCGTGAGCTTGCTGAGCGGTGTAGCGCTACAAAGGTGCCATTTCTAGTCATTATCCCGCAATCGTTTCAAAATCTCCGACATGCAATTTCAGCAATGAGAAAATGGCTAGAGGCAGATGGAGGCTACGCTGATTTCATTAAACTTGACATTAATGAATTGGAAATGAAACGAGACGTACACGAAAAATTGATAAGGAATATGCAAATAAAGTGTTCAAATTGTGATCACAAATTTAAGACAGCGGAACGTCATCTAGGGGATATAGCTGTTGAAGTTAAACGTTTCCAAAACAGAGAAACGCTATTAATCAAAGAAAAAGAGGACACGATTGCGATAAATAAGAGCTTACTCTCTGATTTAGATATCAAAGTGTTCCGGAAGGAAGACATGGAACATAAACTCGATGCGTTATCCAACTTCGAACTGGAGACATATAAATTACTAGACTGTGAAATTGAAGAACTAAGTGAAAAGCAAACAAATTACGAAAGAAAATTGAACGATATAACTAAGAAACTTGATATGATTCGAGAACGAAAGGAGATCATGATGAAGAAGGAAAGAGAAGTCACAGAGACAAAAGGTATTAAACTTATTACAATATGTTGATAATTGTTCAAGCATCTTACACACGCCTAGTTCATGTTTAGCCTGGGTTCCAGTATGTCGATTTTTCACGTTTTAACTTCTGGCAAAATGACATGACCAGAAGCTCAATACGGCCTAATTAATAGTCTCGGTGTTAAAATATATTTATTTGACTGACCAGGCAACATATATCGACCCATATATGTTTCCAGGCTAAGTTCATGTTATGAACAACAGTGTCAGTCCTTTCTAGAACTTGATTTCTGACGAAGCATGATGCATTAACGAAGCCATCAATAGTTACAATATGAGACTATGTAGCTGATCAGAACAGAACAGAACAGAACAGATGTTTATTTCAAGATTTGTACTTTGTGTCTTTTTATCTTTTTTTAAAATTTAAGTTTATTTAACGTTGCTACCGGTTTCCCATTTGAGCGACGGGCAGTTTACCTAACAACACCTTTCCTGGGCAGGCTCCAGCTTTAACCAGTACTTTTTCATATAAATGAGACACGGTCTGAGCGGGGCTCGAACCCGTGACCATCAGAGATTACAGTGGTATACAAGTCAGCGACCTTAACCACTCGACAACGGGGGCGGACTCATGGTATATCGTCATAAACATACAAATATATACTCGCGTAGTGGTACTTCAAACTAAAGGTTTACAGATCTAGGATGCCACGAGAGTTTCTGCAAATACTGTCAAAACAAGACTTTATATCAATGAACTCTACATACAGACGCTTATTATTAAGATAATGTTTTATACAAGATGTTGTACTTACTATTATGTTGGACAGGGTTTCATGTTATTGTCAACATGTTTCCATTTAATTACTAAATTATTCACTTTATAATTAATAGACATTCACTCAAATGCACTAACCGAGTGTGTATTATGCAAAGTGAATTTTCAATCGTCCTTTTATTATATTATAATTATATGTAATAGTCTTTCTGGTTAAATACGGGAACAATAACTACTTCAGTTCATTTGTTCAGGGAACAAACCAAATTCTAAAATTGCATTGAATATATCACAAATATGTTAACACAAAATATCTATAGGTGTGTGTTTTACGTTTATTTATCGTCGCTACCGGTTGCCCATATGAGCGACGCCTCCTGAAGAGATTAGTCATTTTTAGATTTTTGGAGGATAGTGCAATGATACAGACAAAGACCCATTCCAGAATCTCCTCATGTTCTTTTACGTGCACGGTGTAAAGCACCGACACGAGACCTCGGTTTAACGTCCCATCTGAAAGACTGTTTATTAGGGCCAGACGGGGGATTGGTTTAAACATATTTATTCCACTATATACATTCACAAAACAATACATGCACACACAATCAAAGAATAGGAAAGGTTCAAAACGGAAGCAGAGCGTATATAGTTTCTCTCCTTAAACGGGGGATTGAACCTGCGATCCCTGGATTACCAGTCCAGCGTGGTACCACTGGACTACAGATCCGTCGGTATAACTATCTATGCATTCAATGGAATATGCATTAAGAAGACAATCTAAACGTGTAAATAGATCAAGTTGCTTGATAGATACATGTACACCAGCAATATTTCATTACTGTATTTTAAGGTCATTGATAAAACGTTATAAGATATGATTTTTAATGAACCTACAACAACCATAAACGTTTCAAATTTAGATAAATTTGTGAGAGTGAATGCGTATATAATAAGATGGTAATTTAAATAGGAAACTCAGCTATATAATTATATTCATTGGAGTATTTCACTCCAAAAAGTTCGTATCGATTAATTTCAAAGTTAATTTTATTATATAGAGCCACAACGGTATTGTCACAGTCGTTTGTAATTATGACCAAATCATTCATCTGCCCAAAACACCTATTCACGTAAAAACATTCCGCGCTGTCAGCCATTACCATTTACCACCAAACGAATTGCATGCGAGGATAATTGAGCAATTTTAGAAACGCATTATGGTGATTCATCATTGTTTTTATATGTTTAGTTTAATCATATTTTATTGCATTCTATATATACAATGTACAATACAAAACAAATGAACAAACTTGTATAACTATCCATAATGCATGATTCATGGCATTGTTTTTATATGATGACGTGGTGCTAATTAATCGGCGGCAACTCTATGAGTAATTCATTTTGAAATCATTGAGTAGGAAGAGAAGTCACTTATCAGTAGGAGGAGAGAACATCTGTTGCTTAGAGACCTAGCAACACGGACAGTATATTATGTTATTTGGTTTGTTGTCAGGGTATATGAGTGTATTATGTTATTTGGCTTGTTGTCAGGGTATATGAGTGTATTATGTTATTTGCTTGTTGTCAGGGTATATGAGTGTATTATGTTATTTGCTTGTTGTCAGGGTATATGAGTGTATTATGTTATTTGGCTTGTTGTCAGGGTATATGAGTATATTATGTTATTTGCTTGTTGTCAGGGTATATGAGTGTATTATGTTATTTGGCTTGTTGTCAGGGTATATGAGTGTATTATGTTATTGCTTGTTGTCAGGGTATATGAGTGTATTATGTTATTGGCTTGTTGTCAGGGTATATGAGTGTATTATGTTATTTGGCTTGTTGTCAGGGTATATGAGTGTATTATGTTATTTGGCTTGTTGTCAGGGTATATTAGTGTATTATGTTATTTGCTTGTTGTCAGGGTATATGAGTATATAGTCCATACTGCGCCGATCCGATAAAGACACCCAACGGTATTTCTGCTAATCAGACAGACAGACAGACAGACAGACAGACAGACAGACAGACAGACAGACAGACAGACAGACAGACAGACAGACAGACAGACAGACAGACAGACAGACAGACAGACAGACAGACAGACAGACAGACAGACAGACAGACAGACAGACAGACAGACAGACAGACAGACAGACAGACAGACAGACAGACAGACAGACAGACAGACAGACAGACAGACAGACAGACAGACAGACAGACAGACAGACAGACAGACAGACAGACAGACAGACAGACAGACAGACAGACAGACAGACAGACAGACAGACAGACATATACTTTTATTCTCTCAGGTACATGTGTACAACATGAGGGTATATAACAGAAACAAATATTTAGCCACGTGGTGCTTCCGGGAATGACCTGAAATGAAAGCAGTTGTATAAACAATCATATCATGCATAATAATGTATAGAAATATGCTGGGGGATTCTTCTTCATGTATCCAAATTTTATATACAAATACAATATTATTCACGACATAGTTCCACTATTACGTCTAAATGGTATAAAACGAAAGACAAATATAATATTTAAAGAGTGTGGGATATAATAGTTAATATACTTATTCTCTGTCGGATTGTTTGTCATTTTGGGATGAAAGGTCAATCGATTGTTATTGGCCTGGTGACGTGTAATGAATGAAAACAATTTTACTATCATACTGACTCACGTTGTAGACAAAATAATCCCATCGTGCGGATTAGTATTTATGAGTTGGGTAAATTGGTCTCGTAATGAGTCTAATATTTTTCCCACGGTCATAGAGTACGGGATAAAATGTATCTATAGTTTTGTGATTATAGCTTTTGTTGGATTTTCTTCCCGTTTGCAGGCGCGTACCTACCTATTAGGCCCGTAGGCCCGGGCCTACACATTATTTTTCCTTTCAAAAACTACTGTAGGCCAGGTATTTAACATCTGTAAATATACACAAATTGTCAATAACATACTTCAATCTCAGACTTTGTCTTAAAGTATTAACCTGTACATTCGTGTTTTGTGCTCATTTAAATACGCCACAATATGGTATCATGTAATCAATGGGAGGTAACCCAAATTGCAATCTGCACTAACAAATTTTGTTTGCAGATTGCAATTTGGGTTACCTCCCATTGATTACATGATACCATATTGTGGCGTATAATTTCGCGGCCTGGGTAAATACAGGAGCTCTTTTATTGTGGAGGCGAGATTACCAAAAAGTGTTTATGTAACATCGCGGTATACATGCCTACATTCTGATCATGAAGAAGATTGATTCATTCTTTGCTAAAGTTACAAAAGGGCCAGACAGTGATCATGATTTTGCACAAGCTTCAAGTAGTGACTGTACTAGTGAGACAGAGTCTGTCGAACAGAAACTACCTTCAAAGTCCTACATATTGAATGACTATCCTGACATTGCACTTGTATCAGAAAAGGATGCTAGTTGTTTGACTGCGAAATGGGCCACCAATATCGACTACAAATTCCCGACAAGGTAAGTCTGTCTGTCTGTCTGTCTGTCTGTCTGTCTGTCTGTCTGTCTGTCTGTCTGTCTGTCTGTCTGTCTGTCTGTCTGTCTGTCTGTCTGTCTGTCTGTCTGTCTGTCTGTCTGTCTGTCTGTCTGTCTGTCTGTCTGTCTGTCTGTCTGTCTGTCTGTCTGTCTGTCTGTCTGTCTGTCTGTCTGTCTGTCTGTCTGTCTGTCTGTATGTCTGTCTGTCTGTCTGTCTGTCTGTCTGTCTGTCTGTCTGTCTGTCTGTCTGTCTGTCTGTCTGTCTGTCTGTCTGTCTGTCTGTCTGTCTGTCTGTCTGTCTGTCTGTGTCTGTCTGTCTGTATGTCTGTCTGTCTGTCTGTCTGTCTGTCTGTCTGTCTGTCTGTCTGTCTGTCGTCTGTCTGTCTGTCTGTCTGTCTGTCTGTCTGTCTGTCGTCTGTCTGTCTGTTTTCTGTCTGTCTGTCTGTCTGTCTGTCTGTCTGTCTGTCTGTCTGTCTGTCTGTCTGTCTGTCGTCTGTCTGTCTCGTCTGTCTGTCTGTCTGTCTGTCTGTTGTCTGTCTGTCTGTCTGTCTGTCTGTCTGTCTGTTGTTGTCTGTCTGTCTGTCTGTCTGTATGTCGTCTGTCTGCTGTCTGTCGTCTGTCTGTCTGTCTGTCTGTCTGTCTGTCTGTCTGTCTGTCTGTCTGTCTGTCTGTCTGTCTGTCTGTCTGTCTGTCTGTCTGTCTGTCTGTCTGTCTGTCTGTCTGTCTGTCTGTCTGTCTGTCTGTCTGTCTGTCTGTCTGTCTGTCTGTCTGTCTGTCTGTCTGTCGGTCTGTCTGTCTGTCTGTCTGTCTGTCTGTCTGTCTGTCTGTCTGTCGTCTGTCTGTCTGTCTGTCTGTCTGTCTGTCTGTCTGTCGTCTGTCTGTCTGTCTGTCTGTCTGTCTGTCTGTCTGTCTGTCTGTCTGTCTGTCTGTCTGTCTGTCGTCTGTTGTCTGTCTGTCTGTCTGTCTGTCTGTCTGTCTGTCTGTCTGTCTGTCTGTCTGTCTTCTGTCGCTGTTGTCTGTCTGTCTGTCTGTTGTCTGTCTGTCTGTCTGTCTGTCTGTCTGTCTGTCTGTTGTCTGTCTGTCTGTCTGTCTGTCTGTCTGTCTGTCTGTCTGTCTGTCTGTCTGTCTGTCTGTCTGTCTGTCGTCTGTTGTCGTCTGTCTGTCTGTCTGTCTGTCTGTCTGTCTGTCTGTCTGTTGTCTGTCTGTCTGTCTGTCTGTCTGTCTGTCTGTCTGTCGTATGTCTGTCTGTCTGTCTGTCTGTCTGTCTGTCTGTCTGTCGGTATGTCTGTCTGTCTGTCTGTCTGTCTGTCTGTATGTCTGTCTGTCTGTCTGTCTGTCTGTCTGTCTGCCTGTCTGTCTGTCTGTCTGTCTGTCTGTCTGTCTGTCTGTCTGTCTGTCTGTCTGTCTGTCTGTCTGTCTGTCTGTCTGTCTGTCTGTCTGTCTGTCTGTCTGTCTGTCTGTCTGTCTGTCTGTCTGTCTGTCTGTCTGTCTGTCTGTCTGTCTGTCTGTCTGTCTGTCTGTCTGTCTGTCTGTCTGTCTGTCTGTCTGTCTGTCTGTCTGTCTGTCTGTCTGTCTGTCTGTCTGTCTGTCTGTCTGTCTGTCTGTTGTCTGTCTGTCTGTCTGTCTGTCTGTCTGTCTGTCTGTCTGTCTGTCGTCTGTCTGTCTGTCTGTCTGTCTGTCTGTCTGTCTGTCTGTCTGTCTGTCTGTCTGTCTGTCTGTCTGTCTACACTATTACTTCATTGATTTCAATCATGTCAAACCTATTAGGCCCGTAGGCCCGGGCCTACACATTATTTTTCCTTTCAAAAACTACTGTAGGCCAGGTATTTAACATCTGTAAATATACATAAATTGTCAATAACATACTTCAATCTCAGACTTTGTCTTAAAGTATTAACCTGTACATTCGTGTTTTGTGCTCATTTAAATACGCCACAATATGGTATCATGTAATCAATGGGAGGTAACCCAAATTGCAATCTGCACTAACAAATTTTTTTTGTAGATTGCAATTTGGGTTACCTCCCATTGATTACATGATACCATATTGTGGCGTATAATTTCGCGGCCTGGGTAAATACAGGAGCTCTTTTATTGTGGAGGCGAGATTACCAAAAAGTGTTTATGTAACATCGCAGTATACATGCCTACATTCTGATCATGAAGAAGATTGATTCATTCTTTGCTAAAGTTACAAAAGGGCCAGACAGTGATCATGATTTTGCACAAGCTTCAAGTAGTGACTGTACTAGTGAGACAGAGTCTGTCGAACAGAAGCTACCTTCAAAGTCCTACATATTGAATGACTATCCTGACATTGCACTTGTATCAGAAAAGGATGCTAGTTGTTTGACTGCGAAATGGGCCACCAATATCGACTACAAATTCCCGACAAGGTAAGACTACTGTCGAAAATTGTGTATGTGTGTGTATGTGTGTGAGCGTGCGCGAGTGTGCGTGTGTGTGTGGAAATAGTGTTTAATTGGAAGGTATGTGTGCGGGGGGGGGGTAGTCTACACTATTACTTCATTGATTTCAATCATGTCAAACTATAATATCTAAACGTTTTTACCTGGTGATAATACATAATCATAGCCAATTAATCCTAGATTATATTGAAGCTTGTCAAAATTGAAATTTATAAATTTAAATAGATTTGTGAGATGGCAGGAACCTGACACAGGCTGACACCTAACTTTCGTCCGACCGTGAGATACAATAATATATTGAGTAGAAATACTGATGCGTTGTAAATTAATGTATACGATGTCAATGCTTCTACAGTACTCTACGGATTTATTTTTCAGGTGTATCCTCGGCAAAGAAAGAAAGTTTAATACAAGCTGGCTGTCAAAATATCCATGGCTGAGGTACTCTAGTTCAACGGATGCTGTGTTTTGTGCTTTCTGCAGCTTCTTCCCGACGGCTGATGGGCGGGATAAAACTTTTCAAGCTCCACATTTTGGAGTTCATGATTGGCATAATCTGAGCAATCTCATTAGCAGGCATGAGCAAAATGCAAACCATGCCACTGCGACTGAAAAGACTGAAAACTTTGTATCAGTAATGCGAGGTGAAACGCCGGACATTGCTTCCAAATTGTCCAACAAATATGCTTTGCTTATTGACAAAAATAGGGCCATACTTAGAAGCATCATTGAGATAATAATCCTTTGTGGAAAACAAAATCTTCCACTTCGGGGGCACACTGAAGATGAAAGCACATTTATGGCTTTGATCAATTTTCGAGCACGGACTGACCCTGTTTTAGCAGAGCACTTGCAGCAAGCACCATCAAGGGCTCGATATCTGTCTCCAAATATCCAGAACGAAATCATCGCTATATTGGGTAAGCAAATTTCCGACGATATTGTTAGAAAATGCAATGAAGCTGAATGTTTCTCCCTTCTAGCAGACGAGGCTACAGATTCAGCGACAAAGGAACAGATCAGTATATGCCTTCGGTTCATAGACAATTCTTCACCAGCTAGGTGTATGCTGCGAGAAGAATTTGTTGCTTTCACAGAAGCAGAGGGTCTACGAGGAGAAGTATTGGCCAACACGTTCCTGCATTGCCTACGGGAAAATGGAGTTGATCTGACGAAACTTCGAGGACAGGGTTACGACGGAGCATCAAATATGAGTGGGAAACACCGTGGGGTGCTAGCCGTGGTGCAGCAACAGTTTCCTTCTGCAACATATGTTCACTGCCGTGCGCATGTTTTGAATCTGTGTCTAGTTCACAGTTCAAAGCTTCCGATAATCAGGAACATGATGGATACGGTGCAGCAAATTGCATTTTGTTTTAACTACTCAGCAAAACGTCTGAAGGCTTTCCAGGAACAACTTGATGAAACCGAACATGAGTTGGACAAGAGAACCAAGCTCAGAAGTCTATGTGAGACGAGGTGGTCCAGTCGGTCTGACTCACTTTTCACATTTCGAGCTGCTCTAGAAGTCGTTGTTGAGACGCTGGGTGTATTGTCTGAGGATGGAGATACCAAGGCTCGTTCTTACAAGTCAGCTGTGGAGAACTTTGACTTTATTGTTTCACTTGTGAGTGCTGAGCATGTGCTCATGACCTGCACAGCACTATCTAAGGTGTTGCAGGATACACAGCTCGACTTGCTAATTGCTACCGAGGAGGCAGAAATTGTAATATCCATGCTGCAGAACGAACGAAACGACGATGAAGTGTGGGACGCCGTGTTTCAGAGGGCGTGTGATCTTGCCCAGAGATTGGACGTGCGTCCTGGAACACCAAGACAGGCAGGGAGGCAAGTCCATCGCGAGAACGTTGCCGCTGACAACGTCAGTCAATACTGGAAAAGAGCAATGTACCTGCCCTTCTTGGATCATCTCCTACAAGAGCTACGAGACCGCCTTATAACGCCACAAGAGCGATTTGTCGCGGAATATCTCATACCAAGCAAGTTGGCTGCATTTGATGACGCTAAGAGTGACAGAATATTGCATGAGTATCGGGGCGACATTTCAGATCCAGTAGAGTACGAAAACGAAATGGCAAGATGGAAGGTGAGATGGACCAACGCGAACACGAAACCAGACACCTTGACAGGTACGTTGGACAATACCGTTCAACAACTGTATCCCAACATTTACAGGATTCTATCTATTTTACTGACCATGCCAGTATCAACAGCAACAGCGGAGCGCTCGTTTAGCGCAATGAGACGGATAAAGAACTATCTGAGATCAACGATGGGTGAAACGAGATTTTCTGCACTCGCCCTGATGCACATCCACAAGGATTTTGAGCACAACATTGACCACGCGATTGATAGTTTTGCAGGAGCAGCAAATAGACGCCTAGCTCTTCTGTTCCCACAATAAATCCTGGTTTAGGTGAGGACACCCAAAGACGTCGTATCTAGGTACACTCGGCCCTGGAGTGGTTTTGTGGTCCCGTCACCCTGTGGTGGACCTGTATGCATACATATATATATATATATATATATATATATATCAGTTAACACATATGTTCCCTAATTTTGCATTGACAATTGTTCGAGTAATTATATGTAACAGTGAAGCAAACAGAAATGGGCTCATTCAAGCCTGGAATGTTTATGCTCCTAAAACTGTCTGTTGTACGTAATGTTTATTTCCGTGTTGAATAATTTTTTCAAGAGAAGATCGGGCATTTTGAGTTCTATTTTATATCTCCAGATATTCCACAGATGTCCCCAGAATGCACCATTTAACATGTAGTTTAAAAAAAATTTCCGGGGCTGCATGCCCCCGGACCCCCCTAGCACAGCTACCGCTATGGGGCCTACACATATATATTACATATATTAAAGGCTGGGTACG
>CM026394.1:18032330-18089019 GCA_014843695.1 Archivesica marissinica | reverse complement strand
GTGGGGGTCTATATGTCATTGTGAGGTGGGGTCTATATGTCATTGTGAGGTGGGGGTCTATATGTCATTGTGAGGTGGGGGTTTATATGTCATTAAGTTGTAGATTAATTGTGGATTAATTCATTAAACGGATGGGAGTCACAGGTTTGTCTTTGAATTTTGTTTTCTGAGATTTGCCACAGTGGGATTCAAACCTGGTATCGGAGCTCGCCAACTGCCCTGGCCAATTACACAAGTTACTGTGTAAACGTCCAGGTTTTACCTGTCTCTAAAATCCTCATCAGAATTTTTGGATCGATAGTGCAATTAGCCAGAGGTCTGTGGTTCGAGTCCTGTTCAGGTGTTTATAAAATTCTCTCCGGTCTTAAAGTGGGTCTAAAGCTTCCTGATTGGTTGAACTGAATGTCAATCTCAGACTAAACCAATCAAATCACTACCGTTGAGCCTGATTGAGATCCATTATATAAACATATTCTGTCAACAAACTGTGACTGGTAATCCAGGGATCGCAGGTTTGATCCCCCGTCTGACCCTAAAAAAATTAAGTCTTTCAGATGGGACGTTAAACCGAGGTATTGTGTCGGTGCTTTACACCGTACACATAAAGAACCAGAGGAGACTCTGGAATGGGTCTCTGTCTGTATCATTGCACTATCCTCCAAAACTCTAAAATGACTAATCTCTTCAGGAGGCGTCGCTCATATGGGCATATGATAAATAAACGTAAAACACACTGTACAAACAAAATACCCCTACCTCAGTTCTTGACTTGTCCACTGTTCTATCTCCGTGGTTTATACTGGCCATTATTCTGAAAGAAACGACCTATCAGAGAAAAGAGTACTAAACTAATTAAAGATTATTCGAAAATGGGAGCCAAATTGAAAATTAATCTCTACAACGCTTTGCATGCTGGTAAAATAATTAAAGGCTATAAATAGTTCAAATAATTGCAGCAGATAACCATTCATTAAGCATGTTTTTCTCATTGGTCGCTGAAAACTCTGGAAATATGTCATGGGATTTCATTAAAACTGAGTCATTGCGATACAGTTCTACTGAAATTGCTACAATTATCGAACTATTTATAGCCTTTATTTTACCCAGCATGCAAAGAGCTAAATGTCAGTGCATTAGTGCTCAATAATAATAAAAACAAAGTACAAGTAATGCGTTCTGTCACTAATCCATAAAGCTTGTCAAATGCACAAACGTTTAGGTTAACCCTTTCAACACCAAGTAACTGACATGGACTGGTCCATGATATTTTTAGACCAATAAATTAATAACAAAATTACATGTGGATCAGTTCATTTATCAAAATGGGTAATTGTTTTTCTAAAAATAGTTATATTACTTTAAAAAAAGTGCAGATCCTGATGAGATGGCTCGTCACGAGCCGGCTCATCTGGATCTATACTTTTTTATAAGCCAATTTAGAGGTCTGTGGTGTTGAAAGGGTTAAGAAGTGGGCATAATTATTTCAAAATAAAAACAAAGTTATATGTATTGTCGAACATGAAGTATTTGGTGCTGATAAACATGTGTCCATCAGTCTAGGATATAGCTAGAAGCCATATTTCATTGAGTATGGCTAGAACCCATTTCATTAGGCATTGACTATGGTTAGAAGTCATTTCATTGAGTATCGTTGTCACACGATATTGGTTGTTGTTGTTTGTTCGGCTTTACGCCTGCATCAGAACCAGTTTGGGCTATATCAACGGCGAATAGTTTACCTAACAATACCTTTCCTGGGCAGGCTTCAACAGTTAACCAGTACTTGGTGCACCAACCTCGGTAAGAAACTGCCGACTTTTTCCTATAAATAGACACGACCTGAGCTGTGATGATCGTCCGATCTCCTCATGGCGTGCACGTCGCGGCACATCTCGCAGCAGCAGCATAGGATACTGGGATCTTCTGGCCATCAAATTTGCAACAAGGGACACACGCTTCACCATCGCTGACCACCATCGGAAGTGGTGGAGATATGGTCAGACCCTGGAGCAACCGAGACGGCCAGATGTCTAACTGTCAGATCCGTTAATATGCTGCTGCGGGATGACCAACAGTAAGGAGGGTGGCCCTAAAAAGCGCCTTTCAGAAAGAGGAGACCACCAGGACTTGTCATCCTGAAGAGGAAGAAGATGCCTACTCCAGTTGTCGTTTCATTGCACCATCATCGAATACTTCAAGACCATCACACTACAAGACATCATTGTACAACTCTACTGAAACTTCACGAATAATCGATGCAGATAATCTACTTAGAATGCTCGCCCACATGGTTCGCCGGCGGTGAGGATAAATAAACGTACTACTACTAGTGATGATAGGTTACAGCAAGTCAGAGACCGCAACCACTCGACGGAGACAGACAGAGGCATTATCTCAGCATGGTGGATATCGCATACACATGAAATATCTCCCTCCTCCCTCAAGGGAACACTAACCCTCATGTGAGGGGTACACATTTCTATAAAATGATCTAGGTGTGAAACAAAATGCACAGATCTGTAGTCCAGTGGTAACACGCTGGACTGGTAATCCAGGAATCGCAGGTTCGACAGTCTTTCAGATGGGATGTTAAACCGAGGTCTCGTGTCGGTGCTTTACACCGTCCACATAAAAGAACCAGAGGAGACTCTGGAATGGGTCTCTGTTTGTATCATTGCACTATCCTCCAAAAATCGAAAATGAATAATCTCTTCAGGAGACGGCGCTCATATGGGCAACCGTTAGCAACGATAAATAAACGTAAAACACACACACACAAACTGCACATACAAACTTCCGTCTTTAATTTATTCTGCATAAATATTTTATAATAAAATAATATATCACCCTATGAAATAATCAATGAGAGCTGTCACCCCTTGGGCTCTAGAAATGGTTGAAATGTATGACACTGGTGCCAGTAGCTGAGAAAGAGCTTTCCCTCCAATACTTGCTCTCATGAGCTAAGCTTATCTTTTATTGCATTAGAAGTTAATGCTGTAAATTTCTCATAATTAAGCTCCAATCAGCTTATAAGATTACTAAATGTCCCGTCTCCATGATTCTATCTCAATTGTAACGGAAATTAAAAAAATGAAACTGATTTGTCGTCTGGCACACAACTGAAATACTGTAGATGGATTAAATTTGCAAGATTTTTTTTCAGGGGATATTTTCCCAAATGGACCTTTTTTACAGTAAGGTATCCATTGGACATGCTAAAGCATATATGTCGAGATTTAATAATTTCATAATTATAAGATGAGAATACGGAGGAGAATGGAAAACATGTGGTGCAAAGGAAACAATGATAAAAACAGAGGAAACCAATTAAGAGCACCAATATATTATTAGGAGTATTCAGGGGCAGTAACTCACTAATGTTTCTCATTGTATGTATGTATGTATGTTCCGTTAATGTCAAACCCCTCTCGGGGACCTAGACATGTTTTTCCAGGCTTAGCCGACCTAAGCGATTAACCAGTACTAAGCAATGTGTGTGAGGTGCCTTGCTCAATGACACTACATACGTGGCCTGTTCGAGTATCGAACCCGGGACCGGTCGATTCCAAATCGGACGCTCTACCATTGGACCACTGGACCACGGACGCCACATGAGTGCTTTATAGAAATGCTATGATGATCTTTGTTGGTTATTAACATGTACATTATCTTATCAATAATTGTATGATTGAAACTCAACATTCACACATTTATGTTATGTTATATTTCGGGTTTTACACCTGCATCAGCACCATTTTGGGCCATATTGCCGACGGGCAGTTTACCTAACAACACCTTTCCTGGGCAGGCTCCAGCGGTTAACCAGTACTTGGGTGCACCAACCTCAGTAAAAAACTGCCAACTTTTTCATATAAATGAGACACGGTCTGAGCGGGGCTCGAACCCGTGACCATCAGTGATGATAGGTTACAGTAGTATACAAGTCAGCGACCTTAACCACTCGACCACGGAGGTGGACCACACATTTATGACATGAGAGGACACAATATATAGGATTAAAGTAGGATTAATAAGTGTCCGATAAAAATGTGTGATCATACTTTTCCAGAAACTGGTCTTTTTTTACGTTTATTTATCGTCGCTACCGGTTGCCCATATGAGCGACGCTTCCTGAAGAGATTAGTCATTTTAGATTTTGGAGGATAGTGCAATGATACAGACAGAGACCCATTCCAGAGTCTCCTCTGGTTCTTTTACATACATGGTGTAAAGCACCGAGATGAGACCTCGGTTTAAACTTCCATCTGAAAGACTGTTAATTTTGTTAGGATCAGGTCGGGGGATCGAACCTGCGATCCCTGGATTACCAGTACAGCGTGTTAAACACTGGACTACAGATCCGTCTGGTCTTATTACTGGAGTACTGTTGTTATTTGGGACTGAAATACAATGTAGGTGGTTTATTACTGAATGACTGGGTGGTCCAATTGTAGGGGTTTGTAACAATAGAAGAAATAATTCGGGACTGAGAAAGTGTTGTTAACCCTTTCAACACCACAGACCTCTAAATAGGCTTACAAAAAGTGTAGATCCAGATGAGCCGACTCGTGACGAGCCGTCTCATCAGGATCTGCACTTTTTGCCAGTGATATGACTATTTTTAGACATAATTACCCATTTTGATAAATGAACTTGTCCAAATGTGATTTTCTGATTCATTTATTGGTTTATGAATATCATGGACCAGTCCATGTGAGTTACTTGGTGTTGAATGGGTTAATGGTCATACTGTGCATTGTAACCATATTTTATTGAAATTTATTACACCATTTAAGCGAACGCGTGCTTTTTCACTTCTCCCAAATATTCTAACCAAGAATGAACAATGTGAATTAATTGTTTGCCTGCTGCTAATAATCCAATGAAAGTGTGGTAAGGTAAACACGCGCAGACAATTAGCAGCATAACCCGTACAAGGGTAATCGAAGTTGCTCATTAGTTAATTTGGCAATGAAGTCGAATTAGTCAAATAATTGGTACTTCTCACAGAATATAACTGTCACGAGAAATAATATAATCATGACTGTATAGTCGCCCAAATGCATTTAATTAATTTAATCATAACGTTATGGATCTCTGTATCGATTGTCATTTCCCCAGCATGCCATAGTGGAATTACTAGCTATACCAATGATTAATGTTTCTGTGTTATGATTTTAATCTTAAACTTCATTTATTTTACAACGATTGCAAAGCAAGTTCTAACAACTTATATTAATCACTCTCGTTGGAGCGGATTAAAGGGTGAATGTGGTCATTTGTGTGGGAGGAAACCGGAGTTCCTGGAGAAAACCCACCTCTCCGATCTTGCCACCCCCGTACCATCTCACATACTACCCGGTCCAAGGATCAAACCCAGGTTACATTGTTGAGAAGCGAGCGCGCTAATCGGACAGCCTATTAAAAAGTATTTTAATCCAACGCTACTCCCATATTTATGCTCTAGAACAATAGATTATTTGCTCAAATGAACCGTTTTATCCAATAGTTTACACATTTATGTGTTCTATTTCTAAACATAGCAGTTGGGCCAATATTTAATATAGTAAAAAGACGCTTAGCTTGCGTTCCGTTGTTTATTTGCAAACTATTTATTTCGGGATCTAGCACATTCGAAAATATTTCTTTAATATAATCATCATGTAGTCTGTCTGTAATGTATGTAATTATATTATCACATTACCAGATTCAAGATATTTTATTTGCAATATCATTTTACAATGTAATACGACGTATATCGCAAAAACACAAGCTATGGCAGTTATACAGTCAAACCTGTCTTAAGCAGCCAGCCAAGGGAGTCAGAGAAAGTGGCTGCTTAACACAGGTGGCTGCTTAATAGAGGTAAAATATATAATAAAACAACCGATTGGGAATCTGGAAGCTTGCTGCTTAATACAGGTTTGGCTGCTTAATGGAGGTGACCACTAACACAGGTTTGACTGTATACATATTTGGAGAAAATTATGTGATAAATCAGGTTTACGTATAAATTGAATTTCTAATTCAGAACTTAAGAAAAATATAATTTAAAAAAATACATGGCCATGAATTTGAACAATTGATAACATTAATCCTCAAAAATGTTGAATGTTTATTTATTTTGCTAATACTACAAGGTCTTAATTTCGTTTGATAATATAATCATTTTGGCCTTATGATATTGTAGTGAATATAGAACATTTTCTATATCTAAATGTTCAGGTCCTTTTCTGGTTATCAGATACTTTGTTCAAGTGTGTTGTTTGTTCAGAGCTCTCACGATAAGTGTCCGTGGGTCAGCAATCATGTAACCAGTCACATGACCCATCTAGGTCACATGGTTGCTAAACAATGTTGGCAATATTCACTACAATATTTATTTAACAATCTCGCCAACAAATAGTTGTAATTTAATGTATGTACGCTCCATTAATGTCAAACCCCTTGCGGGGACCTAGACATGTTTTTCTGGGCAGGCTTAGCCGACCTAAGCGATTAACCAGTACTAAGCAATGTGTGTGAGGTGCCTTGCTCAATGACACTACATACGCTGCCTGACCGAGTATCGAACCCGGCACCGGTCGATTCCAAATCCGACGCTCTAACACTGGACCACGGATATGCATTCCAATTCAACTTTTATACATATATATACATTACTATAAAATTTAAATATCTTTTAGAATATAATTAAGACATTTATAAATTAGTAAACAATATTGGGGCCGATATGTCTTAGGGTCAAAGTATCTCGTCACTAAAGCACTAACACACTGTGTGTTTTACATTTATTTATCATCGCTACCGGTTGCCCATATGAGCGACGCCTCATGAAGAGATTAGTCATTTTAGATTTTTTGGAGGATAGTGCAATGATACAGACAGAGACCCATTCCAGAGTCTCCTCTGGTTCTTTTACGTGTACGGTGTAAAGCACTGACACAAGACCTTGGTTTAACGTCCCATCTGAAAGACTGTTAATTTTATTAGGGTCAGACGGGGGATCGAACCTGCGATCCCTGGATTACCAGTCCAGCGTGTTACCACTGGACTACAGATCCGTCTGTGACTAAAACACTGCCTTGTTGGACATCACTGTATACTTTTCGAATGTCGAGTAAATTTGTACATGACAAGAAAAAGCAATTGACAAGAACTATGTAAAAGGTCAACCAATCAAAACTGTTACCACTAAGTTTCCTCGTTAAACTGCTGAAACAATATAGATCTAACTGCCACTACGATCACTTTTTCATAATTTACCGCCCGTTAACTAACCGGAACCACTTCGCAAATATTTAACTTCATTTGAAGATGACTTAAAATAAGAGAGCGAATTTGATTGGTTAACCATCATTTGCGTTCAAACAGACAACCGGGAAGGGAACGAAAACGGCTAGTTGAAAACTCATATGAATTTGAGGTTTTTCACACATTTTTGTATGTAATGAAACATAAGGTAAACACACGAAGGTTTCGCGCAATTCAGTTAGTCTGTAATGAGCTATAATATGGCTTAATGTTCTCATAAATAGTGAACCATTAATTTACCCCACCCACTTTTGTCTTTCGGAAAATTATTTTATTTTTCAAACTGAACCATCTATGAGTATGGGCATTTTGTATACTGTACTTGTATCGGTAGAAGAACATATATTGTTACAAGATAATTGTTTAAATTAAAATTTATGATAAATATGTTGCGAAAACTGATTGCCAATCATTGATCATTTGATTGAATCAACTGAACGGGTGTCAACCAACCCGAGGTTTCGTCAACGATGTGAAATGTTTGTAAGTTATTAATTGGCAAGGACTTAGTTATGGACATTAATTGTTAATTGATTTAACTAGATCTATGTGTTATTTTCATTTTTATGTGATTTTTATGTATATTTGTTAGTTATAGATGGCTGACAGTCCCAGTGTAGAAATCTTCCGGTAGATCCGCTGATTCCAGTGGAATATATATCTTTACTTGGCTTTGGCATGTGACCTGCATTTCGAAAGAAAGGGCTTACATTGTACGCTTGCAAGCTTCAATTATTGTTGCTTAATCTCCTTATTGACGAAACCTCTCACATAATCGAAACCTCTTAACCATTTCCCTCTATATTGCCTTGTTGACGAAACCTCCAGTTGACGAAACCTCCTGCATTCAACTGAACTATTACAAATGTCATTTAGCAATTTCTGAAGGACAGAAACAACAAAGTGTAGGTACATTGGATCCCAGGTCACAACGACCTAACTGTCGGATATATCATGGCCGTACCAGTATTCGGTCATCTAAGATATTTCGGTGAATAGCTTCTAGTCAGTAGTCTGTCTCTTTTAAGATAAGATCAATTTTATTTTGCGTCGGCAAGATAGCAACAGTACAACACAAGCTCTGAGTGAGCTTTGAACCGACTATCACAGCATATTGGTTGACCTTTTACATAGTTCTTGTCAATTGCTTATTATTGTCATGTACAAAAGTACAAGTTTGTCCCAGGGTTGGCCGGGAAATAAGATTATATGTCTTCCAAACACGGTTTTTGCTCATTTTTATGCATTGCTACCACTCTTATCAGTGCTTAAACTGTTACGTCCCTGCCAGGGGTACTCATCAGGTGGCAACCACGAATACCAGACACTTTGGCCCTAAGACACTTCGGCCCTAGACACTTCGGCCCATTTTATATATGTGTGTGGGTCGTACGCCCGTACCGCCGAATTAAACAATTTACAATTCACTGATTGCTAAGAGATTACGGCTGAACGTTTCTTTGAATATAGTTAAACATTATATATTGTTGTTGTTTACACTTTTTTGTGATACATGTATACTTAAACATTATATATTAATGTTGCTTACAATTTGTGTTTGTGATAATTTGTATAAACTAATTAAGTATGGTAAATGTCAATTATTATTTATTGCATAGTAGGATATTGCGTTTTTTTCATCAACAATTAAATTGATTATAACATAAATAAGTTTTAAAGACTGATTCTCTATTATCATGATTCAGGAGTCATCAAAGCTTCATCGGCAAACAAACATTTCTCTAGAAATAGTGCATGTGCATAATAGATTAAAGGTACCGTCCCGCTAATTGTTCGGTTTAATTAATAGTAGTGTCATAAGTCGGAGTCTGTAATCTATTAACACGTGCATCGTTTCTATTGTGCACGCGTAATGATTGATTGGGGGAAAAGTTCATAAAACTTATATTAATTCCTCTCCTCTGAAATCTGTTCATTTTAGATCAATCGGGACCATCTTGGGGATCGGAACTTTCTGATTGGAGATGTGAGGCCGGGGTAATCTGCAGTTTTATGTACTTTCCCCACTGCTGTACAAGGAGGCAAAGTTAATTTCAATTAACATGGTATTGGTGAATGAGCAGGCAATTATACGATTCCGGCGAAATATGTATACATAAGAGAATAGATGGCATCCTGGAGGTGCTATACGATAGGTACGATGCCAGGGACATATCTACCGGTGACTTTCTCAAGAAGTGTGCTTTGGCGTATACGGTACATAAATGTGGAGAGCATAACTAAACAAAGGTCAATCAAAAATCTGCAGGTCCTGATCGACCGGGTTCAAACCTGATTTTGATTATATTCAAGTCGTGCATCCTACAAATATACAGAGATCCAACCGTTGTGACATTTTTAATAGACTTAATATTAGTAAAATATAAGTTTTGTATTAACTATTGTACCTATGTTCCCTCCATATGTGTGTTGGTTTGGAAGCATCGCTATTATTGCATAGGTGTCTAAATGTGTAGAATGATAAATGTATAATAAAAGTTTTTATATACGACTACAATCAGTTGTTCTTACTCAATTACAACTGAAACTCGGTGACACAAAGACTATTAGTTAATTATGTATAAATGGGCCGAAGTGTCTTAGGAAATAAGGGCCGAAGTGTCTGGTTACCGCAACCACAACAGTTTTTTTGGTTTTACAGTTTTTTTCCATTTATTTTTTCATTTTTCTTCTTGGAATGTTTCTTCAGCCAGTAGTCTGTCTTCACCAATCAATTTCCTCGCTACCTCTCAGGAAGCAGTAGCATAGCACCAGCTTCGCTGCTTTCTCAAGGCCCAGTCTGTTGCGTAATTTCGTCTGGATGATGCCGAAGTTGGAGAAGACTCGTTCAATGGCGGCTGAACTTGCTGGCAGTACCATCAGTTTCCTGGTGAGCTGACTGAAGTCTTTGGTGATCACGCCCGACCTCTCCACATATGACCACCATACAGCTGGCTTCGAGTTGTTGATGGAGGATTCCTGTTGTAGCACCTTAGGACTTGGCAGTGTCTCGGACATGTAGTTGAGGAGTTCGGGTACAAGTTCCGGCTTTGTCTCATGAAGAAGCTCCTGGGCACTGGTGACGTGTTCTGGTCGAAGTTTTCTTCCCCTGTAGATCGGATGTACAAGGTTGGCGAGGTAGTGGTTTGGTGTCATAGCCTGTCTAAATCGCTTGTCAACGTTCTTCCGGTATGGCTCCAAGTCGGGGTTCTGAAGTAGATCATCCTACACATATGTTGAATCAAATGATACTACAATCAGTACACCTGTAAATAGAAATTGTATGGTATATATACCACCAAAATCATCCAAATTCTTATTTCCTGCCAACCCTGGTTTGTCCAGTAAGCTACACTGGGTCATAAAGTGTAAAGCACTCCTTCTGTTCAAATGTTGTATTTAGTGATCGTGATGTGTAATTTTAATCATATATTTTGTTTGACAGTTGTTAAATAATACCATGGCGTTGTTTCTCACTAAGTAACTTCTCTCTAAATTTGTGACTTTGGATGAGCCCTGCAATAACTGCCGGGTTTGCGAGTCCGTCTTCCCAGCTAATTAAATTATCTAAAATATTTTCTTATTGGGAACTGCAACTTCAGTCAGAATTTCTGGTCTGACCTAAGCAAGCTATTTCTTGAAAATGGAATAAGTAAAAAATAAACTATCGGATAAAATGTATTTGGTTATTTTAAAAAGCTTATTTTATAATTATCTTGGGTAAATACTATATTCAAATGTAAAATGAGTAATGATGTTCCAGGGGTTGAACAGTTTATACACTATTTAAAAAAGAAATAGAAAAACGTAGCCATTATGAGAATCCGAATCACTGTGCACAATAGATAGAAAATAGTATAATTTTGCATTGTAAGGTAACATGGATTGATCTATGTCACTGTATCATATGCCTACCGGAAGTCACAGTTTTCTCAATTGCTCTGTCATCAATGTCTCTCTCTGTCTTCAATGTCTCTCTATTCCTCTCTGTCTTCAATGTCTCTCTATTCCTCTCTTCTCAAGCTCACCTTTTTACTTCACTCATTCACTCTCCCTCCAAACTCTTTCTCTCACGTATTTAGATATTTATGAACACATTTGTAAAACATGTATGTATCCTAAACTATTTATAATCAGTGTATGGTTTTGTTTTGTGTGTTTATATGTGTAATTAAATGAAAAGAATATGATAAAATCTATATTTTTTACTTTCAGATGGAGACCAAACTAAGTTTGATGGCAGCTTTTGATGACCTGATGAGAAATGCCAAGGTTCTCTCTGCCGGAATAGAGCCAGGTAAGTAGCCATTTTGGTCTTCCATCAAGCCACGATCGATACATTGTTTATACTTGGCAGCGCAGACCACATTGCTATTCCTGTGTGTGGAGACCACATTGCTATTCCTGTGTGTGGAAACCACATTGCTATTCCTGTGTGTGGAAACCACATTGCTATTCCTGTGTGTGTGGAGACCACATTGCTATTCCTGTGTGTGTGGAGACCACATTGCTATTCCTGTGTGTGTGGAGACCACATTGCTATTCCTGTGTGTGTGGAGACCACATTGCTATTCCTGTGTGTTGAAACCACATTGCTATTCCTGTGTGTGGAGTTTATAGGCAGGTTGACCATATGTAGTACAGCTTAACCTGTCTAGAGAAAGTGGCTGCTAAGCACAGTTGACTTCAATGTATATTCTTACACATTAATACAAAATGAATGACATAAAATCACAAAATGTAAACTTCAGGACCATTTCATTTAAGTGGACTATCAATTTATGGCGGCCATTTAGGACACCATCTTGGATTTCTCCGAACTGCACACCTTATGCCGCATGTGTGACAAACTTCAGACATGTACAAACGTTTTGGTATATAACTCCTTTTGTTAGCTGACCGGGTATGGTTACTCCTCAAAATTGTGATCCTATAAGCCTAATCCTATAATATTTGTTATTATTCACTTATAAGACGGTAAGCCACTTTGAGGCCATAATCGATCCCCTGTCTGACCCTAATAAAATTAACAGTCTTTCAGATGGGACGTTAAACCGAGGTCTCGTGTCGGTGCTTTACACCGTGCATGTAAAAGAACCAGACAAGATTCTGGAATGGGTCTCCGTCTGTATCATTGCACAATCCTCCAAAAATCTAAAATGACTAATCTCTTATAAATCTCTATTATGCACTATCCTCTAAAATGACTAACCTCTTCAGGAGGCGTCGCTCATATGGCCATTATGGGCAACCGGTAGCGACGATAAATAAACGTAAAAACACAGGCCATAATCTGGTGGTAGTGAAATGTAACTTTAAGATCAAGGATCTGGTGGTAAGAATCTTGTCTTATAGGTGAGTATGGACGGTAGTGAAATGTTTACGGTCAAGGATAAAGCAAGTACATATGTATACTGTCAACCAAATCTTGTAGAGTTCAAGACGTTTGCCGAGAACCAGCAATCGTGCAGACGACAATGGGCCAATACAGAGTGTGAGCTACAACACCTGCGTGGCAAAATCATCTCGCTGGAATCGGAAAACAAGGCACTGGATGCAAAGCTAAAACATGCTAGGTAAATTTGTGTTTCTTTGTGTGATCCAAAATGGCCGACTTGTTGTTATAAATAGCTATGGCCATCTGTTTTGCTGTTACTCTTTCTGAACTCATCGATGTTGATGAAGCTTGGCATGGAGCATCTGAACGAGTAGGAAATTGCCAAAATCACTCGGATCCAAAATTCAAAATAGCTGACGTGTCGGTTCGCTTGAAATGTATTACCGACCTCTTGAACGACTTTGTTGGTTTGAATAAGCTTGGTCAGAAGTGTTTGTTTCTACACAGAAGTGTTTATTTCTACACAGAAGTGTTTGTTTGTTTGTTTGTTTGTTTCTACACATAAGTGTTTGTTTGTTTGTTTCTACACAGAAGTGTTTGTTTGTGTGTTTGTTTGTTTCTACACAGAAGTGTTTGTTTGTTTGTTTCTACACAGAAGTGTTTGTTTGTTTGTTTGTTTCTACACAGAAGTGTTTGTTTGTTTGTTTGTTTCTACACAGAAGTGTTTGTTTGTTTGTTTGTTTCTACACAGAAGTGTTTGTTTGTTTGTTTGTTTCTACACAGAAGTGTTTGTTTGTTTGTTTGTTTCTACACAGAAGTGTTTGTTTGTTTGTTTGTTTGTTTCTACACAGAAGTGTTTGTTTGTTTGTTTGTTTCTACACAGAAGTGTTTGTTTGTTTGTTTCTACACAGAAGTGTTTGTTTGTTTGTTTGTTTCTACACAGAAGTGTTTGTTTGTTTGTTTGTTTCTACACAGAAGTGTTTGTTTGTTTGTTTGTTTCTACACAGAAGTGTTTGTTTGTTTGTTTGTTTCTACACAGAAGTGTTTGTTTGTTTGTTTGTTTCTACACAGAAGTGTTTGTTTGTTTCTACACAGAAGTGTTTGTTTGTTTGTTTCTACACAGAAGTGTTTGTTTGTTTGTTTGTTTCTACACAGAAGTGTTTGTTTGTTTGTTTGTTTGTTTCTACACAGAAGTGTTAGAAGTGTTTATGTCTTGCATTGATGCCTTTCAGAAACCTCATAGAGAAGGAAGAACAGAAAAGACTGAGGATTGAGAATGATAAGGACCAGCTGGTTAGTATACAAACGTGATGCGGTAATCACTTAACAATTCTTTAGTGTGACGAAGCTGACATGCGCATGGTCAGTGGTTCTCTCCATGTCTGAACAACAAATAAATTGCCTATTAAATACATAGTAAAAAGTAAAAACATACGGTCTGTTCATTTATATTTCCAATCTTTCATTTCTTCTGATACCACATCCACTGTGAAGAGGTATTAAAATCAACCTGGAACACCGCAAGAATATTCAAAATGTAGCGTTTCACATAGCCAGTGCTCACCTGTCAATAACGTCACTGTGTTTACAAACTGTATCCCTCCGCCAAATAATACAGTATACCAACCTTCAGTTTGCAATGGCCTGACTTCTTATACCACATTTTTTCTACACAACAACTATAGTCTGAAGTCTTCTCAAGTCACATAATTTCTCAAAAAACACAAAAACTATACACTGCCTGTCATGAAAATGCATTTTTACCAAAAAGAAAAATGAACTATATTAGTTATTGGGATTATATTCGAGTGGACCGCGGATGCACTTCTGCCTATTTACGTATATACAACCTTGAAGCACAAAAATCACTACAGATGCTCGATTTATTCTTTGCTGATTAATTTTGATCCGGGTCTATGATCGGTCAAGTGTCATCAAATATTTTCTCAGTGGGGTAATTTATCATAATCTGTCTGACTGCCAGGTCAAATCCGATCAGAGAGGGTGGAATTCGTCTAAAATTATGCGCTGTGACTCCGCCTTCGACCAATCGGTGTAAATTTCGTCTTGTGTCAGCATTTATTGTAAAATGGAATTCTGAACAGGTGCTTATTCATATAATATACCAATAATAGCTGAAATTAGAGAGAATTATTGTAATTTTTTATATTTTCTATAATCTTTGTCGATTTCGGTTAATTCGCAATTAGGCACTACAGCAGGGTTCATTCTAGGTCAGAATTTTTGGGAGAAGTGAGAAAGCACATGATCGCTTCCTTAAATGGTGTTCTTTAATATACTTCTGCAAAATAGGGTTAAGATGCACAATACAACCATTAAATACAACATTTGAATAGAAGGAGTGCTTTATAATGGGGCCAGTGTATCTTACTAGACAAAATTTTGTTTGAAAATCATAAAACCCCAAAAAAAAATTACTGAGAAGTGGGGTCCCCAGAGGGCGAAGTCAGGGTCCCTAGGGCGACCATTTCGCCCACATCGCCCTCTAGAATGATCCCTGCTACAGAAATAACACCAAATCTGTGTTAGTGGCAGGGCGTTCACTAGACTTTGAAACTCAAGAGTCAATGACCCTTGAGGTCAAAATCTCAAGAGTCAAACAGGAATTTTCAAGAGTCAAGCTGGAATTTTGTAGAGTCAAATATATGCATGTTGGTACTTTACGTACATGTAATTTTTGTAGGTTTGTGCTACCACTGTTAGCGAAGGGATTTTTCTTTTTAGCATCTCAACACCAAGTACAATACAACATAATCTGATCATCAGTTTGTTTCATTTCCAGCCACTCAAATTCATTAAGCCACTCAGACCTGAACTTTCTTTTCACTTTAGACTTAGGAGTGTCACAGTCTACTTTATGGCGTTTAGGTGTCCCAGGTTCACTATCACTCAGCTTACGTTTGCTGGGTGTGCCAATTCCGAAGTGACTAAGGCTTTTCTGAACCATATTTAAGATTTAATTTCTAAAACTGATACTCTAATTTTTTATCTCCGATCTGATTGAAAATATAACTAAGAATGATTTAGGAATATTCTCCAGAAAATGAAGGAATAATGTAGAAACAATGAAATGATTAATGGGTGGTGCACACAATGAATACCCCATAGAAATCTGTAACAAACAATAGCAAAAGTACTTTTACTCACCGACATCATCAAACGATTCCGGCGTATAATTTCTATATCAGTGGCCCACTATAAGCTTCTCAAATAGCAGACAACTTATTATTGACAATACACGTGTTACAAAAACACCGTTTTATCTATGCCGATTGTACATTGACAATACATATAATGTCAACACCTACTTAAACTTCTCAGTTCTCATAATTAGCAGCACATATGATGGCAAACAACACAAACGGTAATTGGTTGTTTGCAAAACTTGCTAAAGGTGTTTATTGTGACAATCAATAATAATTGTCTTTTGATAAAAACTAATTTTTACCGGAAAAATACCGAGCCGTACAGGTATTAGAGAAACGTTATTAAAGATTTATTTCCCTTTGATACTAAAGTTTGGGTAAGCCTTTTTTCTCAACCACCCAACTGGATAATGACATCAACCACGCATTTTGAACCTAACCCTGGGCGGCGCAAGTGATGAAGGTGCTTTATGCGTGGTTGATACTATATTCTGATCGGCTGGTTGAGAGAAAGATTTTACGTAAAGTTTGCCTAGACGATTGCGAGTCCCTCGTAAATCACGATCGTGTTCATAACGAAATGCAGCAGACTTTTGATGAAAATAACTACGTTTTATATATGAACGATTACGGTCATCGACCTCGTAGACAGACATATTTTGATAATTACTCCGCTGAGAAAATATTTGATGACGCATGACCGATCAACGCCCCGGGTCAAAGTTGACTCTCAGGGCATTTTCACCAAGAGTCAAACATGCGTCTTTATCAATTTTCGTGCATCAAAACCTGGGAGCTCGGGTCAAATGAAGGCCCTTGTTAGTGGTCACCTATTAAGCAGCCAGTTTCCAGATTCCCAATATGTTATTTTATGACATATTATACCTCTATGAGCCACTCTCTGTGATTCCTCTTGACTTGATGTCAATCGACTGCCAAGCGAAACTACCAAATATTAAACGAACGACTTCGCCCGAATAGCCCTCTAGCTTGAGCCATAAAATGACTTTGTAGCTAGGCGCCGAGTACCTCATGCTTGAATGAGTTTTAATGATATTTATATGCATGCAGGAGAGACAGATTGCATTGATCCGGGAACTGCTGATGGAGGGCAAACAAGGGAGTAAACTGGACCAGCACGACCGAGAGAGACTCGCGTTCCTCAGTACCACCGGTCAGAGGTCGGCATATGGGGAATCGCCACAAAAGAGGTGCAGTTTTTTACTGCGCATAGATGCAGAGTCACATTTGAATCCTATAAAATCATATTCATGTTACAATTTCTATGTGTTTGTGGGGTGTTTGTACTTGGTACATCACCAGTATTACAGTTTCCATGTAGAAATCCAACCAATGGCATTTGTAATGTACTTGAAGTCCTTGTAGCGTGTTCGCTTCAGGTGCAAACTACCAGGAGTTCGAGCCCTGCTGAAGTTGTTACGATTGTGCCATTAGGCAATGCATTTAAATTCTAAGTTGCCTCTTCTCTCTCCCTTATGGAATGAGGTCTCAAGAGTGATTAATATTAGTTATAAGAACTTGTTTTGCAATCGAACAAAGATAAAGTTGTATAAACTAAAATTAAAACTGATTAGCTCTTGATATTTTAGATATATATTGGATAAGTATTGTATATTTGACCTAATTTAAGGCTGTCGAGAGTCAACGAGTCCAATCACTCGGTTCTTTCCGACGAGGATATCGACTATTGGGATAAGACAGAAGAGGATCTTGAACCACCGTGCGGCGGACGTCGTAGGCGTAGCACACGTAACAAAAGGCCGTCCGCTCCACCGCTCGAAGATCTAAATGAGACGCCACCGAAACGACACAAAATTACCACACAGGTATGTCTGAGATAAATGTTGAGTTGAGACATACAAGCAATTAATTGGTAGATTTTCATCAGCACAGCCCAATGAGAGACATCTCTAATTTTCTATTACCTCCCTTGGCAGATAAAGTCTATTCCAAAATGTGAATAGGTCCTTTTAGTTAGAACCCTTGGTTTTTACTGTTGTGTCCTAACCAGATGTTGCGGAATGATAAATTTATCAAACTCGTGTTAATTAACTGATGACATTCTTTTACAAATAAGGACCCATTGCATATATTGTAGGAGATGTTCTCGAGAGATAGTAATTTAATACTCGTTAGAAGCGATAGTGGAATAAAATTGCTAGCATGTTGTGCAAAGGAAACAACGATAAAAACAGAGGAAAACACTTAATATGACCTACCTACTTTTAGGGAGTATTCAGGGGCAGTAACTGACCGATGTCTCCGTTTGAGTTGAACCATCAGATCTAGAACATGTTTTGAATTGCATATAGTGGAAGTCGTGGTAGCGCGTTCGCTTTAGGTGCGAAAGGCCTGGAGTTCGAGCCCCCACTGGAGCCGTTACGATGATGCCCTTAGGCAATGCATTTCAATTCAACATGCCTGTTCTCTCTCCCACGTGGTGATGGATTCCATCAGGAATGGGGTCTCGAGAGTGATTAATACAAGTTGTAAGAACTTGTTTCGCAATCGAGCTAATATAAATTTGTATATTGATTGAATGTTTCACACATATTGCATACATTGTTTTGGTTGACACATGTATGTCCATCTAGAGTCCGCCTCCGTGGTCGAGTGGTTAAGGTCGCTGACTTGTATACCACTGTAACCTATCATCACTGATGGTCACGGGTTCAAGCCCCGCTCAGACCGTGTCTGATTTATATGAAAAAGTTGACAGTTTCTTACAGAGGTTGGTGCACCCAAGTACTGGTTAACCGTTGGAGCCTGCCCAGGAAAGGTGTTGTTAGGTAAACTGCCCGCCGGCAATATGGCCCAAAATGGTACTGATGCAGGCGTAAAACCTGAAATATAACATATTAATGTCCATCTAGTGCAGTGGGAAAATGGCATTTGGGATGAAATACACTGGCTGTCGGACACAAACACCAGGTGTAATATGCTCGATGGGGCACTCACCTAGTGGTCTTCCTCCACCAATAATAGCTGGAGAGTCGCCATATAACCTAACCTAAGCTGACATTAAACCTCAATACCAATCAAGCTGTATATATATGAATTTTATTTGAAAATGCAAACTGTTTTAACCAACGTAACATATGCAGGAGAGTGAAGTCATGACGACGACTACAATCACCGTGACCGCAGATGGCCACCCAATTGAGGCAACGACAGAAGTGACGGTACCTACCGGCCGCAAACTAAACAAGAGCTTTAGTGAACCCGCTCTGGACAAGCACAACATGGGTGAGTATTAGGGCTGTACCGGTATACCGATATATTGCAATACACAAAAATACAATACCTACCACGGTATGGTTTCCACTATACCGATATATTGCAATACACAAAAATACCATACCTACCACGGTATGGTTACCACTATACCGATATATTGCAATACACAAAAATACAATACCTACCGCTGTATGGTTTCCACTATACCGATATATTGCAATACACAAAAATACAATACCTACCACGGTATGGTTTCCACTATACCGATATATTGCAATACACACAACAGTCCGCCTCCGTGGTCGAGTGGTTAAGGTCGCTGACTTGTATACCACTGTAACCTATCATCACTGATGTTCACGGGTTCGAGCCCCGCTCAGGCCGTGTCTCATTATATGAAAAAGTTGGCAGTTTCTTACGGAGGTTGGTGCACCCAAGTACTGGTTAACCGCTGGAGCCTGCCAGGAAAGGTGTTGTTAGGTAAACTGCCCGCCGGCGATATAGCTCAAAATGGTGCTGATGCAGGCGTTAAACCCGAAATATAACAATATAATAGCAATACACACAAATACAATACCTACCGCTGTATGGTTTCCACTATACCGATATATAGCAATACACACAAATACAATACCTACCACGGTCCACGGTATGGTTACTACTATACCGATATATTGCAATACACAAAAATACAATACCTACCGCTGTATGGTTTCCACTATACCGATATATAGCAATACACACAAATACAATACCTACCACGGTATGGTTACCACTATACCGATATATTGCAATACACAAAAATACAATACCTACCACGGTATGGTTTCCACTATACCGATATATTGCAATACACAAAAATACAATACCTACCACGGTATGGTTTCCACTATACCGATATATTGCAATACACAAAAATACAATACCTACCGCGGTATGGTTTCCACTGTACCGATATTTTGTATAAGAATGCTCCCTTTGAAAAGCAACGCAATTTTGATGTAATATTGGAGGAAGTTTTATCTATAATCCAAGATGTTGTTGTTTTCACAGCTGTGATCAAAAGATCATACCGTATTGTAATATATTGCAATACTGTTTTTTCCGTATTGTGACAGCCCTAGTGAGTATGATGACATATTGCTATGAGATTTCACTTGGGTGTTCGGCACAGTGAGGTGGTGCATATGATTCCTCAACCTGTCCGCCTCTGTGGTCGAGTGGTTAAGGTCGCTGACTTGTATACCACTGTAACCTATCATCACTGATGGTCACGGGTTCGAGTCCCGCTCAGGCCGTGTCTCATTTATATGAAAAGGTTGGCAGTTTCTTACGGTTAAGGTTGGTGCACCAAAGTATTGGTTAACGGCTGGAGCCTGCCCAGGAAAGGTGTTGTTAAGTAAACTGCCCGCCGGCGATATAGCCCGAAATGGTGCTGATGCAGGCGTAAAACCCGAAATATAAAATATATAAATTGATTCCTCAACCTGGTTTGCAGTTCCACGGTCAGTCACACTGAGGGGATAATATGTCAGATTTTATTTCAGCCATAGCTTGAAGTGGTACACGAGTTGCTTGCTGGGTGGAGAGCAGTTACTCGACTTATGACAGTTTCACTACCAGTCTGGGGTAGCACACACTTATGACGAGCTCAGCTGATACACGTTTAATTCTGTTCTATAAGGTTCATTGTTCAAGCCCCGCTCAGACTGTGCCTCTTTATATGAAGTTTGCAGTTACTTGCAGAGGTTGCTGTACCAAGTACTGGTTAACCGCTGGAGCCTGCCCAGGAAAGGTGTTGTTAGATAAACGGCCCGCTGGCGACATCACCCAAAACCCAAACAAACAAAAACCAATACAGTTTTGTATTACTTTATTTCCCCTATGATTTCTGAAGTAATTTGCACAGACAGCGTAACTGCACATGATATTCCTGAGAGAGTGCTGCAGGATGTATATATATATATAGATAGATGGTCGATATGATGTTTGTACTTGTTTCTCTACAGAGAGTGAGACCGAGTCGGATGATCCGTGGACGCCGAGGAATTTGAACACCAATGCCAGCAGGAGCACCTTGAGGGGACCAATGTAAGTCGATGTGTAGATTTGTAGCAGTGACTATCGTTAGAATTGTTATATGTTACACAACGGCGAATATCGAGGAAGACCTTAGATATATATGTTAAAGTTCTGTATATATACCAGTTCTGTATATATACCAATATAATTATACTTGTAAGATGATGGGTATGGAAATGATCGTCATATTTTTTGGTTTGATTTTATCCAGTTCAACCGATTTATTCTGTCTCATATATAAATATGGTTGACTTTCTGCAGTCAATACACTCGCCATAAATATTGCTTTTTCGTGTCTGTTTTACGTTTATTTATTGTCGCTAACAGTTTCCCATATGAGCGATGCCTCCTGAAGTCATTTTAGATTTTTGGAGGATAGTGCAATGATACAGACAGAGACCCATTCCAGAGTCTCCTCTTGTTCTTTTACGTGCAATGTGTACAGCACCGACACGAGACCTCGGTTTAAAGTCCCATCTGAAAGACTGTTAATTTTATTAGGGTCAGACGGGGGATCGAACCTGCAATCCCTGAAATACCAGTCCAGCGTGTATACACATTATTGTTTTTGTAGTTTACTTGATAATATTTTATTGCTCTATCTATATACATGTATATAACAATTACAATCGTTGTGCAAATAGAAATTTAGCAAATGGGTGTTCGGTCACAAGTTCTAACAACATTAGTGATTGGCCCTCCCCATAAAAGAAATTCAGAACAACAGAATGGAAGTGGCATAGTTAATGCTGAAAACATGTACATAATGTATTTTGCGAGGTTTAGTATAGATAGATAGTGACTTTAAGGAAAATGTGCTAGTTTGCACAATCCACTGTACGGTTTCCCAAGAATTGCACCCCACGGACCAAGCCCAACCCTGACTGGAAACGAGAATATATTGGAGAGTAGTAGTTCATACTTTATATTTAATTTAGTGTTTCATATTTAACATTAGTTCTTTTAATAATTAGAATATCTGTGTAAGTATGCAGTTATGAATGGGGGTTAGAATTCTTTCAAGTGAGGAAGCTATCCTGTTGGCTTGTGGTAGGTTCATGGTTCTACCTGGGTAATGGGTTGAAAAGTTAATTGATTTTATTGTGTGTTTTGTTAGCTTTTCCACAGTGCAGCTCAAGTGTTCTTTCGACCTTTGACATTGCAATGTATTATCTTGAGTAACTTTCCAGCATGTACCGAGATCTATAGGATAGCCCTCGGAGAGAAGCAAACCCCCGCGCTGGTTATGATACAAGAACAAATTCTTGATTTCACATGATTTGAAAGGTCAACTTTAAGCTCATGCCTGTATGGCTTAAGTGAAAAATCATACATGTCTTACTAGGTTACCATTGGAACTATATGTCTATCTTGCTTCGAGTTCCAAGCATGCACACTCAGGGTTACCAATGGTGCCAATTGTGACCAAAAAAATAATTTGTGAATTGGCAAAAATATTTGGTGCAACTTGGTCAAATACGTGGCTTCAAATATTTATCTGTGAACTATATGGCTCTTAGTTGGCTCCAAGCGTTTCAAATTGGCTCCAGTTTTTTACAATTGGCGACTGAAGTGGCACACACAAACATTCAAACGGAGAGAACCCCGACACTGCTGATCACCGTGACCGATTTCTTCCAAAATTGAATCACTTCCCTCCACGTCCTCTATATGTCCACAAAGTTTCATCAAAATCCATCAACAGACACTGACAGACGGACAGGTTAATTATTCAGTTTGTAAATAGTAACTTTATTTTATTCAGGACACCAAACCTTCGGAAAGCTCACTCTGCGAGTAAAGGTCTCAACAGAATTCACTTCTTTATCTCGGAGACCGTGATTAGACCAAGAACGTGTGTACCGGTATGTAGGTCACTTCGTATTCACTGGAATAATCCAACAAAGGGTGTCTGTCCACGGTCTCTAGGTGTTGTATTATTTATTGTCTATATTGTGTAACACCAGTCTTAAGCAACTAGGCGGTGGGCCTCCATGACCGTTGTAGGTTCGAAACACGCTTGGAGTATCAATTTCTATCAAGTGAGCAGATTACCCAGCTGGCTTGCGAACGGTCGGCGATTCTACACGCGTGCTTGCAATACTGCTCTGAGGGCCAATAATAGATGGATGCGTCATTTTACCTAAGCTGTTTATGTGACTATACCCCCCCAAAACAAAACAAATATTTGAACAGCTAGTTAAGGGATGTATAGAAAGTTGGGGGTGTGAAGAAGTTTGCATAGAAAGTTGGTGTGTGGAGCAGTTTGCATAGAAAGTTGGTGTGTTGAGCAGTTTGTATAGAAAGTTGGGGTGTGGAGCAGTTTGCATAGAAAGTTGGTGTGTGGAGCAGTTTGTATAGAAAGTTGGGGGTGTGGAGCAGTTTGCACAGAAAGTTGGTGTGTGGAGCAGTTTGCATAGAAAGTTGAGTGTGGAGCAGTTTGCATAGAAAGTTGGGGTGTGGAGCAGTTTGCATAGAAAGTTGGGGTGTGCAGAGCAGTTTGCATAGAAAGTTGGGGTGCAGAGCAGTTTGCATAGAAAGTTGGGGTGTGGAGCAGTTTGCTGCTGAGATGTACCCGTTAATGCAGGATCGACTATACCAATTATCTTATTATAATTAACCTTTAGCACGCTGTAGGCACGACAAACAGATAACAAATGTGTAATATTTTTCTTAATTTTCCTAGAAAGTAGTGCATATGACATTTCATTCAAACCGCATTGCCTCTTCTCTCCCTCGTGGCGATGAATTCCATCAGTACGAGGTCTCTAGAGTAATCTTGTATGAACTTGTTTCACAATCCAGTGGAAATAAATTGATATAATCTTGATTTTCAGTGTGGAAAAAGAATTGGTTTTGGAAGACTGGCAATGAAATGCAAAGGTATTGTTACCGTGAATACACTTCTTAATTTAGTCGTATTTTATTGCTCGATTCATTTTACATCTCTGTGACCAAGTATGTGTATATAATACCAACATCTAAAAAGACTAAAAAGTCTGTCCGAAATTTAAAGATTTAAGAAGAACATATTTAAAACGTTATTTTTGTTCTTGGCCTAACATGCATACATTCTTATCTCTAATAACTTGTCAGTCACAAACACAGATCTTAAACCTTGCTAAGTATATTTATTATGCAAATCACATAAGAAAACAATAGATCATTACCATCATTCCTTACATTGCTATTATACTGTTATATTTCATGCTTCTCTGTAAACTGTGTATATATGTGATGCTATAAGCATCTTCTGATGTTTAATGCAATAAATATTGTATTGTATTGTATATGGTAGACTATATTGTAGACCTGTAATGTTTATTTTACAGATTGTAGGTCTATCTGTCACCCAGACTGTAAGGATAACCTGCCCTTGCCTTGTATCTCGGCACCTCCCACACCAGGCACCGGAAAGACCCAGGGGGTAAGCTTGCATTTATTCAATTATTTTTTTACCACAAAAACCTTACGAAGAAGCGTTGTATATTATAGCCGTGTGTAGCGTCAGTTTAAACTTTATTTATTTTACAACGATTGCGAAACAAGCTGTAACAACTTGTATTAATCACTCTGGTTGGCGCGGACGAAAGTGTAATATAATGTGGTCATTCGTGTGGGAGGAAACCGGAGTACCCAGAGAAAACCCACCTGTCAGATCTTGCGACCATCGTACCATCTCGCATACTTTCCAGTCCGAGGATCGGATCCGAGTCGCATTGTTGAGAAGCAAGCGCGCTAATCGGACAGCCGTGTGTAGTGTTGTTTCGGACTATTGTTTCTTGTAATTAAAGGGAGTTAGGTAAACATGAATTTAAAACCGGGAAGAAGTGTTATTTGCAGGGTAATGTAATGTTATTCTCGGATACGTTTTCTCAATATTGTAATTGTCAGTAATTGTCAGTTAAAGTCGCTGACCATGTATCATAGTAATATATAGTACTTAATGGCCATGGAAATTACTATTCAGACACAGACGGATATGTAGTCCAGTGGTAACATGCTGGACTAGTAATCCAGGGATCGCAGGTTCGATCCCCCGTCTGACCCTAATAAAATTAACAGTCTTTCAGATGGGACGTTAAACCAAGGTCTTGTGTCAGTGCTTTACACCGTACACGTAAAAGAACCAGAGGAGATTCTGGAATGGGTCTCTGTCTGTATCATTGCACTATCCTCCAAAATCTAAAATAACTAATCTCTTCAGGAGGCGTCGCTGATATGGGCAACCGGTAGCGACTATAAATAAACGTATTCAGGTTATGTAAAAGTTGTGGAATTTTACCCCTTATTGTGTGTACGGACCTTGATTTGCTGCGCAGGGAACTTAACAAACTGTTTCTTTATATTTCAGGGTATATTGTCGGACTATTGCAGAGATGAATCACCCATGATCCCCGGCATTGTCGTATGTACACTTTTCTCATACTCCACCAAAGATGGTTCTTGAAAAAGTGTTCACATTGGAAACTTCTTAACAATAATATTTCCTTGATTTTAATAGCATTTCATGTATGAAATATATAAATAGATATTACTTGTACAGTAGATGGAAGATTATTGGTAGCATGCGAAGTGCACGATAGTCACCAATAATAAACAAAAGTAGATTCAGGAGTGTGGCTGACCATCATATGATTTTTGACAGTTTGTAGACCCCAAAAATACTGTTTTAAAAAAATGTCTGCCTCCGTGGTTGAGTGGTTACGGTCGCTGACTTGTATACCACTGTAACCTATCATCACTGATGGTCACGGGTTCGAGCCCCGCTCAGACCGTGTCTCATTTATATGAAAAAGTTGGCAGTTTCTTACGGAGGTTGGTGCACCCAAGTACTGGTTAACCGCTGGAGCCTGCCCAGGAAAGGTGTTGTTAGGTAAACTGCCCACTGGCGATATAGCCCAAAATGGTGCTGATGCAGGCGTAAAACCCGAAATATAACATAACATAACTGTATAATAATTGAATTAAGTGATCAAATTATTAATGTATGTTTTTGGGTTGTGCCCAAGGATGTCGTACAGTGTGCCTATAGTGCATAAAGTAGTTCTGACATTTATTTATGTTGTATTTAATGTTTAGTTTAAACATTATTTATTTCAGTATTTTACATGTACATAACATAATTAACATTTTACATATAAATGAACAGCAGTAGACTGAAAGGGATCAGAACGAAAGAAAACTTCTCCCTATTTAATGTTTGTATGACCACTAATACATGAATGTGTGTGCAATGAGAAATGGTGCATAGAGGAGCTTCTGTGTGGGGAGGAGTTAATTTTGTTAAACCTGCCCTTTTTTCAGATCCACTGTGTAAATGAGATAGAAGCCCGAGGTCTGCATGAAGTCGGTGTTTACAGAGTTCCAGGGTACGTTGTTGCACTTCCGTTTTTGTGTTTATCAGCTCTGTGGGCATACAATAAATTAAATAGTCAATCCAAGTTTGATTTGGTCGATTTGTCGCAAATTGAGTCGGTTTCTTTTCCACATCTTTTAACCTTTGGTTTAAACATATTTATTCCACTATATACATTCACAAAACAATACATGCACACAACATCAAAGAATAGGAAAGGATCAAAACGGAAGCAGAGCTTATATAGTTTCTCTCCTTTATTAGCCCTTTCAACACCACAGACCTCTAAATTGGCTTACAAAAAAGTGTAGATCCAGATGAGCCGGCTCATGATGAGCCGTCTCATCAGGATTGCACTTTTTTCAAGTAATATACCTATTTTTAGAGAGAGAAAATTACCCATTTTGATAAATGAACTGATCCAAATGTAATTTTGTTATTAATTTATTGGTCTAAAAATATCATGGACCAGTCCATGTCATTTACTTGGTGTTGAATGGGTTAACCTTTAGCACGCTGTAGGCGAAATGAGCAGATAACAAATATGTACTATTTTTCTTATTTATACTAGAAAGTATGGCTTGATATTTCGTTCGAATCACCCCCATCATTTCGGTTTTGTGAGCAAATTCACTTCTTTGCATGCTAGGTAAAATAAAAGCTATAAATAGTGAATATAATTATAGCAGATGACAATTTACCCATATGTTTGTTTTGTTTATATCTACCTGAAAACTCTACAATTTTCATACCAAATTTTGTCCATTAAAAGCACCCCTTCTATTCAAATGTTGTATTTAATTGTCATACTGTGCATTTTAACCATATTTTGTTGAAATTTATTAAATAACGCCATATAAGGACACAATCGCGCGCTTTCTCCCAAAAATTCTGACCTAGAATGAACCATGTGTTATTCTCACCGCTAGCATGCAGGGTTAAATTAAATAGGTAGGCATGACGGATGATCGTGTTCCTTGGATGAAGGTTAGAGATGTACGCGTGCCAGAGAGCTTGGACATTGGATAAATGCGGTTGTTTTGTGTTTGCAGATCTGACAGACAGGTGAAGGAACTAAAGGACAAGTTTTTCAAAGGAAAGGGGATGCCAAACCTGGTAAGCACACACACACACACACACACACACACTACCTGCACATGTAGTGAATGTGTCTGAGTAAATGGGGCAACGTTCTAGCTCAATATTTTGCTCTAGTCGCCCCCGATTTATTTTTGGCGTTGGAAAAGCTTCCCGTACATTACCGGCCATACGTCAACCGTTTTCTCTTGTTTCAAAGATTTATTACTACGGCATATGCTTATAACTTATAAAACCATAGAAAAAGGTGATATACAAACGTTAAAAAGTTAATTGTTGGTAGTTTGAGAGAGCCATTGTCGTAACAAATGTCATAAGTGCATAAAGTAGCCTCGACTTATGGAAGGATCCCGTGTATGTCCTATAGTGCATAAAGTAGCCTCGACTTATGGAAGGATCCTGTGTATGTCGTACAGTGTACCTATAGTGCATAAAGTAGCCTCGACTTATGGAAGGATCCCGTGTATGTCGTACAGTGTGCCTATAGTGCATAAAGTAGCCTCGACTTATAGAAGGATCCAGTGTATGTCGTACAGTGTGCCTATAGTGCATAAAGTAGCCTTGACTTATGGAAGGATGTCGTACAGTGTACCTATAGTGCATAAAGTAGCCTCGACTTATGGAAGGATCCCGTGTATGTCGTACAGTGTGCCTATAGTGCATAAAGTAGCCTCGACTTATGGAAGGATGTCGTACAGTGTGCCTATAGTGCATAAAGTAGCCTCCTCCACTTATGGAAGCATGTCGTACAGTGTGCCTATAGTGCATAAAGTAGCCTCCACTTATGGAAGGATGTCGTGTATGTCATACAGTGTACCTATAGTGCATAAAGTAGCCTCGGCTTATGGAAGGATCCCGTGTATGTCCTATAGTGCATAAAGTAGCCTCGACTTATGGAAGGATCCCGTGTATGTTGTACAGTGTACCTATAGTGCATAAAGTAGCCTCGGCTTATGGAAGGATCCCGTGTATGTCCTATAGTGCATAAAGTAGCCTCGACTTATGGAAGGATCCCGTTTATGTCGTACAGTGTACCTATAGTGCATAAAGTAGCCTCCACTTATGGAAGGATCCCGTGTATGTTGTACAGTGTACCTATAGTGCATAAAGTAGCCTCCACTTATGGAAGGATCCCGTGTATGTTGTACAGTGTACCTATAGTGCATAAAGTAGCCTTGACTTATGGAAGGATCCTGTGTATGTCGTACAGTGTACCTATAGTGCATAAAGTAGCCTCCACTTATGGAAGGATCCCGTTTATGTCGTACAGTGTACCTATAGTGCATAAAGTAGCCTCCACTTATGGAAGGATCCCGTGTATGTCGTACAGTGTGCCTATAGTCCATAAAGTAGCCTTGACCTATGGAAAGATCCCGTGTATGTCGTACAGTGTACCTATAGTGCATAAAGTAGCCTCGACTTATGGAAGGATCCTGTGTATGTCGTACAGTGTACCTATAGTCCATAAAGTAGCCTCGGCTTATGGAAGGATCCTGTGTATGTCGTACAGTGTACCTATAGTGCATAAAGTAGCCTCGACTTATGGAAGGATCCTGTGTATGTCGTACAGTGTACCTATAGTGCATAAAGTAGCCTCGACTTATGGAAGGATCCTGTGTATGTCGTACAGTGTACCTATAGTGCATAAAGTAGCCTCCACTTATGGAAGGATCCCGTGTATGTCGTACAGTGTACCTATAGTGCATAAAGTAGCCTCCACTTATGGAAGGATCCCGTGTATGTCGTACAATGTGCTTTATATGATTACTGATCGACACGTGACTTGCCATGAACCACGTTTACTTTCAGTCGAACATTGATGATATACATGTGATATGTGGGTGTTTGAAGGATTTCCTGCGTGGACTGAAGGAACCGTTGGTTACATTTAAACTCTGGAAAAGCTTTGTCAAAGCAGCAGGTATGTATTGGGCCATATATCGAGCGACGTCTACGAACTGATCTTTAGCATGGTTTGTTGGTTCAAACATAGAGTAACTGCTATAACACGGGGCTCGTTCTAGGTCAGAATTTCTGGGAGAAATGAGAAAGCGCGTGATGGCTTCCTTAAATGGTGTTCTTTAATATACTTCTGCAAAATAGGGTTAAAATGCACAGTACAACCATTAAATACAACATTTGAATAGAAGGAGTGCTTTATAATGGGCCAGTGTATCTTGTTGCTAGACAAAATTTTGTTTGAAAATCTTAAAAACCCTTTTTTTAGGGAGAAGTGGGGCCCCCAGAGGGCAAAGTCAGGGTCCCTAGGGCGACTATTTCGCCCACACTGCCCTCTAGAATGATCCCTGGTCACAAAATAGGGTTAAAAGACACAACGGGACCATTAAATACAACATTTGAATAGAAGAAATTATATTTTCCAGTGTCCCGCTGTACAACATATATATATATATACATGTACATAAAGCATTCACGTGGTGAATATGAGAAATCATATACAGTATTGACAATACCTACTATACATATAATACATTATAATTTACATTCACGTGATAAATATGTGAATATGAGAAATCATATACAGTATTGACAATACCTACTATACATATAATACATTATAATTTACATTCATGTGATAAATATGTGAATATGAGAAATCATATACAGTATTGACAATACCTACTATACATATAATACATTATAATTTACATTCATGTGATAAATATGTGAATATGAGAAATCATATACAGTATTGACAATACCTACTATACATATAATACATTATAATTTACATTCTCATTATTTGTAGACATTACATTGCTTAAGTATATGAGTACGACAATATGGACTCTAATTTAAAGTATCTCGTAGAAATCCAAATAAAGGAGGTTGAACTCAGTTTAATTTACAGTCAAGTTACATATTTTACTGAATTGAATTTAATAGAAGTGATTTCTAATGGACCAGTGTATCTTAATGGACAAAATTGTAAAAAAAAAAAGAAGAAATGTGGGGCCCCCAGGGGGCGAAGTCAGGGTCCCTAGGGCTACTATTTCTCCCAAGTCACCCTGATGAACATTGCGAGATTCGGGGGGAGGGGTCCTTTCCCTGGCAGAATGATCAGCATCGTCGACTTTGCTTAGTTTTGTGTACTTCAAAGCACTTTATTTGCTTAGACATATGAAAATGACGTTTTAGTGTTAGTTTCAGAGAATGGTGGTAATGCGATTGTCTTTGTTTTGATATTTTCAGAGAATCGTGACAAGGCGATGGCGGAGTCGGACATGTACCAGGCACTGAGTGAGTTGCCGAGAGCCAACCGGGACACTATTGCCTTCTTAATACTTCATTTACTAAGGTAACAAAGGTGTAAAAACATACTGGAATCAGAGTTATACTTGGTGATCTTATGGTCTGTATGTGAGTGACCCGCTGTATGTGAGTGTCCCGCTGTATGTGAGTGGCCCGCTGTATGCGAGTGTCCCGCTGTATGTGAGTGTCCCGCTGTATGAGATTGTTCCCGCTGTATGTGAGTGGCCCGCTGTATGCGAGTGGCCCGCTGTATGTGATTTACAGTATTCTTGACTTAAGTGAGGCGGCAGTATATCGTCTGTTACAATGTAGTGATATAACATGATCGAAGGACTGCATTGTCACTATGTAGTGATATAATAAATGATCGAAGGACAATACATTGTTGCTATGTAGTGATATAACATGATCTAAGGACAATACATTGTTGCTATGTAGTGATATAACATGATTGAAGGACTGCATTGTCACTGTGTAGTGATATAACATGATCGAAGGACTGCATTGTCACTATGTAGTGATATAACATGATCGAAGGACTACACATTGTCACTATGTAGTGATATAACATGATTGAAGTACGCATTGTCACTATGTAGTGATATAACATGATTGAAGGACAATACATTGTTGCTATGTAGTGATATAACATGATCGAAGGACTGCATTGTCACTATGTAGTGATATAACATGATCGAAGGACAATACATTGTTGCTATGTAGTGATATAACATGATCGAAGGACTATAAATTGTCACTGTGTAGTGATATAACATGATCGAAGGACTACATTGTCACTGTAGTGATATAACATGATCGAAGGACTATACATTTTTTCATTATTGCCACAGAGTATCACAGACTCCCGAGTGTAAGATGCCGGTCAACAACTTGTCCCGAGTGTTTGGACCCACCATGATTGGTCACTCGTGTCCTGAGCCGGAGCCCATGATGCTAATCAATGAGACAAAGAACCAGGCCATGGTGTGTATAGAACTTCATCAAGGCTTCATCTCTTCTGTATATTACTGCATGAAAACTTAATAAATCTGGGAAATTTCAGGTCCGATCTTAAGATTGATTTTGACGCTATACCAATGTTTTACATTATTTTATTATTTACAATATTTTATCAAATTATTGGAGGTTCGAGAAAAATCATGATTGTTTAGCTTCCTAAAAATCTAACTTGGGCATGTTTCTCCGCCAAAAAGCTAACACTGCGGTGATTCTAATGTCGCCCGTATATATATATGAAGCATTGTTCGCGAGCGAGCGAAAGTTACCAATTTCTAACATGATATTATCTACAAATTGGATGCTTGTGCCAGCCGTTTTCTAATGTTGTTAAAATTTGTGGCCCAAACCATTTGCATTATCGTGCTATATTGTTGTACAGTAAAACCCCTATAATAAGACCACCAAAAAGTGGTCTTATTAGCGGGTGATCTCTTTAACGAGTTTGCTCAAGAAGACCAAATTATGATAATTTTACTACATGTACAATGTACTTTCACACATGATAATTTCTTGGGGTTTTTTCTTGGTGTTTCTGTTTTAATTACAGAAGAGTTGGTTGTTTCTATGGTTTAGGATTTTACTTCTGAAATCCATTCATATACAACTGTATATCACAATTAATTAATTAATTAATAATAAACTAAATGTGATATGAACGTATTAATGATAGATAATCTTTTATTGTCCACCACTCGAGGAGATCAATCAATCCAATATTGCAAAGATTAGCAAACAAAAAGAAGTAATTATCTATTAATAGAAACACATAATACCTACCTTGTATTTTGCTCACAACAGTTTGTACTCCAGACAATATACAAAAGATTAAAAGCAATCAAAACCAATCATTTACAATCAACACTTCCGTGTTTATCACACTTAACCTATACCATAAAGTGGTCGCTTAATTGTCGTAAAACTGGGACATAATTAAAAATGTTTTATCATGTTGGGTGCGATCAACGAAAGTGAGAAAATCGCCCGCGGTCGTATTAGGGGTTCAATTAGCATTAGGATTAATAGCATTTGTCTGAATTAACTGGTCGTATTACGGAATAACGGGGTGGTCTTGTTATCGGGGTCAACGACCATTGACGTATATAGTGAAATATTCCGTTCTGGAAAAAATCGTTCGCAATAGCGGGGTGGTCGCATAGAGGGTTTTTACTGTACTATGTTTTGTATGTTATATCATGAGCAAATACAATAAAATATGATTAAAGCAGCATTACATCGTATGAAATAAAATATATTTGAAAAATTAAAATTTTACGTATGGGTAGCAATGGTGCTACACATTCTAACATTATACTTTGTATGCTTATGTTCATTTGGTAAACAGTGTTTTTTTGCGATAAAACAAACTCGAAACCGAAAGTAGGACTTTCCGAGTCGATCGGTCACGCACTTGTTTACAACCGGAATGCATCGTCCCCATTTGTCCTATGTTGTCCTTTTTAATTAAATTACTTGATGTTGATTCATACCTGTGTTAGCGTCTTTTAGGGACATTTCTACATACCCGGGAGGTGTTCGAAATTAGAGGAAGATAGATAGATAGAATTTCATGTTCAAAATATATACGTTGTTTTCTACATCCTCTGTTGTTTCACGCATGCGCGCTGTGCGTGTTTACATTTCGTGTGTTGATAAACAAATTCGCGTGTACGACGGTTTAAATTTATTGGAATTTTATCGTTTCTGAGCGACTATTTCGAATTTTGTAAACACACACATATTAGTATTTATATTTTACACAAAACATCCTTTATTACGATGTAATACTGCTTTAAACATACCAAAAATAAAAAAATCCAACGTTTTTATTTTTTAAGTAAGTCTTTATTCTTTTAATCAATCTTTTGGATTTTAATAAATTTACTTTGATTTGTTTGCATATATATTACGATATTAGTAAACAATATTATATATTTTTGAGGATTTATTTAATGGCGTTATTTTGTTTGTAGACGGGGTATATAGTGCCAGCCAGGGGTGATATTCCCCGAGGTTTTCAATTTAAAAACAATGTTTTCAGTCACTTGTTTGTTTAGGGAAATTCATGAATTATATTTCTTTTTTCTTCAGTTGGAAAAATAATACTATTATTCAACTGCAAATTTATCCTTGTGTTAACTTTCTTAAACTACCATTTCCAGAGTTATTGTTGAATTTGCTAAAACATATCCATAAAGGGAGGTAATTTACAAGTGGTAATTTCACAAAAGCAGGTTCGGTTGAGACCATATTTTCAAAAATTGTGCTTTTTACCGTAATAATTTATTATTGAAAAATGGAACTTGTATACCACTGTAACCCATCATCACTGATGGTCACGGGTTCGAAAAATTATGAAAACGTTGGCAGTTTCTTACGGAGGTTGGTGCACCCAAGTACTGGTTAACCGTTGGAGCCTGCACAGGAAAGGTGTTGTTAGGTAAACTGTCCGCCGGCGATATAGCCCGAAATGGTGCTGATGCAGGCGTAAAACCCGAAATATAACAATATTGAAAAATGGAGATATACGACAATAATCACAATATCTAATCATCCGCTCCTTTCAATACCTTGGCGTGCTCACATTATGGGGCTTTAAGTGATATGTTATATAGCTTGTGTATGTTGTAGGTGATGGATCGCTTGTTTGAGGTCCCGGAAGATTATTGGATCAACTTCATCAGCGAAGAGGCAGAGAATATGTATCCTGATGCGAACACACCACGCACGCCGGAGCTAACCAGAGGGCGTACGTGTATGTATCATTTATCATCCGCATGATCTAGTTGTCCTGGATGATGTTGTGTGTGAGTTTATGGATGATGTTGTGTGTGAGTTTATGGATGATGTTGTGTGAGTTTATGGATGATGTTGTGTGAGTTTATGGATGATGTTGTGTGTTATTATGGATGATGTTGTGTGTGAGTTTATGGATGATGTGTGAGTTTATGGATGATGTTGTGTGAGTTTATGGATGATGTTGTGTGTTATTATGGATGATGTTGTGTGTGAGTTTATGGATGATGTGTGAGTTTATGGATGCTGTTGTGTGTGAGTTTGTGGATGATGTGTGAGTTTATGGATGATGTTGTGTGTGAGTTTGTGGATGATGTTGTGTGAGTTTATGGATGATGTTGTGTGTGAGTTTATGGATGATGTGTGTGAGTTTATGGATGATGTTGTGTGCGTTTATGGATGATGTTGTGTGTGAGTTTATGGATGATGTTGTATGAGTTTATGGATGATGTTGTGTGTGAGTTTATGGATGATGGTGTGTGTGAGTTTATGGATGTTGTGTGAGTTTATGGATGATGTTGTGTGTGAGTTTATGGATGATGTTGTGTGAGTTTATGGTTGATGTTGTGTGTGAGTTTATGGATGATGTTGTGTGAGTTTATGGATGATGTTGTGTGTGAGTTTATGGATGATGTTGTGTGTGAGTTTATGGATGATGTTGTGTGTGATATATGTGTAAGTTTATGGATGATGTTGTGTGTGATATATGTGTAAGTTTATGGATGATGTTGTGTGTGATATATGTGTAAGTTTATGGATGATGTGTGTGATATATTTGTGAGTTTATGGATGATGTTGTGTGAGTTTATGGATGATGTTGTGTGTGAGTTTATGGATGATGTTGTGTGAGTTTATGGATGATGTTGTGTGTGAGTTTATGGATGATGTTGTGTGTGAGTTTATGGATGATGTTGTGTGTGAGTTTATGGATGATGTTGTGTGTGATATATGTGTAAGTTTATGGATGATGTTGTGTGTGATATATGTGTAAGTTTATGGATGATGTGTGTGATATATGTGTAAGTTTATGGATGATGTTGTGTGAGTTTATGGATGATGTTGTGTGTGATATATGTGTGAGTTTATGGATGATGTTGTGTGTGATATATGTGTAAGTTTATGGATGATGTTGTGTGTGATATATGTGTGAGTTTATGGATGATGTTGTGTGTGATATATGTGTGAGTTTATGGATGATGTTGTGTGAGTTTATGGATGATGTTGTGTGTGATATATTTGTGAGTTTATGGATGATGTTGTGTGTGAGTTTATGGATGATGTTGTGTGTGAGTTTATGGATGATGTTGTGTGTGAGTTTATGGATGATGTTGTGTGTGAGTTTATGGATGATGTTGTGTGTGAGTTTATGGATGATGTTGTGTGTGAGTTTATGGATGATGTTGTGTGAGTTTATGGATGATGTTGTGTGTGATATATGTGTAAGTTTATGGATGATGTTGTGTGTGATATATGTGTAAGTTTATGGATGATGTTGTGTGTGATATATGTGTAAGTTTATGGATGATGTTGTGTGTGATATATGTGTAAGTTTATGGATGATGTGTGAGTTTATGGATGATGTTGTGTGAGTTTATGGATGATGTTGTGTGAGTTTATGGATGATGTTGTGTGAGTTTATGGATGATGTGTGAGTTTATGGATGATGTTGTGTGTGATATATATGTGAGTTTATGGATGATGTTGTGTGAGTTTATGGATGATGTTGTGTGAGTTTATGGATGATGTTGTGTGAGTTTATGGATGATGTTGTGTGTGATATATGTGTGAGTTTATGGATGATGTTGTGTGTGATATATGTGTGAGTTTATGGATGATGTGTGAGTTTATGGATGATGTTGTGTGTGATATATGTGTGAGTTTATGGATGATGTTGTGTGTGATATATGTGTGAGTTTATGAATGATGTGTATTTCAGTGTTGGAGAGCCGACTCGGACCAGTTCACACTCCCGCCTCGTATGATAGAAGTAGGACGTGGACAGCCAGGACTCCAAGGTAACACAATACACAGCATTCAATTGTGGGTTATCTTCCCTTGCATGTACCCGGTGTTTTACCATGGACCCGGGGTGTTTTACCATGTACCAGGTGTTTTACCATGTACCGGGGTGTTTTACCATGTACCGGGTTTTTACCATGTACCCGGTGTGTTTTACCATGTACCGGTGTTTTACCATGGACCCGGGGTGTTTTACCATGTACCGGGGGTGTTTTACCATGTACCCGGGGTGTTTTACCATGTACCGAGTGTTTTACCATGTACCGAGTGTTTTACCATGTACCGGGGGTGTTTTACCATGGACCAGGTGTTTTACCATGTACCCGGGTGTTTTACCATGTACCGGGGGTGTTTTACCATGTACCGGGTGTTTTACCATGTACCGGGTGTTTTACCATGTACCCAGTGTGTTTTACCATGGACCAGGTGTGTTTTACCATGGACCAGGTGTTTTACCATGTACCCGGTGTGTTTTACCATGTACCGGGGGTGTTTTACCATGTACCGGGTGTTTTACCATGTACCCAGTGTGTTTTACCATGGACCAGGTGTGTTTTACCATGTACTTGGTGTTTTACCATGGACCAGGTGTTTTACCATGGACCAGGTGTTTTACCATGTACCGGTGTGTTTTACCATGTACCCGGTGTGTTTTACCATGTACCCGGTGTGTTTTACCATGGACCCCGGTGTTTTTGTACCCGGTGTACCGGGTGTTTTACCATGTACCAGGTGTTTTACCATGTACCCGGTGTTTTACCATGTACCGGGTGTTTTACCATGTACCGGATGTTTTACCATGTACCCGGTGTTTTACCATGTACCCGGTGTTTTACCATGTACCCGGGGTGTTTTACCATGTACCCGGTGTTTTACCATGTACCCGGGGTGTTTTACCATGTACCCGGGGTGTTTTACCATGTACCCGGGGTGTTTTACCATGGACCGGGGGTGTTTTACCATGTACCCGGGGTGTTTTACCATGGACCGGGGGTGTTTTACCATGGACCGGGGGTGTTTTACCCTGTACTGGGTGTTTTACCATGTACAGTAAAACCCCTATAATAAAGCACGTTTTTTGCTCTGGTGTTTTACCATGTACTGGGTGTATTACCATGGACCGGGTGTTTTACCATGGACCGGGTGTTTTACTGTGTACCAGATGTTTTACCATGTACCGGGTGTTTTACCATGTACCCGGTGTGTTTTACCATGTACCCGGTGTGTTTTACCATGTACCGGTGTGTTTTACCATGTACCGGATGTTTTACCATGTACCGGATGTTTTACCATGTACCCGGTGTTTTACCATGTACCTGGTGTTTTACCATATACCCGGTGTGTTTTACCATGTACCGGGCGTGTTTTACCATGTACCCGGGGTGTTTTACCATATACCCGGTGTGTTTTACCATATACCCGGTGTGTTTTACCATGTACCGGGCGTGTTTTACCATGTACCGGGCGTTTTACCATGTACCCGGGGTGTTTTACCATGTACCCGGGGGTTTTACCATATACCCGGTGTGTTTTACCATGTACCGGGCGTGTTTTACCATGTACGGGGGTGTTTTACCATGTACCCGGTGTTTTACCATGTACCCGGGGTGTTTTACCATGTACCCGGTGTGTTTACCATGTACCGGGTGTTTTACCATGTACCCGGTGTTTTTACCATGTACCCGGTGTTTTACCATGTACCCGGTGTTTTACCATGTACCCGGGGTGTTTTACCATGAACCCGGTGTTTTACCATGTACCCGGGGTGTTTTACCATGTACCGGTGTTTTTACCATGTACCGGGTGTTTTACCATGTACCCGGGGTGTTTTACCATGGACCGGGGGTGTTTTACCATGGACCGGGGGTGTTTTACCATGTACCGGGTGTTTTACCATGTACCGGGGTGTTTTACCATGGACCGGGGGGTTTTACCATGTACCCGGGGTGTTTTACCATGGACCGGGGGTGTTTTACCATGGACCGGGGGTGTTTTACCATGGACCGGGGGTGTTTTACCATGTACCTGGGGTGTTTTACCATGTACCCGGTGTTTTACCATGGACCCGGTGTTTTACCATGGACCGGGTGTTTTACCATGTACCCGGTGTTTTACCATGTACCCGGTGTTTTACCATGGACCCGGTGTTTTACCATGTACCCGGGTGTTTACCATGTACCCGGTGTTTTACCATGGACCCGGTGTTTTACCATGTACCCGGTGTTTTTACCATGTACCCGGGGTGTTTTACCATGTACCCGGTGTTTTACCATGTACCCGGTGTTTTACCATGTACCCGGTGTTTTACCATGGACCCGGTGGTTTACCATGGACCCGGTGTTTTACCATGGACCGGGTGTTTTACCATGTACCGGTGTGTTTTACCATGTACCCGGTGTTTTACCATGTACCCGGTGTTTTACCATGTACCGGGTGTTTTACCATGTACCAGGTGTTTTACCATGTACCCGGTGTTTTACCATGTACCGGGTGTTTTACCATGTACCGGATGTTTTACCATGTACCCGGTGTTTTACCATGTACCCGGTGTTTTACCATGTACCCGGGGTGTTTTACCATGTACCCGGTGTTTTACCATGTACCCGGGGTGTTTTACCATGTACCCGGGGTGTTTTACCATGTACCCGGGGTGTTTTACCATGGACCGGGGGTGTTTTACCATGTACCCGGGGTGTTTTACCATGGACCGGGGGTGTTTTACCATGGACCGGGGGTGTTTTACCCTGTACTGGGTGTTTTACCATGTACAGTAAAACCCCTATAATAAAGCACGTTTTTTGCTCTGGTGTTTTACCATGTACTGGGTGTATTACCATGGACCGGGTGTTTTACCATGGACCGGGTGTTTTACTGTGTACCAGATGTTTTACCATGTACCGGGTGTTTTACCATGTACCTGGTGTTTTACCATGTACCGGGTGTTTTACCATGTACCCGGTGTTTTACCATGTACCGGGTGTTTTACCATGTACCGGGTGTTTTACCATGTACCGGATGTTTTACCATGTACCGGGTGTTTTACCATGTACCGGGTGTTTTACCATGTACCGGATGTTTTACCATGTACCCGGTGTTTTACCATGTACCGGGTGTTTTACCATATACCCGGTGTGTTTTACCATGTACCAGGTGTTTTACCATGTACCGGGTGTTTTACCATGTACCGGATGTTTTACCATGTACCGGGTGTTTTACCATGGACCCGGGGTGTTTTACCATGTACCTGGTGTTTTACCATGGACCCGGGGTGTTTTACCATGTACCCAGTGTTTTACCATGGACCCGGGGTGTTTTACCATGGACCCGGGGTGTTTTACCATGTACCGGGTGTTTTACCATGTACCTGGTGTTTTACCATGGACCCGGGGTGTTTTACCATGTACCCGGTGTTTTACCCTGTACTGGGTGTTTTACCATGGACCCGGGGTGTTTTACCATGTACCGGGTGTTTTACCATGGACCCGGGGTGTTTTACCATGTACCTGGTGTTTTACCATGGACCCGGGGTGTTTTACCATGTACCGGGTGTTTACCATGTACCCGGGGTGTTTTACCATGTACCCGGTGTTTTACCATATACCCGGTGTGTTTTACCCTGTACTGGGTGTTTTATCATGTACCTGGTGTGTTTTACCATGGACCGGGTGTGTTTTACCCTGTACTGGGTGTTTTATCATGTACCTGGGTGTTTTATCATGTACCTGGTGTGTTTTACCCTGTACTGGGTGTTTTACCATGTACAGTAAAACCCCTATAATAAGACCACCTATGGGACTTCCAAAAAAGTGGTGTTATTAGCGGGGTGGTCTCTTTATCGAATTTGGTCAAGAAGACTAATATAAAATAATCTTAAATTAGCAGGTTCAGTGGTCGATCACATAGCAAGCCTTCTTCCTTAGATTGTAGCACCCCGCCCCCTCCTCCTCAAGGATCCAACTCAAAAAAATTGGATTCATAGCAGCTTGTTTTCATTAAATATTTCTGCCCACTGAATAACATTTTGTTCCACCCCTCTCAGGCTATCCTATATTTATCCATTCAGAATTTGTTTGATTAAGTTTTACTAATTAATTTACCTGTGTCTATCCAATGCAGAACTTTTCTGGTAGTTGTCTCTGGCTCTTACCAGGACTTTCATTTATTAAGTTAATTTGCTCTAAGCTGTGACATATGCCTCTTTGATCTTTATGTTAACAAATAAGTATAAAGGTTATGACAACCTCAGGAATTTCAGAAAATTAAACCAGCCTGTCTATTACATACATCAATTTTTAGAACGCCCAAGTAATTTTCCATGATTATGCCAGCATTGACCCAGCTGTGGTGATTTATATAACACCTGTAGGAGACACAGGCATCCGGCGCATACCCTGGACCCCTCCGGGCATACCCTGGACCCAAGTACAACCCCAAATAGTCATAATACATTGTAACATCAATCAAGTATCATTTCTAGTTCCAAAAACCCATTTGTGAAAAAAAAAATGTTGGGACAATCTTATCTATAATATAAGTTTTTTTCACAAATGGGTTTTTGGAACTAGAAATGATACTTGATTGATGTTACAATGTATTATGACTATTTGGGGTTGTACTTGGGTCCAGGGTATGCCCGGAGGGGTCCAAGGTATGCGCCGGATGCCTGTGGTAGGAGATATTTTTAATTGACGATTGCCGTAGAATTTCAAATGTAAGCATCATTGTTTTTCAAAATAAATGAGAGAGTTCTTTGTGTTTACGGTCCATGCTGATTCTATAAATGCAAAATGTGATATGAAACATACTCTCTTAATGATAATCTTTTATTGTCCAACACTGGAGGAGATCAATCAATCCAATATCGCAAAGATTAGCAAACAGAAAGAGGTAATTATCTATTAATAGAAACACATAATACCTACCTTGTGTTTTACAGTTTGTACTCCAGACAATATACAAAAGATTAAAAGCAATCAAAACCAATCATTTACAATCAACACTTCCGTGTTTATCTCACTTAACCTTGACCAATACAATACCATAATTATTGTCGTAAAACTGGGACATAATTAAAAATGTTTTATCATGTCAGGTGCGATCAATGAAAGTGAGAAAATCGCCCGCGGTCGTATTAGGGGTTCAATTAGCATAGGATTAATGGCATTTGTCTGAATTAACTGGTCGTATTACGGAATAACGGGGTGGTCTGGTTATCGGGGTCAACGACCATTGACATATATAGTGAAATATTCCGTTCTGAAAAAAATCGTTCGCAATAGCGGGGTGGTCTCGAAATCGGGGTGGTCGCATAGAGGGTTTTTACTGTACCGGATGTTTTACCATGTACCGGGTGTGTTTTACCATGTACCGAGTGTTTTACCATGTACCTGGTGTTTTACCATGGACCAGGTGTTTTACCATGTACCCGGTGTTTTACCATGTACCCGGTGTTTTACCATGTACCCGGGGTGTTTTACCATGTACCCGGGGTGTTTTACCATGTACCGGGGGTGTTTTACCATGTACCCGGTGTTTTACCATGTACCGGGTGTTTTACCATGTAACAGGTGTTTTACCATGTACCAGGTGTACCATGTACCTGGTGTGTTTTACCATGGACCGGGGGTGTTTTACCATGGACCAGGTGTGTTTTACCATGTACCGGGTGTTTTACCATGTACCAGGTGTTTTACCATGGACCAGGTGTTTTACCATGGACCAGGTGTGTTTTACCATGTACCGGGTGTTTTACCATGTACCAGGTGTTTTACCATGTACCAGGTGTTTTACCATGGACCAGGTGTTTTACCATGTACCCGGTGTTTTACCATGGACCAGGTGTATTTTACCATGTACCGGTGTGTTTTACCATGTACCAGGTGTTTTACCATGTACCACGTGTTTTACCATGTACAAGACTCGGGGCCCGCGCTGCCAATCACCAGCCTCGCCAATAGCGACAATATTGCAAAATTGGCCAATAAAAATTCAATTTGGCGAAAATTATAAAAACGGAGATAATATGTAAAATAGCCCCCCCCCCCCGAGTCTATTTGTGGAAAATTACTCGGGTCAAGGTGAAATCGTGTCGCGCGTGGCTAATATCTCGGACTGGAGAATCATACAAGCGTGTTGTTTGTTTATTTAACGGGGGCATAATGTTTGATTAGTGTGCAAACACGGAACACACTATGAATGCTTATTATATTGAGCAGGTGATAATTAAGAGCAAGGCGGCATTACATTGTTGTCCAAATCCTTTGTAGACGAAAATTATGCTACCAAATTGAAAAGCTTTACACGACTGTTTTTTTGTGTGTCTGGTGCCTGTGGTTAGTATGATGTAAGTATGTCGGCAAATTTTTGTTTTGTTTTTGTTGTCGTTAATTGTGTAAGTTAATTTGAATATCAAAGGAAAGTAGTACTAAATTTGCTACAAACAACCGATGCTATATAAATCGCACGTTTATGCATATACCACATACGGATCTGTAGTCCAGTGGTAACACGCTGAACTGGTGATCCAGGGATCGCAGGTTCGATCCCCCGTCTGACCCTAATAAAATTAACAGTCTTTCAGGTGGGACTTTAAATCGAGGTCTCGTGTTGGTGCTTTGCACCGTGCACGTAAAAGAACCAGAGGAGACTCTGGAATGGGTCTCTCTCTGTATCATTTAACTATCATCCAAAAATCTAAAATGACTAATCTCTTCAAGAGGCGTCACTCATATGGGCAACTGGTAGCGATGATAAATAAACGTAGAACACACATATACCACATATTTGCTTTCAAAAGGCATTCAGACACACTGCTAATTTGGTTATTCATAGTCTACCTTGAAAATGGCTCTAAAAAGAAAATTAGACTCTGTGGTCTTTGGTGTAACTCCACCATCCAAAAAATCAAAAAGTGATAGACTTTTTCAAGAGGGTTGGAAAGTGGGTCACCCATGGCTTCATTATGATTCAAAATCACAATCTATGTTTTGCAACTTGTGCATCAAAAACCAGAAATGCAATTCATTCACTACCGGTTGTACAAGCCTTAAAAAAGATAGTGTGTCTAAGCATGCTAAATTTGATGTATACACTCCCCCATCAGCTTACACATTTAATAAACTCGTGCAGGAATGGATTTTAAAATGATTTTGAAAATGAAAGTGGACACAACTTGTCAAGTAATGTATCACTGCAAATGTAACCCTTACCTCAATTGTAGTTTATGGGCATACAGCACTTAGGTGGTGCAATTGCAAGATACATATAATACATTAATATACTATAAATACTCTGTTTGGGGGAAATGGCGCGCGTCGGAATTGGCTAAAGGAAACGCAGATTTGGCTACAAAAAATTAAGAGCCAGAGCAGGCCCTGAGACTCATTGTTGATATTGTTTAATGTGACCTTCACACAGGTTCTGTACTGCCTTGCTTGTATCTCGTATAACCTTCCGTCTCAATCAACATTTGTATCTTGTATAGCCTTCCATCTCAATCAACATTTGTATCTCGTATAACTTTCCGTCTCAATCAACATTTGTATCTCGTATAGCCTTCAATCTCAATCAACATTTGTATCTCGTATAGCCTTCCATCTCAATCATCACTTGTATCTCATATAACCTCCCATCTCAATCAGCATTTGTATCTCGTATAACCTTCAATCTCAATCACCACTTGTATCTCGTATAACCTCCCATCTCAATCAGCATTTGTATCTCGTATAGCCTCCCGTCTCGATCATATATATATCTATTAGGCTATATGTGTGTACAATCTCTGCTACTGCCTTGACACGCTGTTTTGTCTGTCCTTGCCGGATAGTAAACGTCTCTGGTGTTTGTCTATGCATGTCTTCGTACCCTGGGGCTCTCTCATGCTTTAGATACAAAGAATTATGACTGCCTGTCTGTGTGGCACTTGGCTGTCTTGGTTTAGCGAGTGTGCTTATTTCTTGTATTGAGACTTTGTAGAGCTACAGACATTCATACTTTTCAGTCATTTGTACCCATTTGTTAGCATGCTTACAGTGTGCCAGTCTTCACGAGAGAAAAAAATTTGTTTCGATCAGACAGAAATTTGTCCGCCTCCGTGGTCGAGTGGTTACGGTCGCTGTCTTGTATACCACTGTAACCTATCATCACTGATGGTCACGGGTTCGAGCCCCGTTCAGGCCGTGTCTCATTTATATGAAAAAGTTGGCAGTTTCTTACGGAGGTTGGTGCACCCAAGTACTGGTTAACCGCTAGAGCCTGCCAAGGAAAGGTGTTGTTAGGTAAACTGCCCGCCAGCGATATAGCCCAAAATGGTGCTGTGCTGATGCAGGCGTAAAACCCGAAATATATATATCAGACAGAAATTCTTTCAGGTCAGACAACTTATAGACAAGAAGCAAAATATTGATAATTATAAATTTGGTGCAACAGAATATAGTTTGTGGTAGTCTGGTGTGCTTGTGATTCAGGGAACATGCGTGTAGTTTGTGCATTGTGCTTGTACAGTCATCGTGCACGCGGTTAACACGGTCTGAACTCTTGTTCTGTTACATCTGTGCAATTCCAGGATTGGTCGCATGGAATTTCCTCGTTTTTATTTTTGACCAACTGAGATGTGAAGCAACAATGCTTAATTGTTTTTTTGTGTGACACTAATTGAATGGTTATAAACCAAGGTGCACTACAACAGCGCAGGTACTGTTTAATCTATAATGCACCAAGGAAACAGTGTCAGGAATTCATAATATCCAAACGAAACTATCCTTCATCAATGTCACAGTTGAACGTTCTGTACCTTGCTTACTGGATGGCTGTTCTACACAGCTTACACACCAGTAATTACTATATTCAACATCATCATATTCAACAGTATCATATTCATCATTAACATTATCTTATTCATCATCAACATCATCATCAACATTATCTTATTCATCAACATCATCATCAACACTATCTTATTCATCATCAACATCATCATATGCAAATATCCTGCCAACAGATGTCAATTATTTGGGGAGAGCCGTTTCATAATGTGGAAAGCACTTGTGGCTCAAACCAAATTGCTATGTACATTTTGGCAATAAATTATGTTTAAACAAAAAATGTAAGTTTCTATTTAAATGAATGTAAATGCATTATTGTTGTAATTTTCTGGCTTACATTTTTGTTTAGATAATTATCTCGGAAACCACACCATTGTCACAAACTATAATATATTTTGAATTGTAATACGCAATAGGTTGCAAAATTGATTCGTCCTCAAAATGTTTCGTACTCATAACATAAATATGACCTTGTCAATTCTGCCCTTTTAAGGACAGGCAACAATAAAAATGCATTTTTTCTCAGCCTCCTTCTATCCATTGCAGATTTTAATTGTTAATTTAGGAGAATTTTACCCTATTATGAAAACCCATCTAAACCCCCCAAAACCGAACTTTATCTCTGGTTCGGCGACCTTTCTGTTTATAGGGTGTATCATCAATCCATCATCAATATCGAATTCATTATCATATTCATCATCAATATCGAATTCATTATCATATTCATCATCAATATCGAATTCATTATCATATTCGTCATCAATATCAAATTCATCATCAATATCAAATTCATCATCTTCATTATCATATTCATCATCAATATCGAATTCATTATCATATTCATCATCAATATCGAATTCATCATCTTCATTATCATATTCATCATCAATATCGAATTCATTATCATATTCATCATCAATATCGAATTCATCATCAACATTATCATATTCATTATCATCATGCTCATCAATGTCGTTATCATCATATTCATCATAATCATTTTCCCATATATATGTGTGTGTGCACGATATAATAACCGGATAAAGAATGAACTTGTATACAAGCGCTCATACTAATATAGTATATACAATAGTATAATACAAACATATACAATCCAGAATTAACTTACTTATGCATGTAAGTTATCATGTATAATATGTGCTAGTTAGCAACGGCATTGGTGGTAGGTAGCGGCTTCGTTATATACTAAACAGCTAATCCATACACCCTTGTAGCGGGCGTATCCACTAAATGATAAATTGACTTTCTTTATCAGACAAGGAAAACGTAAACTCATGCCGCCACTGAATCGTTCTATGAGCGAAAGTTCTGTATAGAGGTAACGTTTTACAAAGATTACATTGCTTTTCATATATTAAGCGACCAGTCCAGTATTTTGCCATTTATCTCATCAAAATGTTGGCCAGCATATGCTGCTTACAACCTGCCGTCCAGTTCCCAGTCAGCATTAAGTAACGTACAGTTCCCAGTCAGCATTAAGTAACGTACAGTTCCCAGTCAGCATTAGGTAACGTACAGTTCCCAGTCAGCATTAAGTAACGTACAGTTCCCAGACAGCATTAAGTAATGTACAGTTCCCAGTCAGCATTAAGTAATGTACAGTTCCCAGACAGCATTAAGTAGCGTACAGTTCCCAGTCAGCATTAAGTAACGTATAGTTCCCAGTCAGCATTAAGTAACGTACAGTTCCCAGACAGCATTAAGTAACGTACAGTTCCCAGACAGCATTAAGTAACGTACAGTTCCCAGACAGCATTAAGTAACGTACAGTTCCCAGACAGCATTAAGTAACGTACAGTTCCCAGTCAGCATTAAGTAACGTACAGTTCCCAGTCAGCATTAAGTTATGTCCAGTTCCCAGTCAGCATTAAGTAACGTACAGTTCCCAGTCAGCATTAAGTAACGTACAGTTCCCAGTCAGCATTAAGTAACGTACAGTTCCCAGTCAGCATTAAGTAACGTACAGTTCCCAGTCAGCATTAGGTAACGTACAGTTCCCAGTCAGCATTAAGTAACGTACAGTTCCCAGACAGCATTAAGTAACGTACAGTTCCCAGTCAGCATTAAGTAATGTACAGTTCCCAGTCAGCATTAAGTAACGTATAGTTCCCAGTCAGCATTAAGTAACGTACAGTTCCCAGACAGCATTAAGTAACGTACAGTTCCCAGACAGCATTAAGTAACGTACAGTTCCCAGACAGCATTAAGTAACGTACAGTTCCCAGACAGCATTAAGTAACGTACAGTTCCCAGTCAGCATTAAGTAACGTACAGTTCCCAGTCAGCATTAAGTAACGTACAGTTCCCAGACAGCATTAAGTTATGTCCAGTTCCCAGTCAGCATTAAGTAACGTACAGTTCCCAGACAGCATTAAGTAACGTACAGTTCCCAGACAGCATTAAGTAACGTACAGTTCCCAGACAGCATTAAGTAACAAACCGTTCCCAGGCAGCATTAAGTAACGTACAGTTCCCAGTCAGCATTACGTAACGTACAGTTCCCAGACATCATTAAGTAACGTACAGTTCCCAGACAGCATTAAGTAACGTACAGTTCCCAGACAGCATTAAGTAACGTACAGTTCCCAGACAGCATTAAGTAACGTACAGTTCCCAGACAGCATTAAGTAACGTACAGTTCCCAGACAGCATTAAGTAACGTACAGTTCCCAGACAGCATTAAGTAACATACAGTTCCCAGACAGGCATTAAGTAACGTACAGTTCCCAGACAGCATTAAGTAACATACAGTTCCCAGGCAGCATTAAGTAACGTACAGTTCCCAGACAGCATTAAGTAACGTATAGTTCCCAGACAGCATTAAGTAACATACAGTTCCCAGTCAGCATTAAGTAATGTACAGTTCCCAGACAGCATTAAGTAACGTACAGTTCCCAGACAGCATTAAGTAACGTACAGTTCCCAGACAGCATTAAGTAACGTACAGTTCCCAGACAGCATTAAGTAACGTACAGTCCCAGACAGCATTAAGTAACATACAGTTCCCAGACAGCATTAAGTAACGTACAGTTCCCAGACAGCATTAAGTAACATACAGTTCCCAGTCAGCATTAAGTAACGTACAGTTCCCAGTCAGCATTAAGTAACGTACAGTTCCCAGACAGCATTAAGTAATGTACAGTTCCCAGACAGCATTAAGTAACGTCCAGTTCCCAGTCAGCATTAAGTAACGTCCAGTTCCCAGACATCATTAAGTAACGTACAGTTCCCAGGCAGCATTAAGTAACGTACAGTTCCCAGACAGCATTAAGTAACATACAGATCCCAGACAGCATTAAGTAATGTACAGTTCCCAGCCAGCATTAAGTAACATACAGTTCCCAGACAGCATTAAGTAACATACAGTTCCCAGACAGCATTAAGTAACGTACAGTTCCCAGACAGCATTAAGTAACATACAGTTCCCAGTCAGCATTAAGTAACGTACAGTTCCCAGTCAGCATTAAGTAACGTACAGTTCCCAGACAGCATTAAGTAATGTACAGTTCCCAGACAGCATTAAGTAACGTCCAGTTCCCAGTCAGCATTAAGTAACGTCCAGTTCCCAGACATCATTAAGTAACGTACAGTTCCCAGGCAGCATTAAGTAACGTACAGTTCCCAGACAGCATTAAGTAACATACAGATCCCAGACAGCATTAAGTAATGTACAGTTCCCAGCCAGCATTAAGTAACATACAGTTCCCAGACAGCATTAAGTAACATACAGTTCCCAGACAGCATTAAGTAACGTACAGTTCCCAGACAGCATTAAGTAGCGTACAGTTCCCAGTCAGCATTAAGTTATGTCCAGTTCCCAGACAGCATTAAGTAACATACAGTTCCCAGACAGCATTAAGTAACGTACAGTTCCCAGACAGCATTAAGTTATGTCCAGTTCCCAGTCAGCATTAAGTAACATACAGTTCCCAGTCAGCATTAAGTAACATACAGTTCCCAGTCAGCATTAAGTAACGTACAGTTCCCAGTCAGCATTAAGTAACATACAGTTCCCAGACAGCATTAAGTAACGTACAGTTCCCAGACAGCATTAAGTAACATACAGTTCCCAGTCAGCATTAAGTAACGTACAATTCCCAGACAGCATTAAGTAACGTACAATTCCCAGTCAGCATTAAGTAACGTACAGTTCCCAGACAGCATTAAGTAACGTACAATTCCCAGACAGCATTAAGTAACGTACAGTTCCCAGTTCAATATTTCTCGCTCAACAATTGTAGTTTTACTGGTTACTATATATAGTCAAACCTGCGTTAGCAGTCACCTCTGTGCTACAACCAGCTTTCAATTATTTAAACTGTCAGTTTTGTTGAGCCTGCTTGCTGGGTACTTCACATCATCAAAATGGCAGTTGGGTACCGGTATATAAAAACTATATGTGTCGCGGGCCTCGTTCTAGGTCAGAATGTTTAAATTACACAGTATGACCATTAAATACATCAAATTAAATATAGTTGAATAGAATGAGTGCTTTATAGTGGCCAGTGTATCTTACTGGACAATATATTGTATGAAAATTGAAAAACTTTCCCCTTTTTGAGGGAGAAGTGGGTGCTTGCTTTCTTTCTAAAATGTAATTATGGATACCATTTTAACACATTTTTTTTTTAATGTGTTTTTATCACTCACTTATAAGACGGGAAGCCACATTGAGGCCATAATCTGGTGGTAAAAAACTTGTCTTTATAGGCGAGTATGTACGGGAAGCCACATTGAGGCCATAATCTGGTGGTAAAAAACCCCGTCTTTATAGGCGAGTATGTACATACCGGTAGTTTCATGGTCATGGTTACAGTTTGGTTCTGTATCCGATCCATATTTTGTAAACCAATCAGTTTCAATTACACTGCACAGATATTCCCCCTAATGAGCCGACGCAACCCCCACCTCATCCCCCCCCTGTCTTACTTTTAAGTTCTGTACATTCTGCGCCGTCTGATCTGGCTCTATGCTGTTGGCAAACGCGATTTTAGTCGTGATTAAAGATATGCACAGTACATTCCGTAGTACCTGTACCATGATGTAAGCTTGCCTAGCTTGTAACATGTCTAGCTGTAATAATCACTTAACTGACGGGACTATTAAATTTATTTAAAGTCGCCACCGCATAAATGCATTTGGGTAACTGAGATTTCTAAGACGATTAAAATACACATCGTCTAAAAGTGATGATTTTGCCTATCATAATTATTATAACTAGATGTTTAGAGGGCTATGAGGGCTGCTGTAATCTCAGTGTGTGTTCAGTTTTCAAATCTCCGACTGTCGCTCACACACAAATTTGTGCCAGCGATAGTCGGGGATAGACCGGGTGAATACAATACCTGGTGCATGTGTGGTAGGGTTCGGATTCTGGGGGATCAGTAAAATGACAACACCCTTTACGATTCATCACTCTATTAAATCTCCGTAGACAACAAGGCTCTCGAATGCTTTGGTTCTACAATACACACATTAAGAATAGGATTAAAACATATGCGTCATATAAATATATAATAGATGATTTGCGGTGCTTGGGTTAACAACAACAACAACAACAACAACATATTATATACGTTGGCACTATATATACTCTCGTCAGGTTCGTGGTTCGTAGTAACGCTTACTCTTACTTGAGAATGTATATGACATCAGTAACACAGAGGTAATCTATGTTACATCCATGTCTCTGATGAAACATAGACATATGCAACATAGACAAATGCAACATAGACATATATAACATAGACCAATACAATAACTTACGCAGAGATATGGTCTCTGTAACACTTCTCGCTATTCTCCACCGTCCGCTACACATTCAACCACTCACTCACTGGTGCCGGTGACAACTGTAAATAACATGCGTCTGTTAAGTTATGTGCAATGATGAGGTTTGATATACCGACAGCCAGGACCAAGGGAAAAGACTCGAGGACCAACGACAAAAAGGACTAACTGAACCGAACCTGCGTACAACATAATGAACCCAATACTACAGCATACAAATCAACCAATTCAATATCTCACGCATATCTATATATACCTGAATAATACTTTTGAAGACTTCTATGATACACTATATTATAAAATGCTCTCTTTATAAAAAGACGTCCGACTATCATACGATATTGGAAGTGACTGCGTTGGAATAACACGGTACATAACGATCATACACGTATCCTCGAGTTAAACTCGCTACGCACGGTTGCGTCTCACTGACCATTACACATCGTGTATATCTACAAGGAATAACTGGTTTAAAGTATGGAGGCTAAAACGGACCCTACTACACATGTATACTTCTATGATGTATGAAAAAGTTGGCAGTTTCTTACGGAGGTTGGTGCATCCAAGTACTGGTTAACCGCTGGAGCATGCCCAGGAAAGGTGTTGTTAGGTAAACTGCCCGCCGGCGATATAGCCCGAAATGGTGCTGATGCAGGCGTAAAACCCGAAATATAACATAACTTCTATGATGTCTAAGACTGCATATATATTATAATCACTTACTAGTTTGTTTCGTGTATTTGCAGGTTTGGAGATCGGACAGCCAACATTACAAAAAAGCCAAGCCATTTCTTCTCCTCGCCTACAGTGGACTGAGAATACGGTCTGTCATGGAATAACAAGCAGCATGTGTTTGCATTTAAGTGTCAACAATGATAGAACAGTGTGTATCGTGTGTGTATATAGTGGAACAATACGATTGGTCTAATCAACTAGTCCGCAGCCAAAGCACAACATGGCATTTTGTGCAACACGATATTTCATGTTTTTAATGGGATCGTGTAAATATATCTGGGTGACAAGTCGAGGAATTGAGTAAATGTTACATTTTTACTCGATCATTTTTTTAATCATTCTTTTATTGTCTGATAGATCACTGTAATTTAGCTAAATACCCTCTCCCGCACCTCATCGCAGCTCAAAATGCACCCTGCCCTTTTCCGCACTCTAGAATAAACCTATATAGTGTCACGATGCCCTGTTGCTTGAACTGTCATTGTCACCTTTAAAACACCGATTTTCAGTTTGTAAATAAAGTGCCATTCCAAGTAATAATTTAAATGCTAGTTTATTGTAGGGTTAACTTTGTGTGTGTGTATTACGTTTATTTATCGTCGCTACCGGTTGCCCATATGAGCGACGTCTCCTGAAGAGATTAGTCATTTTAGATTTTTGGAGGATAGTGCAATGATACAGAGAGAGACCCATTCCAGAGTCTGCTCTGGTTCTTCTACGTGCACGGTGTAAAGCACCGACACGAGACCTCGGTTTAACGTCCCATCTGAAAGACTGTTAATTTTATTAGGGTCAGACGGGGGATCGAACCTGCGATCCCTGGATTACCAGTCCAACGTGTTACCACTGGACTACATATCCGTCTGTGGGTTAACTTAATTAGCCACTGTTTATAATGGGTCATTCTGTCCACAATACATACTCGAAGGAAGCTCATTTGATTGTAAATATATTTCATAGGCAGATGTTTTAAAAAAAAATTCCGTCACATGTATATAAATTAGTATAGAGAAAGGAGGTTATCAGTCCATCGAGTAAACACAAACACATGGTCTTTAACCCTTTGCCTGCTGAGTAAATAAAATCACGTTTGCAAATAACATAAATCCAGATCAGCCACGTTGTTATGTCTGATCTGGATCTATGTTGTTTGCTAATCAGCCATGTGTTTTTATTAGTTCCACTATCCGAATAGCAAACAGCTATTCTGTGCCGTCTGATCCGGCTCTATGGTGTTTGCAAACGTGATTTTATCTGGCGCTAGAATGCAAACAGTTAATAACTAATGAACTGTGGTGGCAGCGAGGAGTGATTTTGCTATTTGATTGTGGCGGTATTTGAATATTTGGTCAGTTTTGTGTACATATCCAGGGCGCGATATAGCCTGAACTGTGCTGATGCGCCGTTAAACCAAATACTCACTCACATATCCAGGGTTCATCCTAGGCGGGGGGGGGGCACGACTAGGGAATAGTCGCACTGGGGAATATTCAAACTGGGGGGGGGGGCCACGACTGGGGGCCCCACCTTGTCCTAAAAATAATTTTCTTAAATACCCCATCCCGCACCTCAAAATGCACCCTGCCCTTTTCCCCACTCTAGAATAAACCTAGATAGTGTGACGATATATATCAGTTGCTTGAACTGTCATTGTCACCTTTGAAATATCGATTTTCTGTTTGTAATAAAGTGCAATTCCAAGTAATAATCTCGATTGTTTGATGTCGACATTTATTTTTCTAAAATGTTTGTTTACAATTTTTCATACAAATCTCGTACAGTATGTTACATGCGTCATTGTAAAACACGCCTTCTATTCAGATGTATTTAATGGTCATATTGTGTACTTTTAACAATATTTTGTTAACAAATTTATGAAATACTACCTGGTAACTATTTAAGCGCGTAATTGAATGGCTTCTCACATCTCCCAACAATTCTGACCTAGGATGAACCCTGGGATCCCTCTGTTGTTAAAACTTAAAATGTTTTAAATATCGTGGACAGCATTATTATAAATTTACTAATTTATTTTAATCGGTGTATATGCATATATATATATAGAGAGAGAGAGAGAGAGAGCACTGCACATTGGCATGTAGGGTTCAAGATTATAAAACTTTTTCTCAAGCTTCTGATTGGTCGAGCTAAAAGCAAATCTCAGACTCAACCAATCATATCACTTAAGAGATATTTTAGTTTTATAACCTCCGACCCATGTATACCGGTAAACGACTGATCGATTTTGAATGCAAACATTTTAGGACAAAACATTTCATTTCTGACCAGTTACGTAAACATTATATATCTATCCATGCATATTTATTTTTATTTTTTTTGCCCACATTGTTTAAAGTGAATATTGTAATAGTATTTGAATATTCGTTTCACCCATTGTTAATAGCTGTTTTTATTTTAGAGAAAGCTAACCGGCAATGGGTTGTAGATTATTGGAGAATTCATGAAATCGGTAGTTCTATCAGATATTGTATGCAATTGTTCTTTCCGCCTCCGTGGTCAAGTGGTTACGGTCACTGACTTGTATACCACTGTAACCTATCATCACTGATGGTCATGGGTTCGAACCCCGCTCAAACCGTGTCTCATTTATATGAAAAAGGTGGCAGTTTCTTACGGAGGTTGGTGCACCCAAGTACTGGTTAACCGCTGGAGCCTGCCCAGGAAAGGTGTTGTTAGGTAAAACTGCCCGCCGGCAATATAGCCCAAAATGGTGATGATGCAGGCGTAAAACCCGAAATATAACATATAAATATAACATAACAAGCAATCGTTCTTGTGGCAATTATATTTGCAGTTTGTGATCACTTTACAAAATTCGGTTTTGTTCGGTAATAAATTTTGGAAGATGCTCATAAATGGAGATCAATGTCAAAATGAAATAGCAGAAACAAATGGACAAGTATTTCATTACAAGCTCACAAATGTACAGAACTGCTCGTGTATGCAGAAACAAATAGACAAGTATTTCATTACAAGCTCACAAATGTACAGAACTGCTCGTGTATGCAGAAACAAAACACACACACAAATATGGAAACGTTGTCATTGTTCAAAATAGTAGTACATGTATATGGGTTTTGTCATGTATAATGTCCATTAGCCTGGGTTCCAGTCTTGTCTATTTTGAACAGTAATACAGCTTTATTAATATACCTTTTTGAGATAGTCTTAAATCGACATTACATCATAAAAAGCAAATAAAATGCATTTTTTCACGTATAAATGCATTGCTACTACAAATTCTTTCGAATACATTCGAACACTAACATTGAATCAACAAACAGTGTTTTTGTGGTCTACAAGCTTTCCAAATTGAAAGTAGGATTTCATATAACGGTCATCGGAGTCAATAATAAACGCGAGGTAATGTCGTTTAGGGATAATTTAACTAAGATTAGTCTACAAATAAATATACATAGGCACACATGTGAGATATAACAGCAAATCTGTTCCATAAATCGTGTTATTCATGATACACGAGTTATATTACGCTTGGATGTCGACCTTATTTACATTATTTTGTTATGTCAACAAACCGCATATTCGACGTTTGTATATTAGTTGAAATGCTCAATTTTTGAGGCAAATATTTGGAAACAAATAATACCATATAATAGGAAAATACATTCTGTTGAAATTTGTGTTTTCAGCGATGTAATGTCGCTTTAACTATCTCAAAAAGATTTTATTATAGACATGTTTAATGTTATGTTACAACGCATCTATAATGTACAAGATGTAGGAAGATATATAAAAAGTGGCCGAGTGGTTACGGTCGTCGACTGGGGGTTTTCGAATTCTTTCAAGTTAGGTAGTTAGCCAGATGTCTTATGGTAGGTCGGTGGTTCTATCCGTGCCTGAAATACTTCTTGGAGAGGTATATCCCGTGTCTTCCTCCACCAATAATAGCTGGAGAGTCGCCGTATGACCCAAGCTGTTAGTGCAACGTAAAAAAAAAAACCTTGGATGATATAAAGCATCATGTACATATCAAAACGTACATTTTATTCTAATTAGCTACCTGTATATTTTTGTAACAATATATATTGTTTGTTTTGTAGGGGAAAACATATCTGGTTTAGAGGAAGTACTCACTTTTTTGTAAATACATAATTACAGTGTACATCCGTTATGTCGAATTCCGTCGGGGCCGAACAAAATACTTCGACATAACCCAGTTATATGTAAAATGATAGTGTCTGAAACGGGACTTTGATCCGGATGTAGACTACATAAGTAATACTTCGTGGGAGGGGTGTTTTTTATGTCGATCATAGATGAAGCTTGCATTGTAAATATCACAGAATCACTCGTTTGCTGTACTTGTAACCGGCATTGAACAGCTTGCGATAGTTTGTTCAAAAAGCCTGGGTGGTTTTATGATAAATCAAGTGTTTTTGCCAAGATTGATTGTAAAATAGTAATGTATAATCAACACAAGTAAGTATGGTTATTGGATATATGTAAAATTATATACGCATGGGAGCATTAGCCACGCTTATAAATTTATGTTATAAAATATTAGTTTCATAAAAAAAAATCCCCTATATTTTTATATAGTGTAGTTTTCCCCGAA
>CM026394.1:17999373-18031330 GCA_014843695.1 Archivesica marissinica | reverse complement strand
AAGGATGTCGTACAGTGTGCCTATAGTGCATAAAGTAGCCTCCTCCACTTATGGAAGCATGTCGTACAGTGTGCCTATAGTGCATAAAGTAGCCTCCACTTATGGAAGGATGTCGTGTATGTCATACAGTGTACCTATAGTGCATAAAGTAGCCTCGGCTTATGGAAGGATCCCGTGTATGTCCTATAGTGCATAAAGTAGCCTCGACTTATGGAAGGATCCCGTGTATGTTGTACAGTGTACCTATAGTGCATAAAGTAGCCTCGGCTTATGGAAGGATCCCGTGTATGTCCTATAGTGCATAAAGTAGCCTCGACTTATGGAAGGATCCCGTTTATGTCGTACAGTGTACCTATAGTGCATAAAGTAGCCTCCACTTATGGAAGGATCCCGTGTATGTTGTACAGTGTACCTATAGTGCATAAAGTAGCCTCCACTTATGGAAGGATCCCGTGTATGTTGTACAGTGTACCTATAGTGCATAAAGTAGCCTTGACTTATGGAAGGATCCTGTGTATGTCGTACAGTGTACCTATAGTGCATAAAGTAGCCTCGACTTATGGAAGGATCCTGTTTATGTCGTACAGTGTACCTATAGTGCATAAAGTAGCCTCGACTTATGGAAGGATCCCGTGTATGTCGTACAGTGTGCCTATAGTGCATAAAGTAGCCTTGACTTATGGAAGGATCCAGTGTATGTCGTACAGTGTGCCTATAGTGCATAAAGTAGCCTTGACTTATGGAAGGATTGTGTTGTCGTACAGTGTACCTATAGTGCATAAAGTAGCCTCGGCTTATGGAAGGATCCTGTGTATGTCGTACAGTGTGCCTATAGTGCATAAAGTAGCCTCGACTTATGGAAGGATTGTGTTGTCGTACAGTGTGCCTATAGTGCATAAAGTAGCCTCGAATTATGGAAGGATCCTGTGTATGTCGTACAGTGTACCTATAGTGCATAAAGTAGCTCCATTATGGAAGGATCCCGTGTATGTCGTACAGTGTACCTATAGTGCATAAAGTAGCTCCACTTATGGAAGGATCCCGTGTATGTCGTACAATGTGCTTTATATGATTACTGATCGACACGTGACTTGCCATGAACCACGTTTACTTTCAGTCGAACATTGATGATATACATGTGATATGTGGGTGTTTGAAGGATTTCCTGCGTGGACTGAAGGAACCGTTGGTTACATTTAAACTCTGGAAAAGCTTTGTCAAAGCAGCAGGTATGTATTGGGCCATATATCGAGCGACGTCTACGAACTGATCTTTAGCATGGTTTGTTGGTTCAAACATAGAGTAACTGCTATAACACGGGGCTCGTTCTAGGTCAGAATTTCTGGGAGAAATGAGAAAGCGCGTGATGGCTTCCTTAAATGGTGTTCTTTAATATACTTCTGCAAAATAGGGTTAAAATGCACAGTACAACCATTAAATACAACATTTGAATAGAAGGAGTGCTTTATAATGGGCCAGTGTATCTTGTTGCTAGACAAAATTTTGTTTGAAAATCTTAAAAACCCTTTTTTTAGGGAGAAGTGGGGCCCCCAGAGGGCAAAGTCAGGGTCCCTAGGGCGACTATTTCGCCCACACTGCCCTCTAGAATGATCCCTGGTCACAAAATAGGGTTAAAAGACACAACGGGACCATTAAATACAACATTTGAATAGAAGAAATTATATTTTCCAGTGTCCCGCTGTACAACATATATATATATATACATGTACATAAAGCATTCACGTGGTGAATATGAGAAATCATATACAGTATTGACAATACCTACTATACATATAATACATTATAATTTACATTCACGTGATAAATATGTGAATATGAGAAATCATATACAGTATTGACAATACCTACTATACATATAATACATTATAATTTACATTCATGTGATAAATATGTGAATATGAGAAATCATATACAGTATTGACAATACCTACTATACATATAATACATTATAATTTACATTCATGTGATAAATATGTGAATATGAGAAATCATATACAGTATTGACAATACCTACTATACATATAATACATTATAATTTACATTCTCATTATTTGTAGACATTACATTGCTTAAGTATATGAGTACGACAATATGGACTCTAATTTAAAGTATCTCGTAGAAATCCAAATAAAGGAGGTTGAACTCAGTTTAATTTACAGTCAAGTTACATATTTTACTGAATTGAATTTAATAGAAGTGATTTCTAATGGACCAGTGTATCTTAATGGACAAAATTGTAAAAAAAAAAAGAAGAAATGTGGGGCCCCCAGGGGGCGAAGTCAGGGTCCCTAGGGCTACTATTTCTCCCAAGTCACCCTGATGAACATTGCGAGATTCGGGGGGAGGGGTCCTTTCCCTGGCAGAATGATCAGCATCGTCGACTTTGCTTAGTTTTGTGTACTTCAAAGCACTTTATTTGCTTAGACATATGAAAATGACGTTTTAGTGTTAGTTTCAGAGAATGGTGGTAATGCGATTGTCTTTGTTTTGATATTTTCAGAGAATCGTGACAAGGCGATGGCGGAGTCGGACATGTACCAGGCACTGAGTGAGTTGCCGAGAGCCAACCGGGACACTATTGCCTTCTTAATACTTCATTTACTAAGGTAACAAAGGTGTAAAAACATACTGGAATCAGAGTTATACTTGGTGATCTTATGGTCTGTATGTGAGTGACCCGCTGTATGTGAGTGTCCCGCTGTATGTGAGTGGCCCGCTGTATGCGAGTGTCCCGCTGTATGTGAGTGTCCCGCTGTATGAGATTGTTCCCGCTGTATGTGAGTGGCCCGCTGTATGCGAGTGGCCCGCTGTATGTGATTTACAGTATTCTTGACTTAAGTGAGGCGGCAGTATATCGTCTGTTACAATGTAGTGATATAACATGATCGAAGGACTGCATTGTCACTATGTAGTGATATAATAAATGATCGAAGGACAATACATTGTTGCTATGTAGTGATATAACATGATCTAAGGACAATACATTGTTGCTATGTAGTGATATAACATGATTGAAGGACTGCATTGTCACTGTGTAGTGATATAACATGATCGAAGGACTGCATTGTCACTATGTAGTGATATAACATGATCGAAGGACTACACATTGTCACTATGTAGTGATATAACATGATTGAAGTACGCATTGTCACTATGTAGTGATATAACATGATTGAAGGACAATACATTGTTGCTATGTAGTGATATAACATGATCGAAGGACTGCATTGTCACTATGTAGTGATATAACATGATCGAAGGACAATACATTGTTGCTATGTAGTGATATAACATGATCGAAGGACTATAAATTGTCACTGTGTAGTGATATAACATGATCGAAGGACTACATTGTCACTGTAGTGATATAACATGATCGAAGGACTATACATTTTTTCATTATTGCCACAGAGTATCACAGACTCCCGAGTGTAAGATGCCGGTCAACAACTTGTCCCGAGTGTTTGGACCCACCATGATTGGTCACTCGTGTCCTGAGCCGGAGCCCATGATGCTAATCAATGAGACAAAGAACCAGGCCATGGTGTGTATAGAACTTCATCAAGGCTTCATCTCTTCTGTATATTACTGCATGAAAACTTAATAAATCTGGGAAATTTCAGGTCCGATCTTAAGATTGATTTTGACGCTATACCAATGTTTTACATTATTTTATTATTTACAATATTTTATCAAATTATTGGAGGTTCGAGAAAAATCATGATTGTTTAGCTTCCTAAAAATCTAACTTGGGCATGTTTCTCCGCCAAAAAGCTAACACTGCGGTGATTCTAATGTCGCCCGTATATATATATGAAGCATTGTTCGCGAGCGAGCGAAAGTTACCAATTTCTAACATGATATTATCTACAAATTGGATGCTTGTGCCAGCCGTTTTCTAATGTTGTTAAAATTTGTGGCCCAAACCATTTGCATTATCGTGCTATATTGTTGTACAGTAAAACCCCTATAATAAGACCACCAAAAAGTGGTCTTATTAGCGGGTGATCTCTTTAACGAGTTTGCTCAAGAAGACCAAATTATGATAATTTTACTACATGTACAATGTACTTTCACACATGATAATTTCTTGGGGTTTTTTCTTGGTGTTTCTGTTTTAATTACAGAAGAGTTGGTTGTTTCTATGGTTTAGGATTTTACTTCTGAAATCCATTCATATACAACTGTATATCACAATTAATTAATTAATTAATAATAAACTAAATGTGATATGAACGTATTAATGATAGATAATCTTTTATTGTCCACCACTCGAGGAGATCAATCAATCCAATATTGCAAAGATTAGCAAACAAAAAGAAGTAATTATCTATTAATAGAAACACATAATACCTACCTTGTATTTTGCTCACAACAGTTTGTACTCCAGACAATATACAAAAGATTAAAAGCAATCAAAACCAATCATTTACAATCAACACTTCCGTGTTTATCACACTTAACCTATACCATAAAGTGGTCGCTTAATTGTCGTAAAACTGGGACATAATTAAAAATGTTTTATCATGTTGGGTGCGATCAACGAAAGTGAGAAAATCGCCCGCGGTCGTATTAGGGGTTCAATTAGCATTAGGATTAATAGCATTTGTCTGAATTAACTGGTCGTATTACGGAATAACGGGGTGGTCTTGTTATCGGGGTCAACGACCATTGACGTATATAGTGAAATATTCCGTTCTGGAAAAAATCGTTCGCAATAGCGGGGTGGTCGCATAGAGGGTTTTTACTGTACTATGTTTTGTATGTTATATCATGAGCAAATACAATAAAATATGATTAAAGCAGCATTACATCGTATGAAATAAAATATATTTGAAAAATTAAAATTTTACGTATGGGTAGCAATGGTGCTACACATTCTAACATTATACTTTGTATGCTTATGTTCATTTGGTAAACAGTGTTTTTTTGCGATAAAACAAACTCGAAACCGAAAGTAGGACTTTCCGAGTCGATCGGTCACGCACTTGTTTACAACCGGAATGCATCGTCCCCATTTGTCCTATGTTGTCCTTTTTAATTAAATTACTTGATGTTGATTCATACCTGTGTTAGCGTCTTTTAGGGACATTTCTACATACCCGGGAGGTGTTCGAAATTAGAGGAAGATAGATAGATAGAATTTCATGTTCAAAATATATACGTTGTTTTCTACATCCTCTGTTGTTTCACGCATGCGCGCTGTGCGTGTTTACATTTCGTGTGTTGATAAACAAATTCGCGTGTACGACGGTTTAAATTTATTGGAATTTTATCGTTTCTGAGCGACTATTTCGAATTTTGTAAACACACACATATTAGTATTTATATTTTACACAAAACATCCTTTATTACGATGTAATACTGCTTTAAACATACCAAAAATAAAAAAATCCAACGTTTTTATTTTTTAAGTAAGTCTTTATTCTTTTAATCAATCTTTTGGATTTTAATAAATTTACTTTGATTTGTTTGCATATATATTACGATATTAGTAAACAATATTATATATTTTTGAGGATTTATTTAATGGCGTTATTTTGTTTGTAGACGGGGTATATAGTGCCAGCCAGGGGTGATATTCCCCGAGGTTTTCAATTTAAAAACAATGTTTTCAGTCACTTGTTTGTTTAGGGAAATTCATGAATTATATTTCTTTTTTCTTCAGTTGGAAAAATAATACTATTATTCAACTGCAAATTTATCCTTGTGTTAACTTTCTTAAACTACCATTTCCAGAGTTATTGTTGAATTTGCTAAAACATATCCATAAAGGGAGGTAATTTACAAGTGGTAATTTCACAAAAGCAGGTTCGGTTGAGACCATATTTTCAAAAATTGTGCTTTTTACCGTAATAATTTATTATTGAAAAATGGAACTTGTATACCACTGTAACCCATCATCACTGATGGTCACGGGTTCGAAAAATTATGAAAACGTTGGCAGTTTCTTACGGAGGTTGGTGCACCCAAGTACTGGTTAACCGTTGGAGCCTGCACAGGAAAGGTGTTGTTAGGTAAACTGTCCGCCGGCGATATAGCCCGAAATGGTGCTGATGCAGGCGTAAAACCCGAAATATAACAATATTGAAAAATGGAGATATACGACAATAATCACAATATCTAATCATCCGCTCCTTTCAATACCTTGGCGTGCTCACATTATGGGGCTTTAAGTGATATGTTATATAGCTTGTGTATGTTGTAGGTGATGGATCGCTTGTTTGAGGTCCCGGAAGATTATTGGATCAACTTCATCAGCGAAGAGGCAGAGAATATGTATCCTGATGCGAACACACCACGCACGCCGGAGCTAACCAGAGGGCGTACGTGTATGTATCATTTATCATCCGCATGATCTAGTTGTCCTGGATGATGTTGTGTGTGAGTTTATGGATGATGTTGTGTGTGAGTTTATGGATGATGTTGTGTGAGTTTATGGATGATGTTGTGTGAGTTTATGGATGATGTTGTGTGTTATTATGGATGATGTTGTGTGTGAGTTTATGGATGATGTGTGAGTTTATGGATGATGTTGTGTGAGTTTATGGATGATGTTGTGTGTTATTATGGATGATGTTGTGTGTGAGTTTATGGATGATGTGTGAGTTTATGGATGATGTTGTGTGTGAGTTTGTGGATGATGTGTGTGAGTTTATGGATGATGTTGTGTGTGAGTTTATGGATGATGTGTGTGAGTTTATGGATGATGTTGTGTGCGTTTATGGATGATGTTGTGTGTGAGTTTATGGATGATGTTGTATGAGTTTATGGATGATGTTGTGTGTGAGTTTATGGATGAGTTGTGTGTGAGTTTATGGATGTTGTGTGAGTTTATGGATGATGTTGTGTGTGAGTTTATGGATGATGTTGTGTGAGTTTATGGTTGATGTTGTGTGTGAGTTTATGGATGATGTTGTGTGAGTTTATGGATGATGTTGTGTGTGAGTTTATGGATGATGTTGTGTGTGAGTTTATGGATGATGTTGTGTGTGATATATGTGTAAGTTTATGGATGATGTTGTGTGTGATATATGTGTAAGTTTATGGATGATGTTGTGTGTGATATATGTGTAAGTTTATGGATGATGTGTGTGATATATTTGTGAGTTTATGGATGATGTTGTGTGAGTTTATGGATGATGTTGTGTGTGAGTTTATGGATGATGTTGTGTGAGTTTATGGATGATGTTGTGTGTGAGTTTATGGATGATGTTGTGTGTGAGTTTATGGATGATGTTGTGTGTGAGTTTATGGATGATGTTGTGTGTGATATATGTGTAAGTTTATGGATGATGTTGTGTGTGATATATGTGTAAGTTTATGGATGATGTGTGTGATATATGTGTAAGTTTATGGATGATGTTGTGTGAGTTTATGGATGATGTTGTGTGTGATATATGTGTGAGTTTATGGATGATGTTGTGTGTGATATATGTGTAAGTTTATGGATGATGTTGTGTGTGATATATGTGTGAGTTTATGGATGATGTTGTGTGTGATATATGTGTGAGTTTATGGATGATGTTGTGTGAGTTTATGGATGATGTTGTGTGTGATATATTGTGAGTTTATGGATGATGTTGTGTGTGAGTTTATGGATGATGTTGTGTGTGAGTTTATGGATGATGTTGTGTGTGAGTTTATGGATGATGTTGTGTGTGAGTTTATGGATGATGTTGTGTGTGAGTTTATGGATGATGTTGTGTGTGAGTTTATGGATGATGTTGTGTGAGTTTATGGATGATGTTGTGTGTGATATATGTGTAAGTTTATGGATGATGTTGTGTGTGATATATGTGTAAGTTTATGGATGATGTTGTGTGTGATATATGTGTAAGTTTATGGATGATGTTGTGTGTGATATATGTGTAAGTTTATGGATGATGTGTGAGTTTATGGATGATGTGTGTGAGTTTATGGATGATGTTGTGTGAGTTTATGGATGATGTTGTGTGAGTTTATGGATGATGTGTGAGTTTATGGATGATGTTGTGTGTGATATATATGTGAGTTTATGGATGATGTTGTGTGAGTTTATGGATGATGTTGTGTGAGTTTATGGATGATGTTGTGTGAGTTTATGGATGATGTTGTGTGTGATATATGTGTGAGTTTATGGATGATGTTGTGTGTGATATATGTGTGAGTTTATGGATGATGTGTGAGTTTATGGATGATGTTGTGTGTGATATATGTGTGAGTTTATGGATGATGTTGTGTGTGATATATGTGTGAGTTTATGAATGATGTGTATTTCAGTGTTGGAGAGCCGACTCGGACCAGTTCACACTCCCGCCTCGTATGATAGAAGTAGGACGTGGACAGCCAGGACTCCAAGGTAACACAATACACAGCATTCAATTGTGGGTTATCTTCCCTTGCACGTTTGCCGTGTTTACCATGTACGGTGTTTTACCATGTACTGGGTGTTTTACCATGTACTGGGTGTTTTACCGTGTACCGGGTGTTTTACCATGTACCGGGTGTTTTACCATGTACCGGTGGTTTTACCATGTACCGGTGTTTTACCATGTACCCGGTGTTTTACCATGGACCAGGTGTATTACCATGTACTGGGTGTTTTACCATGTACCAGGTGTTTTACCATGTACCGGTGTTTTACCATGTACTGGGTGTTTTACCATGTACCGGTGGTTTTACCATGGACCAGGTGTTTTACCATGTACCAGGTGTTTTACCATGGACCGGGTGTTTTACCATGTACCAGGTGTTTTACCATGTACCAGGTGTATTACCATGTACTGGGTTTTTTACCATGTACCGGTGTTTTACCATGTACCGGTGTTTTACCATGTACTGGGTGTTTTACCATGTACCGGGTGTTTTACCATGTACCGGGTGTTTTACCATGTACCAGGTGTTTTACCATGTACCGGGTTTTTACCATGTACCGGGTGGTTTACCATGTACCGGTGTTTTACCATGTACCGGTGGTTTTACCATGTACCGGGTGTTTTACCATGTACCGGGTATTTTACCATGTACCGGGTGTTTTACCATGTACCAGGTGTTTTACCATGGACCAGGTGTTTACCATGACGGTGTTTTACCATGTACCGGTGTTTTACCATGTACCGGTGTTTTACCATGTACCGGTGTTTTACCATGTACCAGGTGTTTTACCATGACCAGGTGTTTTACCATGTACGGTGTTTTACCATGTACCAGGTGTTTTACCATGTACCAGGTGTTTTACCATGTACCGGTGTGTTTTACCATGTACCCGGTGTGTTTTACCATGTACCCGGTGTGTTTTACCATGGACCCGGGTGTGTTTTACCATGTACCCGGTGTGTTTTACCATGTACCCGGTGTGTTTTACCATGTACCGGTGTGTTTTACCATGTACCGGGTGTTTTACCATGTACCGGATGTTTTACCATGTACCGGTGTTTTACCATGTACCTGGTGTTTTACCATGTACCCGGTGTGTTTTACCATGTACCGGGGTGTTTTACCATGTACCCGGGGTGTTTTACCATGTACCCGGTGTGTTTTACCATGTACCCGGTGTGTTTTACCATGTACCGGGGTGTTTTACCATGTACCGGGGTGTTTTACCATGTACCCGGGGTGTTTTACCATGTACCCGGGGTGTTTTACCATGTACCCGGTGTGTTTTACCATGTACCGGGCGTGTTTTACCATGTACCCGGGGTGTTTTACCATGTACCCGGTGTTTTACCATGTACCCGGGGTGTTTTACCATGTACCCGGTGTGTTTTACCATGTACCCGGGGTGTTTTACCATGTACCCGGTGTGTTTTACCATGTACCCGGTGTTTTACCATGTGGTGTTTTACCATGTACCCGGGGTGTTTTACCATGAACCCGGTGTTTTACCATGTACCCGGGGTGTTTTACCATGTACCGGGTGTTTTACCATGTACCGGGTGTTTTACCATGTACCCGGGGTGTTTTACCATGGACCGGGGGTGTTTTACCATGGACCGGGGGTGTTTTACCATGTACCGGGTGTTTTACCATGTACCCGGGGTGTTTTACCATGGACCGGGGGTGTTTTACCATGTACCCGGGGTGTTTTACCATGGACCGGGGGTGTTTTACCATGGACCGGGGGTGTTTTACCATGGACCGGGGGTGTTTTACCATGTACCTGGGGTGTTTTTACCATGTACCCGGTGTTTTACCATGGACCCGGTGTTTTACCATGGACCGGGTGTTTTACCATGTACCCGGTGTTTTACCATGTACCCGGTGTTTTACCATGGACCCGGTGTTTTACCATGTACCCGGTGTTTTACCATGTACCCGGTGTTTTACCATGGACCCGGTGTTTTACCATGTACCCGGTGTTTTTACCATGTACCCGGGGTGTTTTACCATGTACCCGGTGTTTTACCATGTACCCGGTGTTTTACCATGTACCCGGTGTTTTACCATGGACCCGGTGGTTTACCATGGACCCGGTGTTTTACCATGGACCGGGTGTTTTACCATGTACCGGTGTGTTTTACCATGTACCCGGTGTTTTTGTACCCGGTGTACCGGGTGTTTTACCATGTACCAGGTGTTTTACCATGTACCCGGTGTTTTACCATGTACCGGGTGTTTTACCATGTACCGGATGTTTTACCATGTACCCGGTGTTTTACCATGTACCCGGTGTTTTACCATGTACCCGGGGTGTTTTACCATGTACCCGGTGTTTTACCATGTACCCGGGGTGTTTTACCATGTACCCGGGGTGTTTTACCATGTACCCGGGGTGTTTTACCATGGACCGGGGGTGTTTTACCATGTACCCGGGGTGTTTTACCATGGACCGGGGGTGTTTTACCATGGACCGGGGGTGTTTTACCCTGTACTGGGTGTTTTACCATGTACAGTAAAACCCCTATAATAAAGCACGTTTTTTGCTCTGGTGTTTTACCATGTACTGGGTGTATTACCATGGACCGGGTGTTTTACCATGGACCGGGTGTTTTACTGTGTACCAGATGTTTTACCATGTACCGGGTGTTTTACCATGTACCTGGTGTTTTACCATGTACCGGGTGTTTTACCATGTACCCGGTGTTTTACCATGTACCGGGTGTTTTACCATGTACCGGGTGTTTTACCATGTACCGGATGTTTTACCATGTACCGGGTGTTTTACCATGTACCGGGTGTTTTACCATGTACCGGATGTTTTACCATGTACCCGGTGTTTTACCATGTACCGGGTGTTTTACCATATACCCGGTGTGTTTTACCATGTACCAGGTGTTTTACCATGTACCGGGTGTTTTACCATGTACCGGATGTTTTACCATGTACCGGGTGTTTTACCATGGACCCGGGGTGTTTTACCATGTACCTGGTGTTTTACCATGGACCCGGGGTGTTTTACCATGTACCCAGTGTTTTACCATGGACCCGGGGTGTTTTACCATGGACCCGGGGTGTTTTACCATGTACCGGGTGTTTTACCATGTACCTGGTGTTTTACCATGGACCCGGGGTGTTTTACCATGTACCCGGTGTTTTACCCTGTACTGGGTGTTTTACCATGGACCCGGGGTGTTTTACCATGTACCGGGTGTTTTACCATGGACCCGGGGTGTTTTACCATGTACCTGGTGTTTTACCATGGACCCGGGGTGTTTTACCATGTACCGGGTGTTTACCATGTACCCGGGGTGTTTTACCATGTACCCGGTGTTTTACCATATACCCGGTGTGTTTTACCCTGTACTGGGTGTTTTATCATGTACCTGGTGTGTTTTACCATGGACCGGGTGTGTTTTACCCTGTACTGGGTGTTTTATCATGTACCTGGGTGTTTTATCATGTACCTGGTGTGTTTTACCCTGTACTGGGTGTTTTACCATGTACAGTAAAACCCCTATAATAAGACCACCTATGGGACTTCCAAAAAAGTGGTGTTATTAGCGGGGTGGTCTCTTTATCGAATTTGGTCAAGAAGACTAATATAAAATAATCTTAAATTAGCAGGTTCAGTGGTCGATCACATAGCAAGCCTTCTTCCTTAGATTGTAGCACCCCGCCCCCTCCTCCTCAAGGATCCAACTCAAAAAAATTGGATTCATAGCAGCTTGTTTTCATTAAATATTTCTGCCCACTGAATAACATTTTGTTCCACCCCTCTCAGGCTATCCTATATTTATCCATTCAGAATTTGTTTGATTAAGTTTTACTAATTAATTTACCTGTGTCTATCCAATGCAGAACTTTTCTGGTAGTTGTCTCTGGCTCTTACCAGGACTTTCATTTATTAAGTTAATTTGCTCTAAGCTGTGACATATGCCTCTTTGATCTTTATGTTAACAAATAAGTATAAAGGTTATGACAACCTCAGGAATTTCAGAAAATTAAACCAGCCTGTCTATTACATACATCAATTTTTAGAACGCCCAAGTAATTTTCCATGATTATGCCAGCATTGACCCAGCTGTGGTGATTTATATAACACCTGTAGGAGACACAGGCATCCGGCGCATACCCTGGACCCCTCCGGGCATACCCTGGACCCAAGTACAACCCCAAATAGTCATAATACATTGTAACATCAATCAAGTATCATTTCTAGTTCCAAAAACCCATTTGTGAAAAAAAAAATGTTGGGACAATCTTATCTATAATATAAGTTTTTTTCACAAATGGGTTTTTGGAACTAGAAATGATACTTGATTGATGTTACAATGTATTATGACTATTTGGGGTTGTACTTGGGTCCAGGGTATGCCCGGAGGGGTCCAAGGTATGCGCCGGATGCCTGTGGTAGGAGATATTTTTAATTGACGATTGCCGTAGAATTTCAAATGTAAGCATCATTGTTTTTCAAAATAAATGAGAGAGTTCTTTGTGTTTACGGTCCATGCTGATTCTATAAATGCAAAATGTGATATGAAACATACTCTCTTAATGATAATCTTTTATTGTCCAACACTGGAGGAGATCAATCAATCCAATATCGCAAAGATTAGCAAACAGAAAGAGGTAATTATCTATTAATAGAAACACATAATACCTACCTTGTGTTTTACAGTTTGTACTCCAGACAATATACAAAAGATTAAAAGCAATCATTTACAATCAACACTTCCGTGTTTATCTCACTTAACCTTGACCAATACAATACCATAATTATTGTCATAAAACTGGGACATAATTAAAAATGTTTTATCATGTCAGGTGTGATCAATGAAAGTGAGAAAATCGCCCGCGGTCGTATTAGGGGTTCAATTAGCATAGGATTAATGGCATTTGTCTGAATTAACTGGTCGTATTACGGAATAACGGGGTGGTCTGGTTATCGAGGTCAACGACCATTGACATATATAGTGAAATATTCCGTTCTGAAAAAAATCGTTCTCGAATCGGGGTGGTCGCATAGAGGGTTTTTACTGTTACCGGATGTTTTACCATGTACCGGTGTGTTTTACCATGTACCGGATGTTTTACCATGTACCGGATGTTTTACCATGTACCCGGTGTTTTACCATGTACCTGGTGTTTTACCATATACCCGGTGTGTTTTACCATGTACCGGGCGTGTTTTACCATGTACCCGGGGTGTTTTACCATATACCCGGTGTGTTTTACCATATACCCGGTGTGTTTTACCATGTACCGGGCGTGTTTTACCATGTACCGGGCGTGTTTTACCATGTACCCGGGGTGTGTTTTACCATGTACCGGGTGTGTTTTACCATATACCCGGTGTTGTTTACCATGTACCGGGCGTGTTTTACCATGTACCCGGGGTGTTTTACCATGTACCCGGTGTTTTACCATGTACCCGGGTGTTTTACCATGTACCCGGTGTGTTTTTACCATGTACCCGGGGTGTTTTACCATGTACCCGGTGTGTTTTACCATGTACCCGGTGTTTTACCATGTACCCGGTGTTTTACCATGTACCGGGGTGTTTTACCATGAACCCCCGGTGTTTTACCATGTACCCGGGTGTTTTACCATGTACCGGGTGTTTTACCATGTACCGGGTGTTTTACCATGTACCCGGGGTGTTTTACCATGGACGGGGGGTTTTTTACCATGGACCGGGGGGTTTTACCATGTACCGGGTGTTTACCATGTACCCGGGGTGTTTTACCATGGACCGGGGGTGTTTTACCATGTACCCGGGGTGTTTTACCATGGACCGGGGGTGTTTTACCATGGACCGGGGGTGTTTTACCATGGACCGGGGGTGTTTTACCATGTACCTGGGTGTTTTTACCATGTACCCGGTGTTTTACCATGGACCGGTGTTTTACCATGGACCGGGTGTTTTACCATGTACCCGTGTTTTACCATGTACCCGGTGTTTACCATGGACCCGGTGTTTTACCATGTACCCGGTGTTTTACCATGTACCCGGTGTTTTACCATGGCCCGGTGTTTTACCATGTACCCGGTGTTTTACCATGTACCGGGGTGTTTTACCATGTACCCGGTGTTTTACCATGTACCCGGTGTTTTACCATGTACCCGGTGTTTTACCATGGACCCGGTGGTTTACCATGGACCCGGTGTTTTACCATGGACCGGGTGTTTTACCATGTACCGGTGTGTTTTACCATGTACCCGGTGTTTTACCATGTACCCGGTGTTTTACCATGTACCGGGTGTTTTACCATGTACCAGGTGTTTTACCATGTACCCGGTGTTTTACCATGTACCGGGTGTTTTACCATGTACCGGATGTTTTACCATGTACCCGGTGTTTTACCATGTACCCGGTGTTTTACCATGTACCCGGGGTGTTTTACCATGTACCCGGTGTTTTACCATGTACCCGGGGTGTTTTACCATGTACCCGGGGTGTTTTACCATGTACCCGGGGTGTTTTACCATGGACCGGGGGTGTTTTACCATGTACCCGGGGTGTTTTACCATGGACCGGGGGTGTTTTACCATGGACCGGGGGTGTTTTACCCTGTACTGGGTGTTTTACCATGTACAGTAAAACCCCTATAATAAAACCATGTACCCGGTGTTTTACCATATACCCGGTGTGTTTTACCCTGTACTGGGTGTTTTATCATGTACCTGGTGTGTTTTACCATGGACCGGGTGTGTTTTACCCTGTACTGGGTGTTTTATCATGTACCTGGGTGTTTTATCATGTACCTGGTGTGTTTTACCCTGTACTGGGTGTTTTACCATGTACAGTAAAACCCCTATAATAAGACCACCTATGGGACTTCCAAAAAAGTGGTGTTATTAGCGGGGTGGTCTCTTTATCGAATTTGGTCAAGAAGACTAATATAAAATAATCTTAAATTAGCAGGTTCAGTGGTCGATCACATAGCAAGCCTTCTTCCTTAGATTGTAGCACCCCGCCCCCTCCTCCTCAAGGATCCAACTCAAAAAAATTGGATTCATAGCAGCTTGTTTTCATTAAATATTTCTGCCCACTGAATAACATTTTGTTCCACCCCTCTCAGGCTATCCTATATTTATCCATTCAGAATTTGTTTGATTAAGTTTTACTAATTAATTTACCTGTGTCTATCCAATGCAGAACTTTTCTGGTAGTTGTCTCTGGCTCTTACCAGGACTTTCATTTATTAAGTTAATTTGCTCTAAGCTGTGACATATGCCTCTTTGATCTTTATGTTAACAAATAAGTATAAAGGTTATGACAACCTCAGGAATTTCAGAAAATTAAACCAGCCTGTCTATTACATACATCAATTTTTAGAACGCCCAAGTAATTTTCCATGATTATGCCAGCATTGACCCAGCTGTGGTGATTTATATAACACCTGTAGGAGACACAGGCATCCGGCGCATACCCTGGACCCCTCCGGGCATACCCTGGACCCAAGTACAACCCCAAATAGTCATAATACATTGTAACATCAATCAAGTATCATTTCTAGTTCCAAAAACCCATTTGTGAAAAAAAAAATGTTGGGACAATCTTATCTATAATATAAGTTTTTTTCACAAATGGGTTTTTGGAACTAGAAATGATACTTGATTGATGTTACAATGTATTATGACTATTTGGGGTTGTACTTGGGTCCAGGGTATGCCCGGAGGGGTCCAAGGTATGCGCCGGATGCCTGTGGTAGGAGATATTTTTAATTGACGATTGCCGTAGAATTTCAAATGTAAGCATCATTGTTTTTCAAAATAAATGAGAGAGTTCTTTGTGTTTACGGTCCATGCTGATTCTATAAATGCAAAATGTGATATGAAACATACTCTCTTAATGATAATCTTTTATTGTCCAACACTGGAGGAGATCAATCAATCCAATATCGCAAAGATTAGCAAACAGAAAGAGGTAATTATCTATTAATAGAAACACATAATACCTACCTTGTGTTTTACAGTTTGTACTCCAGACAATATACAAAAGATTAAAAGCAATCATTTACAATCAACACTTCCGTGTTTATCTCACTTAACCTTGACCAATACAATACCATAATTATTGTCATAAAACTGGGACATAATTAAAAATGTTTTATCATGTCAGGTGTGATCAATGAAAGTGAGAAAATCGCCCGCGGTCGTATTAGGGGTTCAATTAGCATAGGATTAATGGCATTTGTCTGAATTAACTGGTCGTATTACGGAATAACGGGGTGGTCTGGTTATCGAGGTCAACGACCATTGACATATATAGTGAAATATTCCGTTCTGAAAAAAATCGTTCTCGAAATCGGGGTGGTCGCATAGAGGGTTTTTACTGTACCGGATGTTTTACCATGTACCGGGTGTGTTTTACCATGTACCGAGTGTTTTACCATGTACCTGGTGTTTTACCATGGACCAGGTGTTTTACCATGTACCCGGTGTTTTACCATGTACCCGGTGTTTTACCATGTACCCGGGGTGTTTTACCATGTACCCGGGGTGTTTTACCATGTACCGGGGGTGTTTTACCATGTACCCGGTGTTTTACCATGTACCGGGTGTTTTACCATGTAACAGGTGTTTTACCATGTACCAGGTGTATTACCATGTACCTGGTGTGTTTTACCATGGACCGGGGGTGTTTTACCATGGACCAGGTGTGTTTTACCATGTACCGGGTGTTTTACCATGTACCAGGTGTTTTACCATGGACCAGGTGTTTTACCATGGACCAGGTGTGTTTTACCATGTACCGGGTGTTTTACCATGTACCAGGTGTTTTACCATGTACCAGGTGTTTTACCATGGACCAGGTGTTTTACCATGTACCCGGTGTTTTACCATGGACCAGGTGTATTTTACCATGTACCGGTGTGTTTTACCATGTACCAGGTGTTTTACCATGTACCACGTGTTTTACCATGTACAAGACTCGGGGCCCGCGCTGCCAATCACCAGCCTCGCCAATAGCGACAATATTGCAAAATTGGCCAATAAAAATTCAATTTGGCGAAAATTATAAAAACGGAGATAATATGTAAAATAGCCCCCCCCCCCCGAGTCTATTTGTGGAAAATTACTCGGGTCAAGGTGAAATCGTGTCGCGCGTGGCTAATATCTCGGACTGGAGAATCATACAAGCGTGTTGTTTGTTTATTTAACGGGGGCATAATGTTTGATTAGTGTGCAAACACGGAACACACTATGAATGCTTATTATATTGAGCAGGTGATAATTAAGAGCAAGGCGGCATTACATTGTTGTCCAAATCCTTTGTAGACGAAAATTATGCTACCAAATTGAAAAGCTTTACACGACTGTTTTTTTGTGTGTCTGGTGCCTGTGGTTAGTATGATGTAAGTATGTCGGCAAATTTTTGTTTTGTTTTTGTTGTCGTTAATTGTGTAAGTTAATTTGAATATCAAAGGAAAGTAGTACTAAATTTGCTACAAACAACCGATGCTATATAAATCGCACGTTTATGCATATACCACATACGGATCTGTAGTCCAGTGGTAACACGCTGAACTGGTGATCCAGGGATCGCAGGTTCGATCCCCCGTCTGACCCTAATAAAATTAACAGTCTTTCAGGTGGGACTTTAAATCGAGGTCTCGTGTTGGTGCTTTGCACCGTGCACGTAAAAGAACCAGAGGAGACTCTGGAATGGGTCTCTCTCTGTATCATTTAACTATCATCCAAAAATCTAAAATGACTAATCTCTTCAAGAGGCGTCACTCATATGGGCAACTGGTAGCGATGATAAATAAACGTAGAACACACATATACCACATATTTGCTTTCAAAAGGCATTCAGACACACTGCTAATTTGGTTATTCATAGTCTACCTTGAAAATGGCTCTAAAAAGAAAATTAGACTCTGTGGTCTTTGGTGTAACTCCACCATCCAAAAAATCAAAAAGTGATAGACTTTTTCAAGAGGGTTGGAAAGTGGGTCACCCATGGCTTCATTATGATTCAAAATCACAATCTATGTTTTGCAACTTGTGCATCAAAAACCAGAAATGCAATTCATTCACTACCGGTTGTACAAGCCTTAAAAAAGATAGTGTGTCTAAGCATGCTAAATTTGATGTATACACTCCCCCATCAGCTTACACATTTAATAAACTCGTGCAGGAATGGATTTTAAAATGATTTTGAAAATGAAAGTGGACACAACTTGTCAAGTAATGTATCACTGCAAATGTAACCCTTACCTCAATTGTAGTTTATGGGCATACAGCACTTAGGTGGTGCAATTGCAAGATACATATAATACATTAATATACTATAAATACTCTGTTTGGGGGAAATGGCGCGCGTCGGAATTGGCTAAAGGAAACGCAGATTTGGCTACAAAAAATTAAGAGCCAGAGCAGGCCCTGAGACTCATTGTTGATATTGTTTAATGTGACCTTCACACAGGTTCTGTACTGCCTTGCTTGTATCTCGTATAACCTTCCGTCTCAATCAACATTTGTATCTTGTATAGCCTTCCATCTCAATCAACATTTGTATCTCGTATAACTTTCCGTCTCAATCAACATTTGTATCTCGTATAGCCTTCAATCTCAATCAACATTTGTATCTCGTATAGCCTTCCATCTCAATCATCACTTGTATCTCATATAACCTCCCATCTCAATCAGCATTTGTATCTCGTATAACCTTCAATCTCAATCACCACTTGTATCTCGTATAACCTCCCATCTCAATCAGCATTTGTATCTCGTATAGCCTCCCGTCTCGATCATATATATATCTATTAGGCTATATGTGTGTACAATCTCTGCTACTGCCTTGACACGCTGTTTTGTCTGTCCTTGCCGGATAGTAAACGTCTCTGGTGTTTGTCTATGCATGTCTTCGTACCCTGGGGCTCTCTCATGCTTTAGATACAAAGAATTATGACTGCCTGTCTGTGTGGCACTTGGCTGTCTTGGTTTAGCGAGTGTGCTTATTTCTTGTATTGAGACTTTGTAGAGCTACAGACATTCATACTTTTCAGTCATTTGTACCCATTTGTTAGCATGCTTACAGTGTGCCAGTCTTCACGAGAGAAAAAAATTTGTTTCGATCAGACAGAAATTTGTCCGCCTCCGTGGTCGAGTGGTTACGGTCGCTGTCTTGTATACCACTGTAACCTATCATCACTGATGGTCACGGGTTCGAGCCCCGTTCAGGCCGTGTCTCATTTATATGAAAAAGTTGGCAGTTTCTTACGGAGGTTGGTGCACCCAAGTACTGGTTAACCGCTAGAGCCTGCCAAGGAAAGGTGTTGTTAGGTAAACTGCCCGCCAGCGATATAGCCCAAAATGGTGCTGTGCTGATGCAGGCGTAAAACCCGAAATATATATATCAGACAGAAATTCTTTCAGGTCAGACAACTTATAGACAAGAAGCAAAATATTGATAATTATAAATTTGGTGCAACAGAATATAGTTTGTGGTAGTCTGGTGTGCTTGTGATTCAGGGAACATGCGTGTAGTTTGTGCATTGTGCTTGTACAGTCATCGTGCACGCGGTTAACACGGTCTGAACTCTTGTTCTGTTACATCTGTGCAATTCCAGGATTGGTCGCATGGAATTTCCTCGTTTTTATTTTTGACCAACTGAGATGTGAAGCAACAATGCTTAATTGTTTTTTTGTGTGACACTAATTGAATGGTTATAAACCAAGGTGCACTACAACAGCGCAGGTACTGTTTAATCTATAATGCACCAAGGAAACAGTGTCAGGAATTCATAATATCCAAACGAAACTATCCTTCATCAATGTCACAGTTGAACGTTCTGTACCTTGCTTACTGGATGGCTGTTCTACACAGCTTACACACCAGTAATTACTATATTCAACATCATCATATTCAACAGTATCATATTCATCATTAACATTATCTTATTCATCATCAACATCATCATCAACATTATCTTATTCATCAACATCATCATCAACACTATCTTATTCATCATCAACATCATCATATGCAAATATCCTGCCAACAGATGTCAATTATTTGGGGAGAGCCGTTTCATAATGTGGAAAGCACTTGTGGCTCAAACCAAATTGCTATGTACATTTTGGCAATAAATTATGTTTAAACAAAAAATGTAAGTTTCTATTTAAATGAATGTAAATGCATTATTGTTGTAATTTTCTGGCTTACATTTTTGTTTAGATAATTATCTCGGAAACCACACCATTGTCACAAACTATAATATATTTTGAATTGTAATACGCAATAGGTTGCAAAATTGATTCGTCCTCAAAATGTTTCGTACTCATAACATAAATATGACCTTGTCAATTCTGCCCTTTTAAGGACAGGCAACAATAAAAATGCATTTTTTCTCAGCCTCCTTCTATCCATTGCAGATTTTAATTGTTAATTTAGGAGAATTTTACCCTATTATGAAAACCCATCTAAACCCCCCAAAACCGAACTTTATCTCTGGTTCGGCGACCTTTCTGTTTATAGGGTGTATCATCAATCCATCATCAATATCGAATTCATTATCATATTCATCATCAATATCGAATTCATTATCATATTCATCATCAATATCGAATTCATTATCATATTCGTCATCAATATCAAATTCATCATCAATATCAAATTCATCATCTTCATTATCATATTCATCATCAATATCGAATTCATTATCATATTCATCATCAATATCGAATTCATCATCTTCATTATCATATTCATCATCAATATCGAATTCATTATCATATTCATCATCAATATCGAATTCATCATCAACATTATCATATTCATTATCATCATGCTCATCAATGTCGTTATCATCATATTCATCATAATCATTTTCCCATATATATGTGTGTGTGCACGATATAATAACCGGATAAAGAATGAACTTGTATACAAGCGCTCATACTAATATAGTATATACAATAGTATAATACAAACATATACAATCCAGAATTAACTTACTTATGCATGTAAGTTATCATGTATAATATGTGCTAGTTAGCAACGGCATTGGTGGTAGGTAGCGGCTTCGTTATATACTAAACAGCTAATCCATACACCCTTGTAGCGGGCGTATCCACTAAATGATAAATTGACTTTCTTTATCAGACAAGGAAAACGTAAACTCATGCCGCCACTGAATCGTTCTATGAGCGAAAGTTCTGTATAGAGGTAACGTTTTACAAAGATTACATTGCTTTTCATATATTAAGCGACCAGTCCAGTATTTTGCCATTTATCTCATCAAAATGTTGGCCAGCATATGCTGCTTACAACCTGCCGTCCAGTTCCCAGTCAGCATTAAGTAACGTACAGTTCCCAGTCAGCATTAAGTAACGTACAGTTCCCAGTCAGCATTAGGTAACGTACAGTTCCCAGTCAGCATTAAGTAACGTACAGTTCCCAGACAGCATTAAGTAATGTACAGTTCCCAGTCAGCATTAAGTAATGTACAGTTCCCAGACAGCATTAAGTAGCGTACAGTTCCCAGTCAGCATTAAGTAACGTATAGTTCCCAGTCAGCATTAAGTAACGTACAGTTCCCAGACAGCATTAAGTAACGTACAGTTCCCAGACAGCATTAAGTAACGTACAGTTCCCAGACAGCATTAAGTAACGTACAGTTCCCAGACAGCATTAAGTAACGTACAGTTCCCAGTCAGCATTAAGTAACGTACAGTTCCCAGTCAGCATTAAGTTATGTCCAGTTCCCAGTCAGCATTAAGTAACGTACAGTTCCCAGTCAGCATTAAGTAACGTACAGTTCCCAGTCAGCATTAAGTAACGTACAGTTCCCAGTCAGCATTAAGTAACGTACAGTTCCCAGTCAGCATTAGGTAACGTACAGTTCCCAGTCAGCATTAAGTAACGTACAGTTCCCAGACAGCATTAAGTAACGTACAGTTCCCAGTCAGCATTAAGTAATGTACAGTTCCCAGTCAGCATTAAGTAACGTATAGTTCCCAGTCAGCATTAAGTAACGTACAGTTCCCAGACAGCATTAAGTAACGTACAGTTCCCAGACAGCATTAAGTAACGTACAGTTCCCAGACAGCATTAAGTAACGTACAGTTCCCAGACAGCATTAAGTAACGTACAGTTCCCAGTCAGCATTAAGTAACGTACAGTTCCCAGTCAGCATTAAGTAACGTACAGTTCCCAGACAGCATTAAGTTATGTCCAGTTCCCAGTCAGCATTAAGTAACGTACAGTTCCCAGACAGCATTAAGTAACGTACAGTTCCCAGACAGCATTAAGTAACGTACAGTTCCCAGACAGCATTAAGTAACAAACCGTTCCCAGGCAGCATTAAGTAACGTACAGTTCCCAGTCAGCATTACGTAACGTACAGTTCCCAGACATCATTAAGTAACGTACAGTTCCCAGACAGCATTAAGTAACGTACAGTTCCCAGACAGCATTAAGTAACGTACAGTTCCCAGACAGCATTAAGTAACGTACAGTTCCCAGACAGCATTAAGTAACGTACAGTTCCCAGACAGCATTAAGTAACGTACAGTTCCCAGACAGCATTAAGTAACATACAGTTCCCAGTCAGCATTAAGTAACGTACAGTTCCCAGTCAGCATTAAGTAACGTACAGTTCCCAGACAGCATTAAGTAATGTACAGTTCCCAGACAGCATTAAGTAACGTCCAGTTCCCAGTCAGCATTAAGTAACGTCCAGTTCCCAGACATCATTAAGTAACGTACAGTTCCCAGGCAGCATTAAGTAACGTACAGTTCCCAGACAGCATTAAGTAACATACAGATCCCAGACAGCATTAAGTAATGTACAGTTCCCAGCCAGCATTAAGTAACATACAGTTCCCAGACAGCATTAAGTAACATACAGTTCCCAGACAGCATTAAGTAACGTACAGTTCCCAGACAGCATTAAGTAACGTACAGTTCCCAGACAGCATTAAGTAACGTACAGTTCCCAGACAGCATTAAGTAATGTACAGTTCCCAGACAGCATTAAGTAACGTACAGTTCCCAGTCAGCATTAAGTAACGTACAGTTCCCAGACAGCATTAAGTTATGTCCAGTTCCCAGTCAGCATTAAGTAACGTACAGTTCCCAGACAGCATTAAGTAACGTACAGTTCCCAGACAGCATTAAGTAACGTACAGTTCCCAGACAGCATTAAGTAATGTACAGTTCCCAGGCAGCATTAAGTAACGTACAGTTCCCAGACAGCATTAAGTAACATACAGTTCCCAGGCAGCATTAAGTAACGTACAGTTCCCAGACAGCATTAAGTAACGTATAGTTCCCAGACAGCATTAAGTAACATACAGTTCCCAGTCAGCATTAAGTAATGTACAGTTCCCAGACAGCATTAAGTAACGTACAGTTCCCAGACAGCATTAAGTAACGTACAGTTCCCAGACAGCATTAAGTAACGTACAGTTCCCAGACAGCATTAAGTAACATACAGTTCCCAGACAGCATTAAGTAACGTACAGTTCCCAGACAGCATTAAGTAACATACAGTTCCCAGTCAGCATTAAGTAACGTACAGTTCCCAGTCAGCATTAAGTAACGTACAGTTCCCAGACAGCATTAAGTAATGTACAGTTCCCAGACAGCATTAAGTAACGTCCAGTTCCCAGTCAGCATTAAGTAACGTCCAGTTCCCAGACATCATTAAGTAACGTACAGTTCCCAGGCAGCATTAAGTAACGTACAGTTCCCAGACAGCATTAAGTAACATACAGATCCCAGACAGCATTAAGTAATGTACAGTTCCCAGCCAGCATTAAGTAACATACAGTTCCCAGACAGCATTAAGTAACATACAGTTCCCAGACAGCATTAAGTAACGTACAGTTCCCAGACAGCATTAAGTAACATACAGTTCCCAGTCAGCATTAAGTAACGTACAGTTCCCAGTCAGCATTAAGTAACGTACAGTTCCCAGACAGCATTAAGTAATGTACAGTTCCCAGACAGCATTAAGTAACGTCCAGTTCCCAGTCAGCATTAAGTAACGTCCAGTTCCCAGACATCATTAAGTAACGTACAGTTCCCAGGCAGCATTAAGTAACGTACAGTTCCCAGACAGCATTAAGTAACATACAGATCCCAGACAGCATTAAGTAATGTACAGTTCCCAGCCAGCATTAAGTAACATACAGTTCCCAGACAGCATTAAGTAACATACAGTTCCCAGACAGCATTAAGTAACGTACAGTTCCCAGACAGCATTAAGTAGCGTACAGTTCCCAGTCAGCATTAAGTTATGTCCAGTTCCCAGACAGCATTAAGTAACATACAGTTCCCAGACAGCATTAAGTAACGTACAGTTCCCAGACAGCATTAAGTTATGTCCAGTTCCCAGTCAGCATTAAGTAACATACAGTTCCCAGTCAGCATTAAGTAACATACAGTTCCCAGTCAGCATTAAGTAACGTACAGTTCCCAGTCAGCATTAAGTAACATACAGTTCCCAGACAGCATTAAGTAACGTACAGTTCCCAGACAGCATTAAGTAACATACAGTTCCCAGTCAGCATTAAGTAACGTACAATTCCCAGACAGCATTAAGTAACGTACAATTCCCAGTCAGCATTAAGTAACGTACAGTTCCCAGACAGCATTAAGTAACGTACAATTCCCAGACAGCATTAAGTAACGTACAGTTCCCAGTTCAATATTTCTCGCTCAACAATTGTAGTTTTACTGGTTACTATATATAGTCAAACCTGCGTTAGCAGTCACCTCTGTGCTACAACCAGCTTTCAATTATTTAAACTGTCAGTTTTGTTGAGCCTGCTTGCTGGGTACTTCACATCATCAAAATGGCAGTTGGGTACCGGTATATAAAAACTATATGTGTCGCGGGCCTCGTTCTAGGTCAGAATGTTTAAATTACACAGTATGACCATTAAATACATCAAATTAAATATAGTTGAATAGAATGAGTGCTTTATAGTGGCCAGTGTATCTTACTGGACAATATATTGTATGAAAATTGAAAAACTTTCCCCTTTTTGAGGGAGAAGTGGGTGCTTGCTTTCTTTCTAAAATGTAATTATGGATACCATTTTAACACATTTTTTTTTTAATGTGTTTTTATCACTCACTTATAAGACGGGAAGCCACATTGAGGCCATAATCTGGTGGTAAAAAACTTGTCTTTATAGGCGAGTATGTACGGGAAGCCACATTGAGGCCATAATCTGGTGGTAAAAAACCCCGTCTTTATAGGCGAGTATGTACATACCGGTAGTTTCATGGTCATGGTTACAGTTTGGTTCTGTATCCGATCCATATTTTGTAAACCAATCAGTTTCAATTACACTGCACAGATATTCCCCCTAATGAGCCGACGCAACCCCCACCTCATCCCCCCCCTGTCTTACTTTTAAGTTCTGTACATTCTGCGCCGTCTGATCTGGCTCTATGCTGTTGGCAAACGCGATTTTAGTCGTGATTAAAGATATGCACAGTACATTCCGTAGTACCTGTACCATGATGTAAGCTTGCCTAGCTTGTAACATGTCTAGCTGTAATAATCACTTAACTGACGGGACTATTAAATTTATTTAAAGTCGCCACCGCATAAATGCATTTGGGTAACTGAGATTTCTAAGACGATTAAAATACACATCGTCTAAAAGTGATGATTTTGCCTATCATAATTATTATAACTAGATGTTTAGAGGGCTATGAGGGCTGCTGTAATCTCAGTGTGTGTTCAGTTTTCAAATCTCCGACTGTCGCTCACACACAAATTTGTGCCAGCGATAGTCGGGGATAGACCGGGTGAATACAATACCTGGTGCATGTGTGGTAGGGTTCGGATTCTGGGGGATCAGTAAAATGACAACACCCTTTACGATTCATCACTCTATTAAATCTCCGTAGACAACAAGGCTCTCGAATGCTTTGGTTCTACAATACACACATTAAGAATAGGATTAAAACATATGCGTCATATAAATATATAATAGATGATTTGCGGTGCTTGGGTTAACAACAACAACAACAACAACAACATATTATATACGTTGGCACTATATATACTCTCGTCAGGTTCGTGGTTCGTAGTAACGCTTACTCTTACTTGAGAATGTATATGACATCAGTAACACAGAGGTAATCTATGTTACATCCATGTCTCTGATGAAACATAGACATATGCAACATAGACAAATGCAACATAGACATATATAACATAGACCAATACAATAACTTACGCAGAGATATGGTCTCTGTAACACTTCTCGCTATTCTCCACCGTCCGCTACACATTCAACCACTCACTCACTGGTGCCGGTGACAACTGTAAATAACATGCGTCTGTTAAGTTATGTGCAATGATGAGGTTTGATATACCGACAGCCAGGACCAAGGGAAAAGACTCGAGGACCAACGACAAAAAGGACTAACTGAACCGAACCTGCGTACAACATAATGAACCCAATACTACAGCATACAAATCAACCAATTCAATATCTCACGCATATCTATATATACCTGAATAATACTTTTGAAGACTTCTATGATACACTATATTATAAAATGCTCTCTTTATAAAAAGACGTCCGACTATCATACGATATTGGAAGTGACTGCGTTGGAATAACACGGTACATAACGATCATACACGTATCCTCGAGTTAAACTCGCTACGCACGGTTGCGTCTCACTGACCATTACACATCGTGTATATCTACAAGGAATAACTGGTTTAAAGTATGGAGGCTAAAACGGACCCTACTACACATGTATACTTCTATGATGTATGAAAAAGTTGGCAGTTTCTTACGGAGGTTGGTGCATCCAAGTACTGGTTAACCGCTGGAGCATGCCCAGGAAAGGTGTTGTTAGGTAAACTGCCCGCCGGCGATATAGCCCGAAATGGTGCTGATGCAGGCGTAAAACCCGAAATATAACATAACTTCTATGATGTCTAAGACTGCATATATATTATAATCACTTACTAGTTTGTTTCGTGTATTTGCAGGTTTGGAGATCGGACAGCCAACATTACAAAAAAGCCAAGCCATTTCTTCTCCTCGCCTACAGTGGACTGAGAATACGGTCTGTCATGGAATAACAAGCAGCATGTGTTTGCATTTAAGTGTCAACAATGATAGAACAGTGTGTATCGTGTGTGTATATAGTGGAACAATACGATTGGTCTAATCAACTAGTCCGCAGCCAAAGCACAACATGGCATTTTGTGCAACACGATATTTCATGTTTTTAATGGGATCGTGTAAATATATCTGGGTGACAAGTCGAGGAATTGAGTAAATGTTACATTTTTACTCGATCATTTTTTTAATCATTCTTTTATTGTCTGATAGATCACTGTAATTTAGCTAAATACCCTCTCCCGCACCTCATCGCAGCTCAAAATGCACCCTGCCCTTTTCCGCACTCTAGAATAAACCTATATAGTGTCACGATGCCCTGTTGCTTGAACTGTCATTGTCACCTTTAAAACACCGATTTTCAGTTTGTAAATAAAGTGCCATTCCAAGTAATAATTTAAATGCTAGTTTATTGTAGGGTTAACTTTGTGTGTGTGTATTACGTTTATTTATCGTCGCTACCGGTTGCCCATATGAGCGACGTCTCCTGAAGAGATTAGTCATTTTAGATTTTTGGAGGATAGTGCAATGATACAGAGAGAGACCCATTCCAGAGTCTGCTCTGGTTCTTCTACGTGCACGGTGTAAAGCACCGACACGAGACCTCGGTTTAACGTCCCATCTGAAAGACTGTTAATTTTATTAGGGTCAGACGGGGGATCGAACCTGCGATCCCTGGATTACCAGTCCAACGTGTTACCACTGGACTACATATCCGTCTGTGGGTTAACTTAATTAGCCACTGTTTATAATGGGTCATTCTGTCCACAATACATACTCGAAGGAAGCTCATTTGATTGTAAATATATTTCATAGGCAGATGTTTTAAAAAAAAATTCCGTCACATGTATATAAATTAGTATAGAGAAAGGAGGTTATCAGTCCATCGAGTAAACACAAACACATGGTCTTTAACCCTTTGCCTGCTGAGTAAATAAAATCACGTTTGCAAATAACATAAATCCAGATCAGCCACGTTGTTATGTCTGATCTGGATCTATGTTGTTTGCTAATCAGCCATGTGTTTTTATTAGTTCCACTATCCGAATAGCAAACAGCTATTCTGTGCCGTCTGATCCGGCTCTATGGTGTTTGCAAACGTGATTTTATCTGGCGCTAGAATGCAAACAGTTAATAACTAATGAACTGTGGTGGCAGCGAGGAGTGATTTTGCTATTTGATTGTGGCGGTATTTGAATATTTGGTCAGTTTTGTGTACATATCCAGGGCGCGATATAGCCTGAACTGTGCTGATGCGCCGTTAAACCAAATACTCACTCACATATCCAGGGTTCATCCTAGGCGGGGGGGGGGCACGACTAGGGAATAGTCGCACTGGGGAATATTCAAACTGGGGGGGGGGGCCACGACTGGGGGCCCCACCTTGTCCTAAAAATAATTTTCTTAAATACCCCATCCCGCACCTCAAAATGCACCCTGCCCTTTTCCCCACTCTAGAATAAACCTAGATAGTGTGACGATATATATCAGTTGCTTGAACTGTCATTGTCACCTTTGAAATATCGATTTTCTGTTTGTAATAAAGTGCAATTCCAAGTAATAATCTCGATTGTTTGATGTCGACATTTATTTTTCTAAAATGTTTGTTTACAATTTTTCATACAAATCTCGTACAGTATGTTACATGCGTCATTGTAAAACACGCCTTCTATTCAGATGTATTTAATGGTCATATTGTGTACTTTTAACAATATTTTGTTAACAAATTTATGAAATACTACCTGGTAACTATTTAAGCGCGTAATTGAATGGCTTCTCACATCTCCCAACAATTCTGACCTAGGATGAACCCTGGGATCCCTCTGTTGTTAAAACTTAAAATGTTTTAAATATCGTGGACAGCATTATTATAAATTTACTAATTTATTTTAATCGGTGTATATGCATATATATATATAGAGAGAGAGAGAGAGAGAGCACTGCACATTGGCATGTAGGGTTCAAGATTATAAAACTTTTTCTCAAGCTTCTGATTGGTCGAGCTAAAAGCAAATCTCAGACTCAACCAATCATATCACTTAAGAGATATTTTAGTTTTATAACCTCCGACCCATGTATACCGGTAAACGACTGATCGATTTTGAATGCAAACATTTTAGGACAAAACATTTCATTTCTGACCAGTTACGTAAACATTATATATCTATCCATGCATATTTATTTTTATTTTTTTTGCCCACATTGTTTAAAGTGAATATTGTAATAGTATTTGAATATTCGTTTCACCCATTGTTAATAGCTGTTTTTATTTTAGAGAAAGCTAACCGGCAATGGGTTGTAGATTATTGGAGAATTCATGAAATCGGTAGTTCTATCAGATATTGTATGCAATTGTTCTTTCCGCCTCCGTGGTCAAGTGGTTACGGTCACTGACTTGTATACCACTGTAACCTATCATCACTGATGGTCATGGGTTCGAACCCCGCTCAAACCGTGTCTCATTTATATGAAAAAGGTGGCAGTTTCTTACGGAGGTTGGTGCACCCAAGTACTGGTTAACCGCTGGAGCCTGCCCAGGAAAGGTGTTGTTAGGTAAAACTGCCCGCCGGCAATATAGCCCAAAATGGTGATGATGCAGGCGTAAAACCCGAAATATAACATATAAATATAACATAACAAGCAATCGTTCTTGTGGCAATTATATTTGCAGTTTGTGATCACTTTACAAAATTCGGTTTTGTTCGGTAATAAATTTTGGAAGATGCTCATAAATGGAGATCAATGTCAAAATGAAATAGCAGAAACAAATGGACAAGTATTTCATTACAAGCTCACAAATGTACAGAACTGCTCGTGTATGCAGAAACAAATAGACAAGTATTTCATTACAAGCTCACAAATGTACAGAACTGCTCGTGTATGCAGAAACAAAACACACACACAAATATGGAAACGTTGTCATTGTTCAAAATAGTAGTACATGTATATGGGTTTTGTCATGTATAATGTCCATTAGCCTGGGTTCCAGTCTTGTCTATTTTGAACAGTAATACAGCTTTATTAATATACCTTTTTGAGATAGTCTTAAATCGACATTACATCATAAAAAGCAAATAAAATGCATTTTTTCACGTATAAATGCATTGCTACTACAAATTCTTTCGAATACATTCGAACACTAACATTGAATCAACAAACAGTGTTTTTGTGGTCTACAAGCTTTCCAAATTGAAAGTAGGATTTCATATAACGGTCATCGGAGTCAATAATAAACGCGAGGTAATGTCGTTTAGGGATAATTTAACTAAGATTAGTCTACAAATAAATATACATAGGCACACATGTGAGATATAACAGCAAATCTGTTCCATAAATCGTGTTATTCATGATACACGAGTTATATTACGCTTGGATGTCGACCTTATTTACATTATTTTGTTATGTCAACAAACCGCATATTCGACGTTTGTATATTAGTTGAAATGCTCAATTTTTGAGGCAAATATTTGGAAACAAATAATACCATATAATAGGAAAATACATTCTGTTGAAATTTGTGTTTTCAGCGATGTAATGTCGCTTTAACTATCTCAAAAAGATTTTATTATAGACATGTTTAATGTTATGTTACAACGCATCTATAATGTACAAGATGTAGGAAGATATATAAAAAGTGGCCGAGTGGTTACGGTCGTCGACTGGGGGTTTTCGAATTCTTTCAAGTTAGGTAGTTAGCCAGATGTCTTATGGTAGGTCGGTGGTTCTATCCGTGCCTGAAATACTTCTTGGAGAGGTATATCCCGTGTCTTCCTCCACCAATAATAGCTGGAGAGTCGCCGTATGACCCAAGCTGTTAGTGCAACGTAAAAAAAAAAACCTTGGATGATATAAAGCATCATGTACATATCAAAACGTACATTTTATTCTAATTAGCTACCTGTATATTTTTGTAACAATATATATTGTTTGTTTTGTAGGGGAAAACATATCTGGTTTAGAGGAAGTACTCACTTTTTTGTAAATACATAATTACAGTGTACATCCGTTATGTCGAATTCCGTCGGGGCCGAACAAAATACTTCGACATAACCCAGTTATATGTAAAATGATAGTGTCTGAAACGGGACTTTGATCCGGATGTAGACTACATAAGTAATACTTCGTGGGAGGGGTGTTTTTTATGTCGATCATAGATGAAGCTTGCATTGTAAATATCACAGAATCACTCGTTTGCTGTACTTGTAACCGGCATTGAACAGCTTGCGATAGTTTGTTCAAAAAGCCTGGGTGGTTTTATGATAAATCAAGTGTTTTTGCCAAGATTGATTGTAAAATAGTAATGTATAATCAACACAAGTAAGTATGGTTATTGGATATATGTAAAATTATATACGCATGGGAGCATTAGCCACGCTTATAAATTTATGTTATAAAATATTAGTTTCATAAAAAAAAATCCCCTATATTTTTATATAGTGTAGTTTTCCCCGAAATC
>CM026394.1:17880362-17998373 GCA_014843695.1 Archivesica marissinica | reverse complement strand
TGTAGGACCGTCTAACAAATGGACTTTTAGTCGTGTGTCTGTCCGATGTTGTGGATGCTTGCTTCTACTGAACAGAAATGGCTGTGTTTGACTAATAACCTAGGTCCCAATGGAAGTAGTTGCTGGAATTGATACGGGTAGGTGTTGAAAATTAAAACTGTTACATAGCTAGTAATTGGTACTCTCCAGCTGATAATACTCTCCATTAGCCAGCTAGTAACTGGTACTTTTCATGCCAGTTAAAGTGTTGCCTGTAAAATATTATTTATTCTGCACTTGTTACATTTTTCAACAGACGACATCCTGGAACAATGAAAATTCATTTATTTTGTACGTTCATGGTAGGTTTTTATTATATTTTCTGTGTTCCATAGGATAAAATGTATCATCTGTTTTAACTTTCCGTTATTCTCGTATTTTATACATCTAGTAAACATATGTGGTTATACAAGATATACATGTTTGTTTGTTTTCATTATTTTGGTAGAGGTTAGATATATTGTTTACAACTTCTCCAAAACTAAGTGCACTCCATGAAACCTTGTTTCCATAATAAAATTGAGGCTTTGTTTCATCATTATGGAAATCGCTGCTGTTCATCTCCTTTTGCACGGTTTTTTGGCTGCAGCTGCTACTTAACAAAATCATTGAAATTCACCTTTTTCTTCTGCGGGTATCGTGTAAATGCAATGGTGTAATCATGTCAATGCAGAGGATATCGTGTAAATACAGAGGTAATCGTGTAAGTACAGCAGATATCGTGTAATTACAGAGGATATCGTGTAAATACAAAGGATATATAAACTGGCGACCAATATCCCTCTTAAACAACGACTACAAGATATTAACACGTGCACTAGCTATTCGTCTACAGAAAGTTCTTTCAAGTATCATTGGTCATGATCAACAAGGTTACATAAGAGGGAGATTTATAGGTAACAACATAAGACAAATTTTGGACATTGTTGAATACTGTGAGGAAAATAAGTTAGATGCAGGATTACTATTTTTAGACTTTCATAAAGCATTTGACACCATTGAACTTGACTTCCTTTATGAAACTTTGAGAACATTCCATTTCAAACCTATGTTTATTCGTTGGATATCCTCAATTTATAAAAATATTTCGTCTTGCATTCTTAACGATGGGTGGTTTTCTGAAACAAAGCATTGGGGGTTTATTTTGGTTTAAATAAACAAGAATGTGAAAAATCAAATTGGGAAACAATGCAATAATTTAATAAACACTTAACAGTTTATGGGAGACTTAAAATAAAATCTTGCTACCAAAATTTACATACCCAATGCAGTCTTTATATTTCCCATCTGATATTATGAAAAAAACTCCTTCATACATATCTATGGAATGACAAACGGGAAAAGATTAAAAGAAGCATACTTATCAACACTTTCGAGGGAGGGAGACTAAATATGATCGATATTGAAAGTTTTTACGTAATGCTTCAAATAAAAATGGGTTAAATCATTACTCTCGACCGAAAAAACCAACTGGAATGGTATATAGAGGATATTTGTTTGTTTTGCGTGAATATGGAATATATCTCCCTGAGAAGTGAGAAAATTTCAAATATTTTCACGAGCGCGTAGCGTGTATTATGCGAATTGGTGAAAAACAAACACAAAATGAAGAAATTAAAATAGCTGGCCGCAGTGTTTTTGCGCGGATGAATACATTGACGACTATACGTCACGAGTCGATACACAAATCTGCCGCCATCTTGAATTTAAAGTTGAATCAAGGAAAATACATTAAAATATTTATTGTTACAATTTGCAGTGACAAAATTCGAGATATTGTCAGTTGTATTTCGCTTTTGATTTGTTTCATAACAAAAACAATAATACAAGTAAATAGTGTCATTGAAGCCAGGTAAACGGTGAAAATTAAATGACACGGTGCAAGTTGATGTATTGGGAAGGGAGATAATAAAAAAAAAAGTATCCGGGAAAATACAGTGAGTGATATGGATTATATCTCACTGATAGTATTTCATCAATTAGCATAAAATAAGCCAAAATATTATCTAGATACCTTTGGACCAAACTTTTTGGTCTTTTACATGAATTTGTGCTCTTTTTACAGGGAGTTAATTCCAAACTGGATATCAGTTTAGAAACATTTAACATTAGAAAGCAACTAATTTGGGGTAACGATTTAATCAAACACGGCAATAAACACTTATTTTTTCATAACTGGGTGAACTTAAAAATACTTTTTATAAATGACATCATCAACGAACATGGTGAAATAAATGATCATCTTATTCTCACAAAACTTGAAAACAAGGTCAATTGGATCTCTGAAATTTCAATTCTTCGAGCTGCATTACCAAAGGATTGGAAACATACTCTAAAACAAAACAACTCGATTAAAAACTAAAGTCAGAACAGAACTTTCCTTACTCCCATTTCAACCATTGCAAATGGACAGTTTTTCAAACAAACACATATACACAAAATTGGTCAACAACAAAAGAGAAAAACCATACATACATTTATTTTGGCCATCACAGAAATCACATGGAATCTAGTATACCACAATATAAAATCTCTTTCAAATAATAGATATAAACAGTTTCGTTACAAAACCATTCATAACATCATTCCTACAGGACACAATCTATATAGGTGGAGACTCAAACCCAATCCTACAGGACAATCTATATAGGTGGAGACTCAAACCCAATCCTACAGGACAATCTATATAGGTGGAGACTCAAACCCAATCCTACAGGACAGAATCTATATAGGTGGAGACTCAAACCCATTCCTACAGGACAGAATCTATATAGGTGGAGACTCAAACCCAATCCTACAGGACAGAATCTATATAGGTGGTGACTCAAACCCAGTCCTACAGGACAGAATCTATATAGGTGGTGACTCAAACCCAGTCCTACAGGACAGAATCTATATAGGTGGTGACTCAAACCCAATCCTACAGGACAGAATCTATATAGGTGGTGACTCAAACCCAATCCTACAGGACACAATCTATATAGGTGGAGACTCAAACCCAATCCTACAGGACAGAATCTATATAGGTGGAGACTCAAACCCAATCCTACAGGACAGAATCTATATAGGTGGTGACTCAAACCCAATCCTACAGGACAGAATCTATATAGGTGGAGACTCAAACCCAATCCTACAGGACAGAATCTATATAGGTGGTGACTCAAACCCAATCCTACAGGACAGAATCTATATAGGTGGAGACTCAAACCCAATCCAAATTGCAATTTATGCAACGACGTTCACAATATGGAACAGTTCTTTGTTTGTTGCCGTCTTGTTTCAGATTTTTGGAATAGAATCATCAATACTTTTATAGTATTGGGAATAAATAAAGAAATTTGCAATATTGAGTCAATTGTGATCGGATACAATACCGAAAATTCCAGATATTACACCATCTACTAAACGAATATATTGCGTAGCCTACGCAGTGGAAATGTGAATATGTTCGCAATTTTCTTGTACGAGTTAATAACTGTGAAAGAATATTTAAACTCATGCTAGTAGTGTTTGATGCATTTAGTTTGTACATATTGTATTTTGTAAACAACTGTTATTGTACACGATTGTTGAAAAAATTTAAATAAAAAGAGAAAAAGGATCAAACTTGTAGTTAACACAGTTTTTAGAACAAGATGACAATTCCCGCGTAAAAGCAGATAAAAAGGCTACGATAACAAGAAATGGACAAAAACGCAATTATGTCTACCGGTACTCAATGATGACTTGAAACACCTATATGTGGCAGAGGGACAAAGAAAACTGTCATATGCATTATTCTGTAAACTCAGACCTTTTTGGACCAGAGCACCAACAAGCAAAGATAGAGATACATGTCTATGATAATGTACATGACAATCTGAAGTATTTTTTTTTTTTGTGAAGCTCAGCGGCTTCGTTTATTTTATATCAATATATACAGTATGTACACATTATATCAAAATAGTATACAATATAACAATATATTCAAACAGATTTCAATAATATTGCAATTTATAATATGCATGTGCAATTACAGATTTCAATAACATTGCAATTTATAATATGCATGTGAAAGAGGATGAACTGGTTTTTATTACCATGAAGTCAGGAACTTCGTTTAACATAATTATTTTATAAATCATTACACTAAACTTTTAGAAGAAGTATCAAAAGTCTTTCTTCTTTTTTTTAAACAACCCATCATCCAGCTTACAAAGAAACGAAATATGAAGTGAGGATATTAGGACATTTATATAATGCAAACCATACATCCGGCCTGATAAGAATTTCTAATAATGAACCAAAACTATTAGGTTATTCTAATAGGCTGATGATGAACTATAAGCTATTATGAAATTGTCGTAGTAACGATGTTAGCTTTTTCTTTCAGGTAAACATATAAAAAATTAAACTCATGTACAAATAGGTTTCTAATGTCAAGAGAAGTCGTTCTCTTTTCACTTTGGTAGTAAGATTTATATAAAAGAATATAGCTAAATTTAGTATAATGTTAACATCATTATAGTATTCTGTTTCCATTTTATATCCAATCACAATATTATATAAAGTATTCATATTCTTGTTGATTCCACACATTGCAAATCTATTGTTTATGTATGCCCAGAAATTTCGGATCAGTGTACAATTTACGAAACTGTTCATAATCTTCAAGAACTCCACAACTAATGAATGTTGGAAGTTCTACTAGTTTCCATTTAAATAAGTTTTGTCTCGTGGCAACAATGTTGTGAACTATCTTGAATTTAAGTTGTTTTATACAATTAAACCTTAAATAGTTGTAAAACTTTTCCCAGTTTATAGTCTTGTTAAATGTTTGGCTCCAGTAATTGTGTAGATAAGGCTTTTCATAGCATTTATCTACCAATATCCTGTAAAAGTCTTTATTTGTTAAAGAGTTTAGTGGATATCTATTTTTTCCAAACGAAAGTTTCAAATTGGTTCTAACATATGATGAAGTAGATGCAAATGATTTTAGTATGTGTTTACATGGTTTCGGTAAACATAACTGCAAATTATGAATCTCTGCTATCCAGTTAGCTTTATTATCTAATTTTTGTCAAATCTTCTCTTCGCTGATATTTCCGTTTTTGCCAAGAACGTCATTTATAAAAATTATTCCCGATTTAATCCACGAATTGAATACAAGACATTTACCGTTCATTTTAATGTATTTATTACCCCAAATTATCTGTGTTCGAACTTCATAATAATTATTTGGAAATGATTTGTTATTTTCATCTAGCTGTTTAAATTCAAACCAATTACTTAAAAGATGTAAGTAAAATTCGGTAAGAGGGATTTTTGTCTTAGGCAGACTTTTTATTTCTTCGTTTTTAAAATGAAAAACAAGATAATTTTTTCCGAATTGATTTAACAGACATTTAGCAATTAATTTCCAATTTGCATTATCATCAGTCAGCAACATTTTGACCCATTTTATTTTTAAAGAATTTATGAACATTTGTATATCAATCATATCTAAACCACCAGATTCTTTTTTTCCTATTAATATTTTCCTCTTAATTTTTTCTTTTTTACCATCCCAAAGAAAGTTGAAGAACATTTTGTTTATCCGAATTACTATTTCTTTCGGAACTATCATAGTTTGGAATAAATGTCGGCAAAAGTATCGCCTTTATAACCGTTATTTTACCATATATACTTTCTTTTGGACCAAAGATTTATCATTTTTGCACATACATTTATTTGTTTATCCCAATTTAACCGTGAACATAATTCTTTATCATTGCCAAAATGAATACCCAGAGATTTGACCTGTTTGGAATGTTTTATTTCTTTAATATTTAATGTCTTATTTTTTGATTTTCCAACCAATAGACATTCAGTTTTATTTTTATTTAATTCTAGACCTGAATGATTTCCAAATTCGTCTACAATTTTTAGTGCAGTTGTAATGTCGTCTGAAGTATAAATTAGAAAGAGCCTATATTGATAATATGTATCCAACTAAAAATGTCCTAGACCTGGTCAGAACAGTGACGTGTCACAATAAATTAGACAATAAAGCATTTAGTACAGAGAATGTCTTAATTGCAAGCAGAAGGATGTACCAATATCACAAGATCAACTTGACATGGTAAAGCAAGTGGTCTGGACTTCATGTAAAATAAAGGAAGATAGACATAGTGAAGAAAGGTACAGATGGCTAAGCAGTGAACACGACTACCAACAGAAGTATAGAGAAAATGCGGGAGCTATAGATGTATAGAGAAAATGCAAGCGCTATGAAATAGTACACAGAAATTAGTGGGAGGAATAGCTAATACTTGCGGGCGCTCGAATTATGAGATATTTTTTTATAAGAATTGTTTCAAGTAAAAGTATGACATAAAACAAACTGCGGATGCTCGAATTATGAGATCATTGTTAATAAGAATTATTTAAAAATTTAATATCATATTGAACACTTTATAGTAAATATAGTGTATAACTGTACACTCCACAGTTCGTGGTCAATAAAGATGCAATATCATCTCAGTGCTGGCACTTTTATTTTATCTGTTATTATTTATTAATAATTTCGTTTATTTTGATTGAACATTTCTTGTTCGTATCTATTCTCCCATTCAGTTGATCTATCTGAAAATCTAGAACATTATTGAAATCTCCTCCAAGAATAATGGTTTCACTGTTATTATTCATAACCGTATTTTCAACTGTTGAAAAGAATGTTGTGTCATCTATGTTAGGTCCGTATAGGTTCATACGTGTAACCGTTGAGTTACATAGTTTTATTTTTACTAGCTGTAATCTACCTGAAATTATTATTAACATAATGAATGAAGAGACATCCAACACACTAAAAACACGACGATTATAAGTACGTTTAATCTCATACCATATCTAACCCCTTTATCAAGTAATACCTGTAGAGTCCGCTTTTTCCCTATATGTTACACAGCATCCGCATTTTAGACAGTGCCGCATTATGTTGCATTGTGGGTTTTGACTTCCTTAGGAACATTTATTCAACTAGCATAGTTACCCATAGCTGGCTGACACATTCTACATTTGACAATTAGAATGAATATGTTCATCTTGCTGATGCTGATGTGTCTTTTTCACAATTGGGGAACTACATTCTACGGATGCCCACCGGAAAGGTATGTCTAATACACATATATCGGTATATTTCTAGTTCAGTTTTGAATGATCAACATATTTATACTTTAGAAATATATATCTTTAATTATTAAAACATGTATTTATAAAAACATTAATGCTTTTAACCATCTGTTTTTGTTAAGCAACGTATTATAAAAAAAAGTATTTAAAATTTTAATTTTGTTATGGAAACGACAAATGTCTTCCACCGACCGGCATTATTTTTAACAAATAATAACGGTGTTAACGGAAATATATATCTTTAATTATTAAAACATGTATTTATAAAAATGTTAATGTTTTTAACCATCCGTTTTTATTAAGCAACGTATTTTATAAAAAAAAGTATATAAAATGTTATGGAAACGACAAATGTCTTCCACCGGCATTGTATTTAACAAATAATAACGGTGTTAACGGATTACCATCTCACTGCAACTATTTTATTCTGGTCATGAAAAGGCATACATAGTTTAATATCGAAAATTACACACATACTAAAGTTTAAAATTTTGTTTAATTAAATTTAAAGAAAAACTAGAATCACCCAGCAATTACTTGCGGGCACTCGAATTATGAGATATTTTTTAATAAGAATTGTTTCAAGTAAAAGTATGACATAGAACAAACTGCGGATGCTCGAATTACGAGATCATTGTTAATAAGAATTATTTAAAATTTTAATGTCATATTGAACACTTTATAGTAAATACAGTTTATAACTGTACACTCCGCAGTTCGTGGTCAATAAAGATGCAATAACATCTCAGTGCTGGCACTTTTATTTTATCTATGTTATTATTTATTAATAATTTCGTTTATTTTGGATGAACATTTCTTCTTCGTATCTATTCTCCCATTCAGTTTATCTATCTGAAAATCTAGAACATTATTGAAATCTCCTCCAAGAATAATTGTTTCACTGTTATTATTCATAACCGTATGTGTCATCTATGTTAGGTCCGTATAGGTTCATACGTGTAACCGTTGAGTTATATAGTTTTATTTTTACTAGCTGTAATCTACCTGAAATTATTATTAACATAATGAATGAAAGAAAAGACATCTGACAACACTAAAAACACGGCGATTATAAGTATGTTTAATCTCACACCTTATTTAACCCCTTTATCAAGTAATACCTATAGAGTCCACTTTTTCCCTATATGTTGCACAGCATCCGCATTTTAGACAGTGCCGCATTATGTTGCATTGTGGGTTTTGACTTCCTTAGGAACATTTATTCAACTAGCATGGTTACCCATAGCTGGCTGACACATTCTACATTTGACAATTAGAATGAATATGTTCATCTTGCTGATGCTGATGTGTCTTTTTCACAATTGGGGAACTACATTCTACGGCCGCCCACCGGAAAGGTATGTCTAATACACGTATATTTCTAGTTCAGTTTTGAATGATCAACATATTTATACTTTAGAAATATATATCTTTAATTATTAAAACATGTATTTATAAAAATGTTAATGTTTTTAACCATCCGTTTTTATTAAGCAACGTATTTTATAAAAAAAAAGTATATAAAATTAAAATGTTGTTATGGAAACGACAAATGTCTTCCACCGGCATTATTTTTAACAAATAATAACGGTGTTAACGGATCACCATCTCGCTGCAACTATTTTATTCTGGTCATGAAAAGGCATACATAGTTTAATAGCGAAAATTACACACATAATACTAAAGTTTACAATTTAAAATGTTGTGTAATTAAATTTAAAGAAAAACTAGAATCACCCAGCAATTACTTGCGGGCGCTCGAATTATGAGATATTTTTTTAATAACAATTGTTTCAAGTAAAAGTATGACATAGAACAAACTGCGGATGCTCGAATTATGAGATCATTGTTAATAAGAATTATTTAAAAATTTAATATCATATTGAACACTTTATAGTAAATATAGTGTATAACTGTACACTCCACAGTTCGTGGTCAATAAAGATGCAATATCATCTCAGTGCTGGCACTTTTATTTTATCTGTTATTATTTATTAATAATTTCGTTTATTTTGATTGAACATTTCTTGTTCGTATCTATTCTCCCATTCAGTTTATCTATCTGAAAATCTAGAACATTATTGAAATCTCCTCCAAGAATAATTGTTTCACTGTTATTATTCATAACCGTATTTTCAACTGTTAAAAAGAATGCTGTGTCATCTATGTTAGGTCCGTATAAGTTCATACGTGTAACCGTTGAGTTATATAGTTTTATTTTTACTAGCTGTAATCTACCTGGAATTATTATTAACATAATGAATGAAAGAAAAGACATCTGACACAAGTAATACCTATAGCGCTCGGTTTTCCCTATATCTTACATAGCGTCCGCATTTTCTCTCTATATATATAGCGCCCCCATAACGCGTCCGCATTTTAGACGGCGCCGCATTATGTTGCATTGTGGGTTTGACTTCCTTATGAACATTTATTCAACTAGCATGGTTACCCATAGCTGGTTGACACATTCTACATTTGACAATTAGAATGAATATTTTCATCTTGCTGTTGCTGATGTGTCCTTGTTCACAATTGGGGAAATACATTCTATGGCCGCCCACCGGAAAGGTATGTCTCGTATATTTCTAGTTCAGTTTTGAATGATCAACATATTTATATTTTAAAAATATTTATCTTTAATTATTAAAACATGTATTTATAAAAACGTTAATGCTTTTAACCATCTGTTTTTGTTAAGCAACGTATTATAAAAAAAGTATTTAAAATTTTATTATGGAAACGACAAATGTCTTCCACCGGCATTATTTTTAACAAATAATAACGGTGTTAACGGATCACCATCTCGCTGCAACTATTTTATTCTGGTCATGAAAAAGCATACATAGTTTAATAGCGAAAATTACACACATAATACTAAAGTTTACAATTTAAAATGTTGTGTAATTAAATTTAAAGAAAAACTAGAATCACCCAGCTATTACTTGCGGGCGCTCGAATTATGAGATATTTTTTATAACAATTGTTTCAAGTAAAAGTATGACATAAACAAACTGCGGATGCTCGAATTATGAGATCATTGTTAATAAGAATTATTTAAAATTTTAATGTCATATTGAACACTTTATAGTAAATACAGTTTATAACTGTACACTCCGCAGTTCGTGGTCAATAAAGATGCAATATCATCTCAGTGCTGGCACTTTTATTTTATCTATGTTATTATTTATTAATAATTTCGTTTATTTTGATTGAACATTTCTTGTTCGTATCTATTCTCCCATTCAGTTGATCTATCTGAAAATCTAGAACATTATTGAAATCTCCTCCAAGAATAATTGTTTCACTGTTATTATTCATAACCGTATTTTCAACTGTTAAAAAGAATGCTGTGTCATCTATGTTAGGTCCGTATAGGTTCATACGTGTAACCGTTGAGTTATATAGTTTTATTTTTACTAGCTGTAATCTACCTGAAATTATTATTAACATAATGAATGAAAGAAAAGACATCTGACACACTAAAAACACGGCGATTATAAGTACGTTTAATCTCACACCTTATTTAACCCCTTTATCAAGTAATACCTATAGCGCCCGGTTTATCCCTATATGTTACATAGCCTCCGCATTTTCTCTCTATATATATAGCGCCCGCATTTTAGACGGCGCCGCATTATGCATTGTGGGTTTTGACTTCCTAAGGAACATTTATTCAACTAGCATGGTTACCCATAGCTGGTTGACACATTCTACATTTGACAATTAGAATGAATATTTTCATCTTGCTGTTGCTGATGTGTCTTGTTCACAATTGGGGAAATCCATTCTACGGCCGCCCACCGGAAAGGTATGTCTAATACGGTATATGTAGCCGTGACCCTTTGTAGTTGTTCTTGATCCTCCATTTAACATATATGGTGTTCTATCTAGCTTTGTGTCGTCTGCAAATAAATAACATGATAATGATGATATGCACACATGTGAGAAAGTTGTCATTCGCTTACGGTGGTTTGGGAGTCGAGTAATGGTTCTTACCCAGGAAATGCACAACAGACTGACCTCCCAATAATAATCAGAAAATGATTGATGGACAGTAGAAAAGATCTAGTCTCATCTAGCAAATATTTAGAGATAGAGTGGTGGAACCTATGCTCGTGTGAATTGATAGATAGATATTAGATATTTATAGGGGAACAAATAGTATAATGCGAAGCATACATTTTTCAACAGATAAATTACTAACATGTAAAGTACACTAGATATATACAATATGATATCGATTGTTCACATTTTCCATAATATTTCACTCTTTATAGAGTGGTGGAACCTATGCTCGGCTTAAATCCTACATATAATGGCCGATACAAATAGTAAACAGATTAACTTACGTATGTATCAGTCTGTCGAGGAAAGAACTACTCCACTCTGCGTATTCCTTTAAATAGTTCAGGTAATAGTTCATGTTGGGGTCAGGAGCTTTCTCACTGGAAAAAATAATATGTTGTACAGGAAAATATTAATCGGTTTTCTGATGATGAAAAGTTCATTTTTGTAATGAAACGGAACAATTTGTAATAATGCATTGTCACTACACTTTCCTGAATATTTAGGAGAAGAGAAATTTGTTTATGATTAATACATACTATAATAAACCAATAGGCTGTCCGATTAGCGCAGTGGTTATCGTCCTCGCCTCTCACAAATGCAACCCGGGTTCGATCCTCGGACCAGGAAGTATGCGAGATGGTACGGTAGTTGCCAGATCGGACAGGTGGGTTTTCTCCTGGGTACTCCGGTATCCTCCCACACGAATGACCACATTTACGCTTTCATCTGCGCCAACGAGAGTGATTAATATAACTACCAGTCTCACATGTAAGATTTGGACAGTACTTGGCTATCCTCTGCATGGACTGATGTGCTACAGTCTCACATGTAAGATTTGGACAGTACTTGGCTATCCTCTGCATAGACTAATGTGCTGCCAGTCTCACCTGTAATATTTGGACAGTACTTGGCTATGGCTATCCTCTGCATGGACTGGTGTACTACAAGTCTCACCTGTAAGATTTGGACAGTACTTGGCTATCCTCTGCATGAACTGATGTGCTGCCAGTCTCACCTGTAAGACTTGGACAGTACTTGGCTATCCTCTGCATGGACTGATGTACTACAAGTCTCACATGTAAGATTTGGACAGTACTTGGCTATCCTCTGCATGGACTGATGTGCTACCAGTCTCACATGTAAGACTTGGACAGTACTTGGCTATCCTCTGCATGGACTGATGTGCTACCAGTCTCACCTGTAAGATTTGGACAGTACTTGGCTATCCTCTACATGGACTGATGTGCTACCAGTCTCACCTGTAAGATTTGGACTGTACTTGGCTATCCTCTGCATGGAATGATGTGCTACCAGTCTCACATGTAAGATTTGGACTGTACTTGGCTATCCTCTACATGGACTGATGTGCTACCAGTCTCACCTGTAAGATTTGGACTGTACTTGGCTATCCTCTGCATGGACTGATGTACTACCAGTATCACCTGTAAGATTTGGACAGTACTTGGCTATCCTCTGCATGGACTGATGTACTACAAGTCTCACCTGTAAGATTTGGACTGTACTTGGCTATCCTCTGCATGGACTGATGTGCTACCATTCTCACCTGTAAGAGTTGGACAGTACTTGGATATCCTCTGCATGGACTGATGTGCTACAGTCTCACCTGTAAGATTTGTACAGTTGGCTATCCTCTGCATGGACTGATGTGCTACAGTCTCACCTGTAAAATTTGGACTGTACTTGGCTGGCTATCCTCTGCATGGACTGATGTACTACAAGTCTCACCTGTAAGATTTGGACAGTATTTGGCTATCATATGCATGGACTGATGTGCTGCAAGTCTCACCTGTAAAGCTTGGACAGTACTTGGCTATCCTCTGCATGGACTGATGTGCTACCAGTATCACATGTAAGATTTGGACAGTACTTGGCTATCCTCTGCATTGACTAATGTACTACAAGTCTCACCTGTAAGAGTTGGACTGTACTTGGTTATCCTCTGCATGGACTGATTTGTGATCAAGCTGCATGAGTAGAGGTACAAGTGTTTCAAGGTGTTCCGGCAGGCTTGTATATATATGTAGCTGAAAGTCAGTGAAAATACAATTAATTCATTACAGATAAACTTATACCTGCCAACAAGTACATGAATCAGTCCAGTAACAGTTTTTGTAAGGAGCGGCTCCACTTTTTATATTCAATGAAACCCTTGCAAACCGGAACCTCTCTAAACTCAAATTCCCTCCAAACCGAACAAATTTCTTGGTCCAGAATTATTTCCCTTCTTTGTTCATTGTAAAAACACCTCTGTAAAACGGAACCCATCTTTTCCGAATACCGTCTTTTTTTTTTTTTTTAAAAGATGTGCATTTTCAACTGTTATATGTTATATTTCGGGTTTTACGCCTGCATCAGCACCATTTTGGGCTATATCGCCGGCAGGCAGTTTACCTAACAACACCTTTCCTGGGCAGGCTCCAGCGGTTAACCAGTACTTGGGTGCACCAACCTCCGTAAGAAACTGCCAACTTTTTCATATAAATGAGACACGGCCTGAGCGGGGCTCGAACCCGTGACCATCAGTGATGATAGGTTACAGTGGTATACAAGTCAGCGACCTTAACCACTCTACCACGGAGGCGGACCCATTTTCATCTGTAATTTACCCTTGTAAAAAAAAAAAAAAAACAGCAACTTGTCTTCATCAAATATGAAACTGTCTATTCTTTTACAACTTTCAGCTATGTTATTTTCAAAATAATGTATTGTAAAATTAAAATGAATCTGAATCAGTTCTTTACTAACTGCAAAACTATAACTTTGATGAAGGCACGTATATTCCATATTGCTTCTTCCTCATGACGATCTTGAGAGCAATTAACCCATTTAACCCCAAGTAACTGACATGGACTGGTGCACGATATTCTTAGACCAATAAATTAATAAGAAAATTACCTTTGAACCAGTTCATTTATCAAAATGGGTAATTTTATCTAAAAATAGTAATAATTAGTACTGGCAAACAGTGCAGATCCTGATGCGACGGCTCGTCATGAGCCAGCTCATCTGGATCTACACTTTATGCAAGTCTATTTAAAGGCCTGTAGTGTTGAAAGGGTTAAACTAATGTTGTAGGAACTTGTTTCACAATTGAGCTGAAATAAATTTGTCTAAACTAATTATTACAGGAAAAACACCAACAAGGGTAACAATGCTTCTAATTTAAAGTTATCAACATATTCAATATGTCTGACTGTAACCAAATAGTTTTAAAACTTATAAGGAGTTTATAGTGATTACATGTTCGTCCGCATATATTACGCAATAATTAGATCAGGGTCATAGCGATTTTAAGAGTAACTCACTCGAATTACTTTTACCAAGGTCATTTTTTCAAGGACACTAATTAACTGGCCATCATCATCAGCCTCCGTCCGTCTTGTGAGACGATGGATTGCGCTCTTGTTGAGGAACATCTTCTGCGGTGACTGAGTAGGCCTATTCTTGAGTGGCAGTCTCTGTTGCAGTCATCGCAGGTGAAGATCGAGTCATCCAGTTTGGTTGATGCCTTGCGCTTCTGTCGTTTCTGCTCACGAAGCGTAGTTCACTCAGCCTCGGCTCGTCTGACCCCAGCTTTCACAACGTGTCTCCATGATGACCGGTTTGATGCTGTGTCCTCCCAAGACTCTATGTTGATTTGCGCTGAACGCAGGTCCCTCTTACAAGCGTCCCTGTATCTTAGGTGGGGGCGACCTGTTGGACGTGATCCTTGTTCAAGTTGACCGTATAGTAGATCTTTGGGGATGCGTCCCTTATCCATGCGTCGGACATGACCTAGCCAGAGCAGGCGGCGTTCACTGAGCATTGCATAGATGGTTGTTGAACTCGCTCTGCTGAGGACCTCTGTATTGGTGACCCTATCTTCCCAAGTGATTCCCAAGATCCTGCGAAGGCACCTCATATGGTATGAGTTCAGCTTTGTCTCTTGTCTGGCATATGTCGTCCATGACTCACTGCCGTAGAGGGGCGTGCTGAGTATGCAGGCATGGTAGACCTTCAACTTGGTGTTCAGCGTTAGGTTTCTGTTCTCCCAGACTCTCTTGGCGAGTTTTGACATGACGGTGGCTGCTTTCCCAATGCGTGCATTGATCTCAGCATCGAGGGACAGGTTGTTGGATATCAGTGATCCTAGATATCTGAAGTTGTCGACCATGGCGAGTGTAGAGCCGTTAATGGCTATGGGAGCTGGATCTGCAACGTCCTGGGTCATGACCTCTGTTTTCTTTATGCTGATGGTTAGGGCAAACTCACGGCATGCATTGGAGAACTGATCCATGAGGCGCTGGAGGCCATCGTGTGTGTGGCTTGCGAGGGCTGCATCGTCAGCGAACAGCATCTCCCTGAGTAGGACACGAGTTGTTTTGGTTTTGGCACGCAAGCGGGCCAAGTTGTATAGCTTGCCATTGTGTCGGGTGTGGATGTAGACACCGTCAGAGGAGGACTGGAAGGCATAGTGACAGCTTATTATTGTTATTTGAATACGGATTCGTCTGGCAAGGAATTTCCCAGCTGATAGCCTCACGGCGTGCACGTCACAGTCGTGGCACATCTCGCAACAGCAGCGTAGGATACTGGGATCTTCTGGTTGTCAACCTTGCAACAAGGGACACACTCGTCACCACCGCTGTTTTACGGAAGTGATGGCAGTATGGACAGACCTTGGAGTGACCGAGACAACTAGATGTCTAACTGTCAGATCCATTCATATGCTGCTGCGGGATGACTAACAGTGATGGGGGGGTGGCCCTAAAAATTACTGAGAGAATAAAAGACACACCTGTCCGATCAGCGCAGTGGTTAACGCGCTCGCTTATCACAAATGCAACCTGGGTTCGATCCTCGGACCGGGAAGTATGTGAGACGGTACGATGGTCGCCAGATCGGACAGGTGGGTTTTCTCCGGTTACTCCGATTTCCTCCCACACGAATAACCACATATACGCTTTCATCCGAGCAAACTAGAGTGATTAATATAAGTTGCTAGAATTCAATCATTTTAGAAAATAATCGTCTTAGTACAGAATCTTCGAAGAACAACAACATCGACTAGATCAGCCACACACTCTACAAGTAATCGACTCATCGAATAATCAACAGTGCTCAGCACGTATTGCTTGCCCAAATGATATGCGGTGGCGAGGGTAAATAAACTCCAACTCATCACGGGGAGGAATTTGAGATGGTCATTTATCTACTGGTACTTTAAATTCCACAGTCCTTCATTTTGGCATAAATGGACAACCACCCCCTCATTAAAAATTAATGCTAAGACAAAATACCGATATCATTAGATAGTTAAGTATAGGATATAAGCCGAAAACGATCCACTATGTAAAATTGGACTGTATCAATAAAAGGGCCATAACTCTGGTGTTATTGACCGACAAGTTATACGTGTACATGATTACTATGGTGATAATATTTATATTCAGCCTCATGCAATTTACACTACATGAAGAGGTTACTTAGCCAAATTATTGGGTTTTTAGTCAATTCAAGGGAAATAACTCTCAATATTTTTTATTTTCTTGGAAAATATGCAGGCCCGGGCCTCCAGTGCCTTATAGTAACTACATGCCTAATAATAATGTTATTACTTTATCATTTTGAATTTATTCTTTTATGGATTATAATTATGCTGGATATTACAGACTTGTTCACCTCACCTTTCCACCATCCTATGCTCGGCGTATTTTCCATACTGTTGTCTGCATTTTCCTATAGTTGTCCAGTGCAGACAGTAATCTTGGTTTGACTAGAAATATGCACAACAAAATATGGAATAATATACGTTCTCTTCCTGTGCAGATAGCAATCTCCGTGGTTTTATTAGGGGATAGGGGAGTTTATATGGGACCGTTTTGACCAATTGGGTCGTTTTAACTTGGGGTCGTTTCGAATTTCGCGAACTGGTTTTGACTATGTATCGTTTTGACTAGGACTCGTAGGCTATATTCAGAAACGATGTTTGTACCATGACATTTCTTTTCTATGAATAAACCATATATTTATGATTTATTAACTATTCTGTTCAACATCTTCATATTTTGTTTACATGACGTAGGTAAAAACTTGCAGAGATCACGTGATTAGTCAACTGACAAGACAAATAAAGAACGGAAAGGAATACGGTTAAAATCTACGATAATGACAAAACCATGTAGACATATTGCACGTTAAAACACAAATAGGTTAAAATGATTAGTAGTTAAAAGCATAAATATAAGAAAGTAATGAAAAATAAGTTGGGCTTAGAGTCTAAAAGCAGCTGAATTCGACTATATTAAATATAAATTTTATGAAGAGAAGTCAGCATGGCTACATAAACCCCAGTAAAGAGTTCTTACCATCTTTCACTAGTATGGCAATGATCCAAATTCAAAATTTCATGGAAACCATATGTGATAGTATCTTGAATAAAACTATGGTCCGATGTTTGTTAGCAAAAAAATAGTTTTGATGCAGCTAACATCCATCGCTTTTTTACCATTGTAAGAAATGGCGAACAAACTCAGTACAAAGGTAAATCTATCAATAAGTTATTCTGCCAGTTACTGACCAATTTCAAGCATATCAGGACTGGCTAACATCTAGCCTGTGTTCCAGTCTACCCCACTACTACCAAGCATATCAGAACTGGCTAACATATAGCCTGGTTCCAGTCTACCCCACTACTAGCAAGCATATCAGGACTGGCTAACATCTAGCCTGGGTTCCAGTCTACCCCAATACTAGCATGCATATCAGGACTGGCTAACATATAGCCTGGTTCCAGTCTACCCCACTATCAGCATGCATATCAGGACTGGCTAACATCTAGCCTGGGTTCAAGTCTGCCCCCACTATACTACTAGCATGCATATCAGGTTTGGTCAACATTTAGCCTGGGTTCCAGTCTACCGATTTTATTTATAAACGTTCTTTGCTTCTGTCAAAACCACAGGGATTCGGCGCGTTTGGGGATTTATATAAATTTATATACTAGTACCTCCAAACGCGCCGAATCACTGTTGTCAAAACGGCATTGATATTATCTAAATCTCAATTAACGGTGTTGGTGTCCAATGTGTATATATTAAATATGATGGAGAAGGCAACATATTTTTTCCCTGCTGCTTTTTCAGAATGTTGTCCTGCTGATTTATTGGGCCACTTGTGTATGTATTTGTTATTATAAATTAGGTAAATTTACGAATATGTTTGTGGTTATGTGTTGTGCTATACTTCTATAGCGTATTATTCTGGGTTCCAGTCTGTCAATATTTCACTTGTTTACCTTTGACAAAACGACACAGATATTATCAGAAACTCAATAAGGCTCACTTAACGGTTTGTGTGTTATATATATAATAACACACATACCGTTCTTCTTTGTTTATACAGCACTCCTTCACTTATGATTAATATATACAGTGGAACCTCTCTAAACCGGACATCTTCGGGACTAGATAAAAAGTCCGGTTTACAGAGGTTTCCGGTTTTCAGAGGTTTTTTATTGATGTGTTTTCAAAACTGCATATAACCTTTATAAAGTACATATGCCTTTATAATTTATACTGTATTATTGCAGCAATATTTTTGAAAAACAGTTCTTTAAATATTATTTTGTAAAACAAATGGTCAAAAGTTGCGAAAATCATAATTATCTTGTGTGACTGGATTATATTGTGCTTTCACAGGTGATCAAACGGTTGCATCTAACAATAAATTACGAGATTCACAAACTCCTTTATTCGTTGCATATAGGATAGTAATCTACACGTGATTATAACATAATCCCCCAGTTAGCCAACAAATTAACTGTACATGAGTGCTAATTGCAGTAGTCATCAATCAGCCTGACATCTTATAATCTTGCGCGATTATCACACGTTCATAGATCAAACGCGCAAACGAGATTGGAAAGTGTCAGCAGCGTGTCAATTTATGACGGAATACACAAACAAATTCAACACGTTTTAGTTTATTGATGAAGACCTATGTCGCCTAAAAGTTGTTCCGGTTTTGGGAGGTGAAATTACATCAAACTGTACCCAAAGTATGCACATTTTTCGTCCAGTTTCCGGAGTTGAGAGGTTCCGGTTTTCAGAGTGATTATATGTAACAAATAAAGAAGAAACAATTCGGAAATTTCAAAAACGTCCGGTTTTGGGAGTATTCCGATTTAGAGAGGGTCCGGTCCGGTTTTGGGAGGCAAACTATATCAATGCCTATTCACAGGCTAATAGCGTGTGTGTCCTAGTTTTAACAATTGTAGTTTTTACCTGTGATGTAGTTGCTGATCAGTGCGTTTCCAAAAATTTGGGAAATGATTGGTTTTCATATGTTTGATTTTTTTATTACACACAGTGTAAGATAGCTTCGTATCTTATCTTAGACAGTTGTCCAGTCATCATGGACATCCAAATACCTGCATCACATTGCATATTTAATGATTTTATCTACACGTACTGTATCACAAATGGTATCCACCCTCAATTGGAAAATATTAGACAATAGACGAAACTGGCATGTTTCACAAAATAAGAAATGAACTAATTGCTGTTGTTGATCACCATCACCTAACACCCACACTTTTACTTACTGTAGAGGACTGTGCCTACCAGTTATAATCTGAAGTATGCACATACACCGTCCTCGCCGATAATGTTTATGATATCATTCATAGTTGGTATCCTCACATATAGTAGGGAAGGGCACCTCATCATGAAAATAATTATCCACAGTTTCATTGTCGTTTGAACAAATCGGCTATATCACGTACTTTGCGCTACTTTACGATGGTTTGTCTTTGCGTAAATAATGAGCATTATGTTGCATTGTGAGTTTTGACTTCCTTAGGAACATTTAACGCTGGTTACCACATTCTACATTTGACAGCGAAAATGAACAACATGTTCATTTTCCTGTTGTTAATGTGCGTTTTGCACAATTGTGGAACCACAAGGTATGTCTAATACGGTATATTTCTAGTTCAGTTTTGAAATGATCAACATATGGTAATTCCATATTATTTGGTAATTTCGGTTATTTAACAAACATTTTATTAAAGTTAATTGTAACACTCTATTTTATTCCCAAGTATAAATACATCATTTAATGATTTAGAGCAACACAATATATATGCATATATAATTCTTTCAATTGCACTATTTTTTTTCTACCTGCATAATAAAAATCATGTGTTTTAAAGTTTTGTCATTACCACAACAATATTGAAAAAAGCCAAATGTCATATCCCAGTGTTACTAGTGTCCAACGATGTAGTATGCATAACAGACTCCTATAGGTTTAGAATTGTCATACACCGCAAACAATTTTATGTAACCAAATAAACAATATTTTACATTCATTCACAACAATCTCGAAGAAAAATGATTGTTTACTTTTTGAGAAAAGTTGACAAAATAGCGGTCTCCCTATTCACAGACAAGAAGTGACAAGCTGTCAAGAATCGTCAAGAGCAGAAAAATGGTTAAACAGGCATACAAGACGTCGACAAGAGATGGTTACTGAACAAATATGATATAATAAAGTCATCTAAAGTATTAAATATAACATGTGTTTGTCTTATATTGGCTTATTCCATCCAAATAACTCAACACGATCAAACGCCGTATTGACGGTCCGCCATACTGTAAAGGGACTTATCTATGTCTGACCCAGCAGCCGACAAGAGAACAGGCACCTGTTCCCCTGTGTGCGTGCAAGTTTTTTTTGATGGAATAAGCCAATATAAGACAAACACATGTTATATTTAATACTTTAGATGACTTTATTATATCATATTTGTTCAGTAACCATCTCTTGTCGACGTCTTGTATGCCTGTTTAACCATTTTTCTGCTCTTGACGATTCTTGTCGGTGAATAGGGAGACCCCAAAATAGCGGTACGTCATTCTCAGTAATCCGGAATGGCGTCACATGTTTTCGCCTAACTGTGGAAATTGCCTACAGCGCGAGCATTAGTATGTAAGCAACATTTCTTTTTTAACAAAACAATATAACTAAGGAAGACTTACTTTAATAACAGGCTTAATTTTCTCATTTTCACTCAAAATTCATTTGTTGGACAGCATTTTGTCTATATACTGTATCTAAAACACTAACATTTAGTTTAACTTAGACAAACACATGGGGCATAAGAAGTCATCACCCCTCCTAATTACTCTGAACCATAAATGGACCCATCCATCTAACACATAACACGGTGCCTAACAGAGAATAACTAGGTTTACACAACCATGTATATCAGTTGGAGAACCTCTGTGACAACACATGGACCTGAAGGCGAAAAACGTTGAAAATCGATATTATTCATAAGGACCCTTGTGTGTAATAACTGACGAAACTCATAAACACGGAGCAGTGAGAGACTATAAACACGGATAATGACATTTTTATTCGTAAATATATTGGCGTTGCAGACGATTTATATGTCATTTTGGAGCAAAAATTGCTAATTTCTTTAAAAAATGATATTTATATGGCGACATAAACGGATATAGTGAAATTAGTGAAAACTGGGGTAGGTTTAAAGTTTTCACCGTTAATTTACCTGTCTGATCTCTATGGTCAGTTAGAAATAGATTGGAAGTGCACAAGGTATGATTATTTATATTTCCGGTAACTGGAGCGTGAAATATCGCGTGATCTCTCGCGACATGCTATTCCCCACAGTTACGCGAAAACCCATTCTGGGCGAAAATTCTTCACGCCGGGCTATTTAGAGATAGATAGATAGATATTAGATTCTCTAAAGACATGCTACATTCCCTAAATCTATGCAGACTAGATCAATGGTGTATTGACAGTAGGTTATCCCTTATTGAAAATTACCTAGATCTCCTCTCCCGTCCTACATGTCACTGCCATTCCTTAAGCTATAGGTTAATTACAGCAACTACAGACTACTACAAGTTTTCCTTTTTTCCAAGAACTATCTACCATTGGAACCATCTCCCTCCTGACATTGTCCAACTCCCTATCATAGAGCAATTCAATACGGCAGTTTGCTGTATTGATCATGCCAGTCCCTAGTTGTTTTGTGCAGTGGTTTTTAAACTCTTAATCCAACTTATTTCTCATTACTGTCTTATATTTATGCTTTTAACTACTCATACTTTTAACTTCTTTGCGTTTTTTGACGCACAACATGTCTACATTCCCACGATGGGTTCGACATTAGAGGAAGATAGATAGATATTTGTATGGGAACAAATAGTAAAGCATACATTTTTGAACAGATAAATTACGGACATATAAAGTGCACTAGATATATACAATATGATATCGATTGTTCACATTTTTCATAGAGTGATGGAACCTATGCTCGGCGTATTCCTATGCTCGGCGTATTTTTTCCATTTACATCCGTATTTAAATAGTTTTAACCTATTTTCGCTGACAGATGTGAAGCATGGTTCAATAGCACTGGTAGTAGTACCGATAGTACCGGTAGCCTAATGCAACTGTCACCTGACGGGTTCAGTAGCCAAATATAGACAACTTGTTGGGAAATATTTTCCCACCGAAATGATGCGGTTTATTCATGAGCATTTCAGGTAGCCATCCGATTTGGAAAAAAATATACAAATAAACAGAAAAAAAGTTTCTTATGAGTTGTAATAATTGTTAGTTATTGATGTTACTAAGTCAAAATAATATATTCAACATTTATCCGTGCATAAATAAAAAAATTCATGTACGCCGTGCATAGGTGCCCTAAAGTATCTAGTTTCCCATGGAAACAGGTGTCGTTGCGAAAGCTGTATTGAGGCGCATGGTCACGTAATGAAGCTAACATTTTCAACAACAATTTTTTGAAAGTTGTGTTCACGACTTAAAATAATAATATACGACATGTGCATATAACTTGTTTTATAGACCATGATATGTAGGATTTACGCCGAGCATAGGTTCCACCAATCTATTATTTCACTCTTTATAGAGTAAATGTTGAGTGATGCCTCCTGAAGACATTAGTCATTTTTAGATTTTTGGGGGATACTGCAATGATATAGACAGAGACGCATTCCAGAATGAACTTTTCATCATCAGATAACCAATTAATATTTTCCTGTACAACATATTATTTTTCCAGTGAGACAGTTCCTGACCCCAACATGAACTATCACCTGAACTATTTGAACTACTACGCAGAGTGGAGTGGTTCTTTCCTCGACAGTATGAGGCATACGTAAGTTAATCTGTTTAATCACTCGAGTCCAGTTAACATAGCATATACATTTTCTTGTAAAGAACGATACCATTTGCAACCTTTTTTTAACGTTTTATTTATCGTCGCTACCGGTTGCCCATATGAGCGACACCTCCTGAAGCAGGGCCCACGCTGGCAATAGCCAGAGTAGCCATTGGCTAAAATATGGCAAAATTGGCTAATAAAAACTCAGTTTGGCTAAAATGATAAAAATGACAAAAATCTGTAAAATATTCGAAAATTGGAAATTGTGATCAAAGAAATAATAGATATTTACCATATGCCATGGCATTTATTATATTTAATATTCCAATTTTAAACCTGACAAAAACAGGATGTTTATTTGGCATAGAGCAATGGTATTGGCAATATAAGTGGCAGGTGTTAATTGATCTCGATTACAAATCATTGTTGGCATGCCGCCGACTCATCAAAGCTTTACAGCAGTAACCTGTCAATCAAAGAAATCTTGTTTACATCAATAACCCAAAAGATCAAAGGTGATGTGATGTAATAAAATGTGCACAGTTGGGAATGCATTTTAAAAGGATTCTGAAAATGAAAGTTGACACAACTGCTGTTATGGTTAAACTTGTTAAATTTTTTATTTTTATTTATTTATTTTTTTTTTTTTTTTTTTTAATTTTTTTTTTTTTTGATCAATCAGAGTTCCATGCATCCATCTCATTGGTCCACTCCTTCTAATTTCTGGTACCTTGTGATTAAGACACATATTTCAAAAATCCATTGTGTGTCCTTGTTATCTTCTACACTGGTTTGAATGCTACTTAGAATCAAATATTTGCACGGTTTTTATCTCACCAAGGACGTACGGTATAAATCGGCTATAGAACGGACTAACAAACAATCTACTAACCAACTTATGTCTAAATCTTCTTAGAATTAGTAATTGCACCGGGTAATTTGTTCACCCGGTCTACCTCCGACCCCCGTTGGTACACAATAGTGTGCGAGCGGGAGTGGGAGATACGAAAACCTAACACACTCTGAGATTAATGCAACCGACTTAGCCTTCTAAACATCATAGTATTGTAATTTTAATTGTTTATTAACTATTTTTAGACCTCTTTAATCACCTTAGATAATTTAGTCGCCCAAATGCATTTATGCGGTGGCGACTTTAAATAAACTTATATAGATAGATAGATAGAAGTTGACACAACTTGTCAAGTAATGTATCACTGCAAATGTAACTCTTACCTCAGTTGTAGTTTATGGGCATACATCATTTTTGTGGTACAATTGCATGACACATTAAAATATATTATGATAAATATACTTTAAAAACTCTGTTTGGGAAAAATGGCGCACGCCGGAATTGGCTAAAGGAAGCACAAATTTGGCTAACAATAATTGACTACAAAAAAATAAGAGCCAGAGCAGGCCATGTGAAGACATTAGTCATTTTTAGATTTTTGGGGGATAGTGCAATGATATAGATAGAGACCCATTCCAGAGTGTCCTCTGGGTTTTTTACGTGCACAGTGTACAACATTGAATAGTGTACCTATGTACATTTCTTACAATTATTGTGTATGTACATTTATGTTATAATGTTAAACTATTTAGAGGTCCCAAGGGGGATTAGTTCACAATGAATTAGGTCACCCTCTATGCTTAATTATATACAAATCTCTCTCCTAAACATTCAGGAAAGTGTGGTGACAATGCATTATTACAAATTGTTCTGTTTCATTACAAAAATGAACTTTTCATCATCAGAAAACCGATTAATATTTTCCTGTAAAACATATTATTTTTTCCAGTGAGAAAGCTCCTGATTCCATCATGAACTATTATTACCTGAACTATTTGAAGTACTACTACGCAGAGTGGGGTGGTTCTTTCCTCGACAGTATGATGCATACGTAAGTTAATCTGTTTAATCACTTGAGTCCAGTTAACATAGCATATACATTTTATTGTAAAGAACGATAACATTTGCAACCTGAAGTAAAAGTTTATGACTAAAGAAAAAAATGAAGCATTTACGATGTGTTTGTTTCCAGTGCTACGGCTATTTCTATGTTAAATCTTATATCGAGGTATTTTTTAAAATGCCATAAACGTGGAATAGTTTTCACATTCTTCATTGTAAAAATAAAACATTTACAAGAAATGATAATGTAATTAATACACCTGTATGATGTAGAATTATGTGTTCTACCAAACCTAGGTTGATCACGACATTGATGTTCTTAGATTGAGAAAGGTTACTCCAGAATTCTTGGATGTATGAACATTCCCCAAAAAACAAGTTTGATACTTTCTACATTTGTACATGTACTACAAAAATCACATATATTAGACTATTAGTTTGTTTACGTTTTATTTATCGTCGCTACCAGTTGCCCATATGAGCGACGCCTCCTGAAGACATTAGTCATTTTTAGATTTTTGGGGGATAGTGCAATGATATAGATAGAGACCCATTCCAGAGTGTCCTCTGGGTTTTTTACGTGCACAGTGTACAGCATTGAATAGTGTACCTATGTACATTTCTTACAATTATTGTGTATGTACATTTATGTTATAATGTTAAACTATTTAGAGGCCCCAAGGGGGATTAGTTCACAATGAATTAGGTCACCCTCTATGCTTAATTATATACAAATCTCTCTCCTAAACATTCAGGAAAGTGTGGTGACAATGCATTATTACAAATTGTTCTGTTTCATTACAAAAATGAACTTTTCATCATCAGAAAACCGATTAATATTTTCCTGTAAAACATATTATTTTTTCCAGTGAGAAAGCTCCTGATTCCATCATGAACTATTATTACCTGAACTATTTGAAGTACTACTACGCAGAGTGGGGTGGTTCTTTCCTCGACAGTATGATGCATACGTAAGTTAATCTGTTTAATCACTTGAGTCCAGTTAACATAGCATATACATTTTATTGTAAAGAACGATAACATTTGCAACCTGAAGTAAAAGTTTATGACTAAAGAAAAAAATGAAGCATTTACGATGTGTTTGTTTCCAGTGCTACGGCTATTTCTATGTTAAATCTTATATCGAGGTATTTTTTAAAATGCCATAAACGTGGAATAGTTTTCACATTCTTCATTGTAAAAATAAAACATTTACAAGAAATGATAATGTAATTAATACACCTGTATGATGTAGAATTATGTGTTCTACCAAACCTAGGTTGATCACGACATTGATGTTCTTAGATTGAGAAAGGTTACTCCAGAATTCTTGGATGTATGAACATTCCCCAAAAAACAAGTTTGATACTTTCTACATTTGTACATGTACTACAAAAATCACATATATTAGACTATTAGTTTGTTTACGTTTTATTTATCGTCGCTACCAGTTGCCCATATGAGCGACGCCTCCTGAAGACATTAGTCATTTTTAGATTTTTGGGGGATAGTGCAATGATATAGATAGAGACCCATTCCAGAGTGTCCTCTGGGTTTTTTACGTGCACAGTGTACAGCATTGAATAGTGTACCTATGTACATTTCTTACAATTATTGTGTATGTACATTTATGTTATAATGTTAAACTATTTAGAGGCCCCAAGGGGGATTAGTTCACAATGAATTAGGTCACCCTCTATGCTTAAGTATATACAAATCTCTCTCCTAAACATTCAGGAAAGTGTAGTGACAATGCATTATTACAAATTGTTCCGTTTCATTACAAAAATGAACTTTTCATCATCAGAAAACCGATTAATATTTTCCTGTAAAACATATTATTTTTTCCAGTGAGAAAGCTCCTGATTCCATCATGAACTATTATTACCTGAACTAGTTGAAGTACTACTACGCAGAGTGGGGTGGTTCTTTCCTCGACAGTATGATGCATACGTAAGTTAATCTGTTTAATCACTTGAGTCCAGTTAACATAGCATATACATTTTATTGTAAAGAACGATAACATTTGCAACCTGAAGTAAAAGTTTATGACTAAAGAAAATAATGAAGCATTTACGATTGTGTTTGTTTCCAGTGCTACGGCTATTTCTATGTTAAATCTTATATCGAGGTATTTTTTAAAATGCCATAAACGTGGAATAGTTTTCCCATTCTTCATTGTAAAAATAAAACATTTACAGGAAATGATAATGTAATTAATACACCTGTATGATGTAGAATTATGTGTGAAATGATAATGTAATTAATACATCTGTATGATGTAGAATTATGTGTGAAATGATAATGTAATTAATACATCTGTATGATGTAGAATTATGTGTGAAATGATAATGTAATTAAATTAATTAATACACCTGTATGATGTGGAATTATGTATTCTACCAAACCTAGGTTGATCATGACATTGATGTTCTTAGATTGAGAAAGGTTACTCCAGAATTCTTGGATGTATGAACATTCCCCAAAAAACAAGTTTGATACTTTCTACATTTGTACATGTACTACAAAAATCACATACATTAGACTATTAGTTTGTTTTATTTATCGTCGCTACCGGTTGCCCATATGAGCGACGCCTCCTGAAGGCATTAGTCATTTTTAGATTTTTGGGGGATAGTGCAATGATATAGATAGAGACCCATTCCAGAGTGTCCTCTGGGTTTTTTACGTGCACAGTGTACAACATTGAATAGTGTACCTATGTACATTTCTTACAATTATTGTGTATGTACATTTATGTTATAATGTTAAACTATTTAGAGGCCCCAAGGGGGATTAGTTCACAATGAATTAGGTCACCCTCTATGCTTAATTATTTACAAATCTCTCTCCTAAACATTCAGGAAAGTGTAGTGACAATGCATTATTACAAATTGTTCCGTTTCATTACAAAAATGAACTTTTCATCATCAGAAAACCGATTAATATTTTCCTGTAAAACATATTATTTTTTCCAGTGAGAAAGCTCCTGATTCCATCATGAACTATTATTACCTGAACTATTTGAAGTACTACTACGCAGAGTGGGGTGGTTCTTTCCTCGACAGTATGATGCATACGTAAGTTAATCTGTTTAATCACTTGAGTCCAGTTAACATAGCATATACATTTTATTGTAAAGAACGATAACATTTGCAACCTGAAGTAAAAGTTTATGACTAAAGAAAAAAATGAAGCATTTACGATGTGTTTGTTTCCAGTGCTACGGCTATTTCTATGTTAAATCTTATATCGAGGTATTTTTTAAAATGCCATAAACGTGGAATAGTTTTCCCATACTTTCATTGTAAAAATAAAACATTTACACGAAATGATAATGTAATTAATACACCTGTATGATGTAGAATTATGTGTGAAATGATAATGTAATTAATACATCTGTATGATGTAGAATTATGTGTTCTACCAAACCTAGGTTGATCACGACATCGATGTTCTTAGATTGAGAAAGTTACTCCATAATTCTTGGATGTATGAACATTCCCCAAAAAACAAGTTTGATACTTTCTACATTGGTGCATATACTACAAAAATCACATACATTAGACAATGCATTATTACAAATTATTCTGTTTCATTACAAAAATGAACTTTTCATCATCAGAAAACCGATTAATATTTTCCTGTACAACATATTATTTTTTCCAGTTTGACAGTTCCTGACCTCAACATTAACTATTACCTGAACTATTTGAAGGACTACTACGCAGAGTGGAGTAGTTTTCTCCTCGACAGAACGATGCATACGTAAGTTAATCTGTTTAATCACTCGAGTCCAGTTTTCTTGTAAAGAACGATACCATTTGTAACCTGTACATTCGTGCATGTACTACAAAACTCACATACATGTATATTAGACTATTAGTTGTTTTTTTATGTTTTATTTACCGTCGATACCGGTTGCCCATATGAGTGACGCCTCCTGAAGACATTGGTCATTTTTAGATTTTTGGGGGACAGTGCAATGATATAGACAGAGACCCATTCCAGAGTCTCCTCTGGTTCTTTTACGTGCACGGTGTACAGCACCGACACGAGAACTCGGTTTAAACTCCCATCTGAAAGACTGTTAATGATATTAGGGTCAGACGGGGGATCGAACCTGCGACCCCTGGATTAACAGTCCAGCTTGTTACCACTGGACTACAGATCTGTCTGTGACTATTAGTTGACGTTAATTTGCATCTATATAAGTACATATTTGTTGGGATAAGCTGCATTACAAAGCTAGTCCAAATGCATTTATGCGGTGGCGACTTTAAATAAACTTATATAGTCAGTAAGCATTACAAAGCTAGTCGCCCAAATGCATTTATGCGGTGGCGACTTTAAATAAACTTATATAGTCAGTAAGCATTACAAAGCGATACTGAAAACTTCTTAATGTCGTATCAATATTGATCTCCGTTACGATTGTGCCCTTAGGCAAGGCATTTAAATTCCACGTTGCCTCTTCTCTCTCCCTCGTGGCGATGGATTCCATCAGGAATGAGGTCTCCAGAGTGATTAATATAAGTTGAAATAACTTGTTTCGCAATCGAGCTAAATAAATTTGTATAAACTAATATTGATCTCTATATTCCAAGACCTAAACATGAAAAATACTCTTTAGAATACTCTGGTCCAAAGATATTGAATAGTTTACCTAGCCTGGGTTCCAGTCTGTCGATTTCTCACTTTTTAACTTCTGGCAAATTGATAGCCTGGGGAAACTGGATTTCCGATCGTAGCGCCATCTACTTACACCCTCATTTATGAGGCCCTAGGGAGGAGTAGTTCACTATTTAGAGGCCCTAGGGAGGATTAGTTCACTATTTAGAGGCCCTAGGGAGGATTAGTTCACTATTTAGAGGCCATAGGGAGGATTAGTTCACTATTTAGAGGTCATAGGGAGGAATAGTTCACTATTTAGAGGTCATAGGGAGGACTAGTTCACTATTTAGAGGCCCTAAGGAGGATTAGTTCACTATTTAGAAGCACTAAGGAGGATTAGTTCACTATTTAGAGGCCCTAGGGAGGATTGGTTCACTATTTAGAGGCCCTAAGGAGGATTAGTTCACTATTTAGAGGCCATAGGGAGGATTAGTTCACTATTTAGAGGTCATAGGGAGGAATAGTTCACTATTTAGAGGTCATAGGGAGGACTAGTTCACTATTTAGAGGCCCTAAGGAGGATTAGTTCACTATTTAGAAGCACTAAGGAGGATTAGTTCACTATTTAGAGGCCCTAGGGAGGATTGGTTCACTATTTAGAGGCCCTAAGGAGGATTAGTTCACTATTTAAAGGCCCTAAGGAGGATTAGTTCACGATTCAGAGGCCCCAGGGAGGATTAGTTCACTATTTAGAGTCCCTAGGGAGGATTAGTTCAATATTTAGAGGCCCTAAGGAGGATTAGTTCACTATTTAGAGGCCATAGGGAAGTGGAAGTCGTGATAGCGCAGTGGATGCGCGTTCGCTTCAGGTGCGAAAGGTCCGGAGTTCGAGCCCCGCTGGAGCCATTACGATTGTGTCATTTAAATTCAACATTGCCTCTTCTCTCTCCCTCATGGCGATGGATTCCATCAGGAATGAGGTCTCGAGAGTGATTAATATAAGTTGAAAGAAAGAACTTGTTTCGCAATCGAGCTAAAATAAATTTGTATAAAATAAAAAAATAATATTTAGAGGCCCAAATGAGGATTAGGCGGGTTGCGGTAGTAGTAGTAGTAGTAGAAGCAGCAGGATCAGCAGTAGTAGCAGCAGCAGCAGTAGTGTTTATTGAATATTTTCCATAGAAGGATTCTATGGCTACCAATGTTTACTTTTCTCCTTTCAGTTCCTATCCAGTATCAGTTATTGTGTTCTCCATATTTGCAATCATATCCGTCTTGTGTGCAGTACTGAAACTCAGTAAGTTATAATTTCATGTTTCATGTTTCAAAAATGGTATTCTTTCCAAAATGTTATGAATGTATTATATAGTGTTATTCTTTGTCAGAGTAGCTGGAGTGGATGTGTAGAAGGTAAACACAGTGAGAGTAGCTGGAGTGGATGTGTAGAAGGTAAACACAGTGAGAGTAGCTGGAGTGGATGTGTAGAAGGTAAACACAGTGAGAGTAGCCGGAGTGGATGTGTAGAAGGTAAACACAGTGAGAGTAGCTGGAGTGGATGTGTAGAAGGTAAACACAGTGAGAGTAGCTGGAGTGGATGTGTAGAAGGTAACCACAATGAGAGTAGCTGGAGTGGATGTGTAGAAGGTAAACACAGTGAGAGTAGCCGGAGTGGATGTGTAGAAGGTAAACACAGTGAGAGTAGCCGGAGTGGCTGTGTAGAAGGTAAACACAGTGAGAGTAGCTGGAGTGGATGTGTAGAAGGTAAGCACAGTGAGAGTAGCCGGAGTGGCTGTGTAGAAGGTAACCACAATGAGAGTAGCTGGAGTGGATGTGTAGAAGGTAAACACAGTGAGAGTAGCCGGAGTGGATGTGTAGAAGGTAAACACAGTGAGAGTAGCTGGAGTGGATGTGTAGAAGGTAAACACAGTGAGAGTAGCCAGTGTGGCTGTGTAGAAGGTAAACACAGTGAGAGTAGCCGGAGTGGCTGTGTGGAAGGTAAACACAATGAGAGTAGCTGGAGTGGCTGTGTAGAAGGTAAACACAATGAGAGTAGCTGGAGTGGCTGTGTAGAAGGTAAACACAATGAGAGTAGCTGGAGTGGCTGTGTAGAAGGTAAACACAGTGAGAGTAGCCGGAGTGGCTGTGTAGAAGGGAAACACAGTGAGAGTAGCCAGTGTGGCTGTGTAGAAGGTAAACACAGTGAGAGTAGCCGGAGTGGCTGTGTGGAAGGTAAACATAGTGAGAGTAGCCAGAGTGGCTGTGTAGAAGGTAAACACAGTGAGAGTAGCCGGAGTGGCTGTGTAGAAGGTAAACACAGTGAGAGTAGCCGGAGTGGCTGTGTAGAAGGTAAACACAATGAGAGTAGCCGGAGTGGCTGTGTAGAAGGTAAACACAGTGAGAGTAGCCGGAGTGGCTGTGTAGAAGGTAAACACAATGAGAGTAGCCGGAGTGGCTGTGTAGAAGGTAAACACAGTGAGAGTAGCCGGAGTGGCTGTGTGGAAGGTAAACATAGTGAGAGTAGCCGGAGTGGCTGTGTGGAAGGCAAACACAGTGAGAGTAGCCGGAGTGGCTGTGTGGAAGGTAAACATAGTGAGAGTAGCCGGAGTGGCTGTGTAGAAGGTAAACACAGTGAGAGTAGCCGTAGTGGCTGTGTAGAAGGTAAACACAGAGAAGAAAGTGCAATTTTGCACCATCTAAATTAATTTCGATATTTAATGAAATAGCGTAATGGTCGCCGATCACGTACTGTCGTGATATTATAATATAGTCTGTCCTACATCTGATCATTGTATCATTGTCCAAGTAACGTTGTATCCTCGTCTAAGTAACATTGTATCATTGTCCAAGTAATGTTATATCCTCATCTAAGTAACACTGTATCATTGTCCAAGTAACGTTGTATCATTGTCCAAGTAACACTGTATCATTGTCCAAGTAACGTTGTATCATTGTCCAAGTAACGTTGTATCATTGTCCAAGTAATGTTGTATCATTGTCCAAGCAACGTTGTATCATTGTCCAAGTAACGTTGTATCATTGTCCAAGTATCATTGTCCAAGTAACGTTGTATCATTGTCCAAGTATCATTGTCCAAGTAACGTTGTATCATTGTCCAAGTAACGTTGTATCATTGTCCAAGTAACGTTGTATCATTGTCCAAGTATCATTGTCCAAGTAATGTTGTATCATTGTCCAAGTAACGTTGTATCATTGTCCAAGTATCATTGTCCAAGTAATGTTGTATCATTGTCCAAGTAACGTTGTATCATTGTCCAAGTATCATTGTCCAAGTAACGTTGTATCATTGTCCAAGTAACGTTGTATCATTGTCCAAGTAACGTTGTATCATTGTCCAAGTAACGTTGTATCATTGTCCAAGTAACGTTGTATCATTGTCCAAGTAACGTTGTATCATTGTCCAAGTAACGTTGTATCATTGTCCAAGTAACGTTGTATCATTGTCCAAGTAACGTTGTATCATTGTCCAAGTAACGTTGTATCCATATACTAATAATGCAGCTTTATTCTATTTTCAGGTTTACAAAAGAATATTATGGCAGGAGTATTTTATGTTATGTTATAATTCGGGTTTTACGCTGCATCAGCACCATTTTGGGCTATATCGCCCGCATTTACCTAACAACACCTTTCCTGGGCAGCTCCAGTTAACCAGTACTTGCGTGCACCAACCTCCGTAAGAAACTGCCAACTTTTTCATATAAATGAGACACGGCCTGAGCGTCGAACCCGTGACCATCAGTGATGATAGTTACAGTGTATACAAGTCAGCGACCTTAACCACTCGACCACAGAGCGACTATGGCAGGAGTAAGTAACAACATTAGTTTTTGTGGCTTCTTTTGTTTTTATAATTTTATTGGGAGCGAAATAACGTCCCCTTGTCATATCTATATTGTACGGTACTCACCCTCCAAATAGCAACAAACAGCAGACACTATCAGAATGGCATATAAAGGCATTTAACAACAATGTAACAACTGTAACAGGCTATGTAGCCAAATCCAAACTGGCATGTTAGCAAAATAAGCATTATAATACAAGCTGGCGTGTTAGCAAAACAAGCATTATAATCCAAGCTGGCATGTTAGCAAAACAAGCATTATAATACAAGCTGGTGTGTTAGCAAAACAAGCATTATAATACAAACTGGCGTGTGAGCAAAAATAAGCATTATAATCCAAGTTGGCGTGTTAGCAAAACAAGCATTATAATCCAAACTGGCGTGTTAGCAAAACAAGCATTATAATCCAAACTGGCATGTTAGCAAAATAAGCATTATAATACAAGCTGGCGTGTTAGCAAAACAAGCATTATAATCCAAGCTGGCATGTTAGCAAAACAAGCATTATAATACAAGCTGGTGTGTTAGCAAAACAAGCATTATAATACAAACTGGCGTGTGAGCAAAAATAAGCATTATAATCCAAGTTGGCGTGTTAGCAAAACAAGCATTATAATCCAAACTGGCGTGTTAGCAAAACAAGCATTATAATCCAAACTGGCATGTTAGCAAAATAAGCATTATAATACAAGCTGGCGTGTTAGCAAAACAAGCATTATAATCCAAGCTGGCATGTTAGCAAAACAAGCATTATAATACAAGCTGGCGTGTTAGCAAAACAAGCATTATAATACAAGCTGGCGTGTTGGAAAAACAAGCATTATAATTCAAGCTGGCATGTTAGCAAAACAAGCATTATAATCCAAGCTGGCGTGTTAGCAAAAGTTTTAACAACTTATATTGATCACTCTCGTTTGCGCTGATGAAAGCGTAAATGTGGTCATTCGTGTGGGAGGAAACCGGAGTACCCGGAGAAAACCCGCCTGTCCGATCTGGTGACCACCGTACTATCTCACATATTGATTCGAAAACAATCTAGTGTGGGACATATGATTTGACATCCCAACATTTCAAATAGTCATACATTTAATGTGTTGTTTGCGACCCCATAGTTTATGTCTTGGCACATTTTAGCGGACTAAACAGTCACCCTTTCAGGCGGAGACCTTGCATTCAACAATTGCATATACATGTAACTAAAAAACAATCAAATGTGGATTTATGGGTGGTACAATGTACTATAAAGCCAAGCGATCCCCGCCCGGAGCTGATCAGAATAGTTTCTAGTAATTCCCACCCTTTTGGATGTGGATATAAATCCAAGGTTCAATGTACTGTGCTTGACATGAGCATCTTATACGAGAGTAAATACGGTAAGCAAACAAAAGAAGACTGGGGCTAAAGTAAAGAGTACCGATATTACGAGTATTCATCTATTCTATCTGCTGGGTGGTCACATATACACATTATAAAACAAAAAATAGATAAATGTGAATTATGCGGGTGTCTTTTTGTTACCTTGATGAGATCTTTATGTTTGAGTTTAGTGTATATGTTCTAAATGTACTTCTGGTGAGTTATATGCGTGTTTTAGTTCAGTATATACATGTATGTTCAGTACCGTATATACATTTATGCTCAGTATATACTTGCTCAGTTATATACATGTTATAGTTCAGTATATACATGTATGCTCAGTACCGGTATATACATGTTATAGTTCAGTATATACATGTATGCTCAGTACCGGTATATACATGTTATAGTTCAGTATATACATGTATGCTCAGTACCAGTATATATATGTTATAGTTCAGTATATACATGTATGCTCAGTACCGGTATATACATGTTATAGTTCAGTATATACATGTATGTTCAGTACCGGTATATACATGTTTATGCTCCGTATATACATGTATGTTCAGTACCGGTATATACATGTTTATGCTCCGTATATACATGTATGTTCAGTACCGGTATATACATGTTTATGCTCCATATGTACTTGTATGTTCAGTACCGTATATACATGTTTATGCTCCATATATACATGTATGTTCAGTACCGGTATATACATGTTATGCTCCGTATGTACATGTATGTTCAGTACCGGTATATACATGTTTATGCTCCGTATGTACATGTATGTTCAGTACCGGTATATACATGTTATGCTCCGTATGTACATGTATGTTCAGTACCGTATATACATGTTTATGCTCCGTATATACATGTATGTTCAGTACCGGTATATACATGTTTATGCTCCGTATGTACTTGTATGTTCAGTACCGGTATATACATGTTTATGCTCCGTATGTACATGTATGTTCAGTACCGGTATATACATGTTTATGCTCCGTATATACATGTATGTTCAGTACCGGTATATACATGTTTATGCTCCGTATGTACTTGTATGTTCAGTACCGGTATATACATGTTTATGCTCCGTATATACATGTATGTTCAGTACCGGTATATACATGTTTATGCTCCGTATGTACTTGTATGTTCAGTACCGTATATACATTTATGCTCCGTATGTACTTGGTCAGTTATATGTGTTTATGCTCCGTATATACATGTATGTTCAGTACCGTATATACATGTTTATGCTCCATATGTACTTGTATGTTCAGTACCATATATACATGTTTATGCTCCGTATATACATTCAGTACCGTATATACATGTTTATGCTCCGTATGTACATGTATGTTCAGTACTGTATATACATGTTTATGCTCCGTATGTACATGTATGTTCAGTACCGTATATACATGTTTATGCTCCGTATATACATGTATGTTCAGTACCGTATATACATGTTTATGCTCCGTATATACATGTATGTTCAGTACCGGTATATACATGTTTATGCTCCGTATGTACTTGTATGTTCAGTACCGTATATGCATGTTTATGCTCCGTATGTACTTGTATGTTCAGTACCGTATATACATGTTTATGCTCCCTATGTACTTGGTTATATATATACTTTTGTTAATAACTTGTTCTTCTTCTAGGTTAATTTGATAATGGGAGTGGGCACAAGACTGCTGGAGATGTATACAACCAGGTATTCACTTACTTCATTGTTCTCGAATTATGACTGAATGTTGTTTATTTCCCAAACCACACCAGCATCGGCATATTAACAGTCTTTCAGATGGGACTTTAAACCGAGGTCTCGTGTCGATGCTTTACACCAGAGGAGATTCTGAAATGGGTCTCTGTCTGTATCGTTGCACTATACTCCAAAAATCTAAAATGAGTAATCTCTTCAGGAGGTGTCATTCATATGGGCAACCGGTAGCGACGATTAATAAACGTAAAACACACACACATCGGCATCCTCACTGCCTTCACACCTTGGATATGTTTGGTTTGCTAGTTGATATGAAGTTGTTATGTCAGTAACCATGTCAGTAACCAGGTCATGTATTTCATTGATACATCTCACTAGACCTGCTGGCTGTAATAAGCAAGTTGTTATGTCAGTAACCATGTCAGTAACCAGTTTATGTATTTCATTGATACATTTCACTAGACCTGCTGGCTGTAATATGCAAGTTGTTATGTCAGTAACCAGTTTATGTATTTCATTGATACATTTCACTAGACCTGCTGGCTGTAATAAGCAAGTTGTTATGTCAGTAACCAGTGCATGTATTTCATGGATACATTTCACTAGACCTGCTGGCTGTAATAAGCAAGTTGTTATGTCAGTAACCAGCACATGTATTTCATTGATACATTTCACTAGACCTGCTGGCTGTAATAAGCAAGTTGTTATGTCAGTAACCAGCGCATGTATTTCATTGATACATTTCACTAGACCTGCTGGCTGTAATAAGCAAGTTGTTATGTCAGTAACCAGTTCATGTATTTCATTGATACATTTCACTAGACCTGCTGGCTGTAATAACCAAGTTGTTATGTTGATGAATATGAGATGTGGGACAGTACAGCTTGACTCCTGTACTGACCCTATACATTTTGGTGCTTGTAGCGTAAACTTTGGTTGGGCTGAGCATTCACGTATCACTAGTGCACACACAAATTAACCACCTTAGTCTATAATATATGAGTGTTAGCTAAACATCTTAGTACGCTCACCCACATATGTTCTAAATGTACTTCTGGTGAGTTATATGCGTGTTTTAGTTCAGTATATACATGTATGCTCAGTACCGGTATATACATGTTATAGTTCAGTATATACATGTATGTTCAGTACCGTATATACATGTTATAGTTCAGTATATACATGTATGCTCAGTACCGGTATATACATGTTATAGTTCAGTATATACATGTATGTTCAGTACCGTATATACATTTATGCTCTGTGTGTACTTGGTGAGTTATATGCATGTTACAGTTCAGTATATACATGTATGCTCAGTACCGTATATACATTTATGCTCTGTGTGTACTTGGTGAGTTATATGCATGTTATAGTTCAGTATATACATGTATGCTCAGTACCGTATATACATTTATGCTCTGTGTGTACAGGGAGGAGCACCGATGATGTAAGTATTGCAACAGTTTACCCAGTCCTTTTTAATTGTATCTTGACAGTTTGGGTACTTTACAACACTCAATGTATGGGGGGGGGATACAAAATATTATTACGCTTCAATGCAGTTTCCAGCATCTTGATTGGATAACCTTGCTGTAAATATATATTGTGATAGTTCCGATCTAGCCAGGGTATATACATATAAATACATACCATACTCGTGTCTCACAATTCTTAAAATAAGAACAAACGCCGCGCATACATTTGGTCTCTGCGCAAATCATTTGTACAAGTAACCGAAATAACTATGGAGGTAATTCTATATTTTTCACCATTTAAATATGTTGAATTTCTTAACACACGGTAAAACTACAGCAAACTATTATATGAACATTTATTGGACATGTACTGAATTCCAAATCTGGACGTGCCGGTGTCAAGGTAAAAATGACACTTCGTGAAATAACTCAATTGAGGCAGTCTATTCTGGCCCCACAGATGGATCTGTAGTCCAGTGGTTAACACGCTGAACTGGACTGGTAATCCAGGGATCGCAGGTTCGATCCTCCGTCTAATCCTAATAAAATTAAATAAAAGTCTTTCAGATGGACATTAAACCGAGGTCTCGAGTCATTGCTTTACACTGTGCACGTACAAGAACCAGAGGAGACTCTGGAAGGGGTCCCTGTCTGTATAATTGCACTATCCTCCAAAAATCTAAAATGACCAATCTCTTCAGGAGGGGTCGCTCATATGGGCAACCGGTAGCGACGATAAATAAGCGTAAAACACACACATACTGGCCCCATACATACTGGCCCCATACATACTGGCAATATTAATTACGATATATCGCTCTTTAGCTTCTACCCGGATACCATTGCATATTATAGATGTTATTTTGTTTCTGTTGCTATTTTTAACCTGTCTTCACTAATTCCTTTTGCTAAATATGTTTTATACTTTGCGTCTTCTGTAATTCCTTTTGCTAAATATGTTTATGCTTTGCGTCTTCTGTAATTCCTTTTGCGAAATGTTTTATACTTTGCGTCTTCTGTAATTCCTTTTGCTAAATATGTTTATGCTTTGCGTCTTCTGTAATTCCTTTTGCGAAATGTTTTATACTTTGCGTCTTCTGTAATTCCTTTTGCTAAATATGGTTATGCTTTGCGTCTTCTGTAATTCCTTTTGCGAAATGTTTTATACTTTGCGTCTTCTGTAATTCCTTTTGCAAAATGTTTTATACTTTGCGTCTTCTGTAATTCCTTTTGCTAAATATGGTTATGCTTTGCGTCTTCTGTAATTCCTTTTGCGAAATGTTTTATACTTTGCATCTTCTGTAATTCCTTTTGCGAAATGTTTTATACTTTGCATCTTCTGTAATTCCTTTTGCGAAATGTTTATACTTTGCGTCTTCTGTAATTCCTTTTGCGAAATGTTTTATACTTTGCGTCTTCTGTAATTCCTTTTGCGAAATGTTTATACTTTGCGTCCTCTGTAATTCCTTTTGTTTAATGTCTTACTAATATTTCCCAGAATCCTGTTCTAATAATCGAAAATATTACTTCCCATTTCCCCTTAAGTTGCATAGTATTCTCTGTACTATAACTTTGAAAGTAATTTTAATATACTATAATATTTGTAATTTGTACGATTATTTAGTATAAACTGTTCAATTTATGCTAAATTGGGTAGTTTGCTGTGCATCGTATAGTTTAGTATTTCACCCATAATACAGCATATGTTCAACCTAGATTCTGCATAAAGCAAACATACCATATGCACCGCAATCAAGAAAATGACACAGTAATTTATGTCTCCCATTGATTAACCATCTTTGCTTACCTTCCATATGTACAGGATGTGTTGGTCAGAGACATATCTGCCATAGAGAGATGCCGATTGAAAGCAAATCTGGAATACAACAACATAGAGGTAACACTGCTTTTATTTTTCACAACCAAATTCGTTTGGGCCGAAATAAGGCCCCCCCCCCCCCCCCCCTTCAAAAAGACTTGTGGAAGTCGTGATGGCACAGTGGTAGCGCGTTCGCTTCAGGTGTGAAAGGCCTGGAGATTGTGCCCAGCTGTAGCTGTTACGATTGTGCACGTAGACAAGGCATTTAAATTCCACAATGCCTCTTCTCTCTCCCTCGTGGCAATGGATTCCATCAGAAATGAGGTCTCGAGAGTGATTAATATAAGGTGTAGGAACATGTTTTGCAATGAATCTAAATTAAATTTGTAGAAAGTATTTAAAATATAAACGAAACAACAGAATGGCACACAAAGGCCTTTAACAGCAATGTAACAACTGTAACAGGCTATGTAGGGGGTATCCAAATCCAAGCTCGCATGTTAGCAAAACAAAGCATTATAATCCAAACTGGCGTGTTAGCAAAATAAGCATTATAATCCAAACTGGCGTGTTAGCAAAATAAGCATTATAATCCAAACTGGCGTGTTAGCAAAATAAGCATTATAATCCAAGCTGGCGTGTTAGCAAAACAAGCATTATAATCCAAAGCTGGCGTGTTAGCAAAACAAAGCATTATAATCCAAGCTGGCGTGTTAGCAAAACAAGCATTATAATCCAAAGCTGGCGTGTTAGCAAAACAAAGCATTATAATCCAAGCTGGCGTGTTAGCAAAACAAACATTATAATCCAAGCTGGCGTGTTAGCAAAAACAAGCATTATAATCCAAGCTGGCGTGTTAGCAAAAACGAGCATTATAATCCAAGCTGGCGTGTTAGCAAAAACAAGCATTATTATACAAGCTGGCGTGTTAGCAAAAATAAGCATTATAATCCAAGCTGGCGTGTTAGCAAAAACGAGCATTATAATCCAAGCTGGCGTGTTAGCAAAAACAAGCATTATTATACAAGCTGGCGTGTTAGCAAAAATAAGCATTATAATCCAAGCTGGCGTGTTAGCAAAACAAGCATTATTATACAAGCTGGCGTGTTAGCAAAACAAGCATTATTATACAAGCTGGCGTGTTAGCAAAACAAGCATTATTATACAAGCTGGCGTGTTAGCAAAACAAGCATTATAATCCAAGCTGGCGTGTTAGCAAAACAAGCATTATAATCCAAGCTGGCGTGTTAGCAAAACAAGTATTATAATATCCTAATATTTACCACTTCGAAATGTTCTATTCGATGTGTTATTCAATGTGGTTATAGAGCGTGCAAGGGACAATCAATACCGGTATTCATGTAAGAGAAGAGGTTAAAATGGAATCTTGGCAGAGCACACAAGACTTATGCAGTTTCTATCATCTTTATTTACAGTCTTGTTCATAAGTAATCCATATATCTATATACATCTAACGTAAACATGACGTAGACCATATTACCATGAAACGACAAACTGTAACAACGTTAAAACCATGAAGACTTGTACCGTAAAGAAATAACGGATCTGCCAGGCGCGTAGCTAGGCGTACGCATGTACACACATGCGTAACATTTATTTTGACAAGTTCCTGAAAATTCTATAAATGCGAAAAATGCAATAAAAACTGGATCGTAGGGGGACACAGACATTGGTCATTCACAAGAAAGCAGACATGAACGAAATGCCAACAGATATTGATTGTAGCTGATGTTCATGGTATGCAATAGTCACCTGAGACTATATAGCGGGAAATAATTCTCCCCCTAGAATGGTGCGTAATCCATATTTAGGCCTAGCTGCGCACCTGTCTGCCATTATACATGCATAATAACTCTCCACAACTTGTAAGAGACTCGGTTATAGGGGTAATTACCTGCTAAAATCCCACACAAACGGAATCTTGATTTCATCAACTTTTACTATTTCTAGTATCTTCGGGCATTCTTCTATTTCTGATACATGTACAGTCAAACCTTCGTGGAAGTCGTGATAGCGCAGTGGATGCACGTTCGCTTCAGGTCCGGAGTTCGAGCCCCACTGGAGCCGTTACAATTGTGCCCTTAGGCAAGGCATTTAAATTCCACGTTGCCTCCTCTCTCCCTCGTGGCGATGGATTCCATCAGGAATGACGTCTCGAGAGTGATTTATACAAGTTGAAATAACTTGTTTCGCTATCGAGCTAAAATAAATTTGTATAAAAAAACCTGTGTTAGTGGTCACCTCCATTAAGCAGCCAACCTGTATTAAGCAGCCAGTTTCTAAATTCGCAATATGCTGTTTTACTATACATTTCACCTCCATTAAGCAGCCACCTGTGCTAAGCAGCCACTTTCTGTGATTCCCTTGGCTGGCTGCTTAAGACAGGTTTCACTGTAATCTCATGTTAGTATTTTATACATGGTGTTCATGAAACCGTTCGCTCCTAGCCTGCAATATAGGATGCGATGATATGCAACATATAGGGCTGAAAGTGTTAAATGTTTCCCGCTTATTTGTTCCAATATCCATAGGCCATTAACCCATTCAACACCAAGTAACTGACATGGACTGGTGCATGATATTCTTAGACCAATAAATTAATAAGAAAATTACATTTGGATCAGTTCATTTATAAAAATGAGTAATTTTGTCTCAAACTAGTTTATATTACTGGCAAAAAGTGCAGATCCTGATGAGACGGTTCGTCGCTAGCTAGTTCATCTGGATCTACACTTTTTGTAAGCCTATTTAGAGGTCTGAAGTGTTGAAAGGGTTAAATAATGTGTTAGTCTCTTAAGCCTTATATGCCGCCCGTTAATTTTAAGCATTAATAATTTAATATATATATATAAAAAAGTAACAATCTTTCAATTAAATAAAATGTACCCCACCCCACGTCATTTTAGACACCATTTGGACGAGATACCAATAATTCATTTATAGTGGCCTTCATTATCCTTGTATTTTTCAATAAAATCATTTATCAGTTCATTCACTTTCACCCACAGGGATCAGTTTAGAGGGCGATGTGGGTGAAATTGTCGCCCCTAGGGACCCTGACTTCACCCTCTGGGGGCCCCACTTCTCCCTAAAAAAAAAAAACTGTTTGGGTTTTTATGATTTTCAAACAAAATTTTGTCTAGCAAGATACACTGGCCCATTATAAAGCACTCCTTCTATTCAAATGTTGTATTTAATGGTTGTACTGTGCATTTTAACCCTATTTTGCACAAGTATATTAAAGAACATCATTTAAGGAAGCGATCACGCGCTTTCTCACTTCTCCCAAATATTCTGACCTAGAATGAACCCTGCACCCAGCATGAATGTACGTAGATACATGAGCACCCATACCTATGTTTTATCTTCTGGAATGTTACTTCTTATCCTTGTATTCACCAACTTAGTTGAAACAAGCGAAACAGTGCATGGAAAGAGAGAAGATGGAAATGGAATATGAGAAGAATCAAATGCGACTGGAATATCAATTGCATGAATCTGTGGTCACAAGGTTCCAGATGCGACAGCAAGACGATAATTTGAGAATAAAGAATATATTGGCATTGTTGAGGAATTATGAGGTATAAGTTATTGTCAGTTAATGGTTTGTTTATGGTTGCACGTGTTCTATTACCAACAAGTATTTGAAAGGTATAAAGTTGTTGGTGTCCTTGCCTGAAATACATCTAGGAGTGGCATCCGGGGTCTTCCTCCACCAACAGAGTGGCATCCGGGGTCTTCCTCCACCAACAGAGTGGCATCCGGGGTCTTCCTCCACCAACAGAGTGGCACCTGGGGTCTTCCTCCACCAACAGAGTGGTATCTGGTGTCTTCTTCCTCCACCAACAGAGTGGCACCCGGGGTCTTCCTCCTCCACCAACAGTGTGGCACCCAGGGTCTTCCTCCTCCACCAACAGTGTGGCACCCAGGGTCTTCCTCCACCAACAGTGTGGCACCCAGGGTCTTCCTCCACCAACAGAGTGGCACCCGGGATCTTCCTCCATCAATAACAGTTAGAGAGTCATCATGTATGATACATCAGAGTGGCACCCAGGATCTTCCTCCACCAACAGAGTGGCACCCGGGATCTTCATCCACCAACAAAGTGGCACCCGGGATCTTCCTCCATCAATAACAGTTGGAGTCATCATGTACGATACATCACAGAGTGGCACCCGGGATCTTCCTCCATCAATAACAGTTGGAGAGTCATCATGTATGATACATCACAAAGTGGAACCCGGGATCTTCCTTCATCAATAACAGTTGGAGAGTCATCATGTATGATACATCACAAAGTGGCACCCGGGATCTTCCTTCATCAATAACAGTTTAGATTTTTGGAGGATAATGCAATGATACAGGCAGAGACCCATTCTAGAGTCTCCTCTGGTTCTTGGAGAGTGATCATGTACGATACATCACAGAGTGGCACTATTGGCTAGCGATCTATGGTTAGCACTTTGGTAGCTATAAATGCTATTGCTTGGCTAATAGAAGAACAATGTGTTGGAACTTTTTATTTTTTATGATCACGAAACCATCCATCACAATGTCTGACATTTCATATTTCCTGTATCAAAATGGAACGTTTTCATTACCTTCATTGATGGTTCTAGTTATCCAAGTGCTTTCTTTAGCTCGTTATCTCACAGCTGTCACTTGGAACAGAGTTCAGTGTTGGTGACGATCTCTTGAAAGTTTAGGGGTTTTACTCACAAAAGGATGGGGGCAGACATGGTCCAGTGTTTATGGCGATCTCTTGAATGTTTAGGGGTTTTAGTGCCAACAGGATTGGGGCAGGTGTTGGTGACGATCTCTTGAATGTTTAGGGGTTTTACTCGCAGCAGGATAGGGGCAGGTGTTGGCGACGATCTCTTGAATGTCTAGGGGTTTTACTCATTGCAGGTGTTGGTGACGATCTCTTGGAATGTCTAGGGGTTTTACTCGTTCCAGGTGTTGGTGACGGTCTCTTGAATGTCTAGGGGTTTTACTCGTTGCAGGTGTTGGCGACAATCTCTTGAATGTTTAGGGGTTTTACTCGCAATAGGATGGGGGCAGACATGGTCCAGTGTTTATGATGACTGCTACAGGATCAAATGACAGTCAAGTCCCGGCAAGATATGTAGGAATAACATTATATAGAATTGGTCGGCCTTGGTTTAGCATCCCGTCTCTGAACCATTATAGACTAAATAAACATGTATGATACAAAATATCTTTTACTCCATTACAGGAGGAATACCATGATCTGCGACGACAGAAGGAGTACACTATTCAAGAACTTAGAAGCAAGGAGAAGACGGCAAGAAGATTCCAGGATTTATATGAGATGGAGGTGCACCGTAGGGTGAACCACCAAGCATAATTGATTTATTTGAGAAATACTTAATAAAACTATTTTGTAAAATTTATTCTTGTTGGATATATATTGTGTTACCATATAGCCATGTAAAATATTGAACAGTAAGCTTAATGACAAGTACATAATGGTACTATGACAGTAGAATTTCGGAGGAATTGTCGACAGTAGAATTTCGGTGGGAACAATTTGTATTAATTCCATATCTACAGTATGCCGCAAGTGTCACAATTCCATATCTACAGTATGCTGCAAGTGTCACAATTTGTATTAATTCCATATCTACGGTATGCTGCAAGTGTCACAATTTGTATTAATTCCATATCTACGGTATGCTGCAAGTGTCACAATTTGTATTAATTCCATATCTACGGTATTCTGCAAGTGTCACAATTCCATATCTACAGTATGCTGCAAGTGTCACAATTTGTATTAATTCCATATCTACGGTATTCTGCAAGTGTCACAATTCCATATCTACAGTATGCTGCAAGTGTCACAATTTGTATTAATTCCATATCTACAGTATGCCGCAATTGTCACAATTCCATATCTACAGTATGCTGCAAGTGTCACAATTTGTATTAATTCCATATCTACGGTATTCTGCAAGTGTCACAATTTGCATTAATTCCATATCTACAGTATGCTGCAAGTGTAACAATTTGTATTAATTCCATATCTACATTATGCTGCAAGCCTAACAATTTGTATTAATTCCATATCTACATTATGCTGCAAGCGTCACAATTTGCATTAATTCCATATCTACGGTATGCTGCAAGTGTCACAATTTGTATTAATTCCATATCTACGGTATGCTGCAAGTGTCACAATTTGTATTAATTCCATATCTATGGTATGTCACAATTTGTATTAATTCCATATCTACGGTATGCTGCAAGTGTCACAATTTGTATTAATTCCATATCTACGGTATGTCGCAATTTGTATTAATTCCATATCTACGGTATGCTGCAAGTGTCACAATTTGCATTAATTCCATATCTACAGTATGCTGCAAGTGTCACAATTTGTATTAATTCCATATCTACAGTATGCTGCAAGTGTCACAATTTGCATTAATTCCATATCTACAGTATGCTGCAAGTGTAACAATTTGTATTAATTCCATATCTACGGTATGTCACAATTTGTATTAATTCCATATCTACGGTATGCTGCAAGTGTCACAATTTGTATTAATTCCATATCTACGGTATGTCGCAATTTGTATTAATTCCATATCTACGGTATGCTGCAAGTGTCACAATTTGCATTAATTCCATATCTACAGTATGCTGCAAGTGTCACAATTTGTATTAATTCCATATCTACAGTATGCTGCAAGTGTCACAATTTGCATTAATTCCATATCTACAGTATGCTGCAAGTGTAACAATTTGTATTAATTCCATATCTACGTTATGCTGCAAGTGTAAAAATTTGTATTAATTCCATATCTACGTTATGCTGCAAGTGTAAAAATTTGTATTAATTCCATATCTACATTATGCTGCAAGTGTCACAATTTGCATTAATTCCATATCTACGGTATGCCGCAAGTGTCACAATTTGTATTAATTCCATATCTATGCTATGCTGCAAGTGTCACAATTTGCATTAATTCCATATCTACGGTATGCTGCAAGTGTCACAATTTGTATTAATTCCATATCTACGGTATGCCCCAAGTGTCACAATTTGTATTAATTCCATATCTACGTTATGCTGCAAGTGTCACAATTTGTATTAATTCCATATCTACGTTATGCTGCAAGTGTAACAATTTGTATTAATTCCATATCTACATTATGCTGCAAGTGTCACAATTTGCATTAATTCCATATCTATGGTATGCCGCAAGTGTCACAATTTGTATTAATTCCATATCTATGCTATGCTGCAAGTGTCACAATTTGCATTAATTCCATATCTACGACAGTATGCTGCAAGTGTCACAATTTGTATTAATTCCATATCTACGGTATGCCCCAAGTGTCACAATTTGTATTAATTCCATATCTACGTTATGCTGCAAGTGTCACAATTTGTATTAATTCCATATCTACGTTATGCTGCAAGTGTAACAATTTGTATTAATTCCATATCTACATTATGCTGCAAGTGTCACAATTTGCATTAATTCCATATCTATGGTATGCCGCAAGTGTCACAATTTGTATTAATTCCATATCTACAGTATGCTGCAAGTGTCACACTGCATTAATTCCATATCTATGGTATGCTGCAAGTGTCACAATTTGTATTAATTCCATATCTACAGTATTCTGCAAGTGTCACAATTCCATATCTACAGTATGCTGCAAGTGTCACAATTTGTATTAATTCCATATCTACAGTATGCCGCAATTGTCACAATTCCATATCTACAGTATGCTGCAAGTGTCACAATTTGTATTAATTCCATATCTACGGTATGCTGCAAGTGTCACAATTTGTATTAATTCCATATCTACGGTATTCTGCAAGTGTCACAATTTGCATTAATTCCATATCTACAGTATGCTACAAGTGTAACAATTTGTATTAATTCCATATCTACATTATGCTGCAAGCGTAACAATTTGTATTAATTCCATATCTACATTATGCTGCAAGCGTCACAATTTGTATTAATTCCATATCTACGGTATGCTGCAAGTGTCACAATTTGTATTAATTCCATATCTACGGTATGTCGCAATTTGTATTAATTCCATATCTACGGTATGCTGCAAGTGTCACAATTTGCATTAATTCCATATCTACAGTATGCTGCAAGTGTCACAATTTGTATTAATTCCATATCTACAGTATGCTGCAAGTGTCACAATTTGCATTAATTCCATATCTACAGTATGCTGCAAGTGTAACAATTTGTATTAATTCCATATCTACGTTATGCTGCAAGTGTACAAATTTGTATTAATTCCATATCTACGTTATGCTGCAAGTGTAAAAATTTGTATTAATTCCATATCTACATTATGCTGCAAGTGTCACAATTTGCATTAATTCCATATCTATGGTATGCCGCAAGTGTCACAATTTGTATTAATTCCATATCTATGCTATGCTGCAAGTGTCACAATTTGCATTAATTCCATATCTACGTACAGTATGCTGCAAGTGTCACAATTTGTATTAATTCCATATCTACGGTATGCCCCAAGTGTCACAATTTGTATTAATTCCATATCTACGTTATGCTGCAAGTGTCACAATTTGTATTAATTCCATATCTACGTTATGCTGCAAGTGTAACAATTTGTATTAATTCCATATCTACATTATGCTGCAAGTGTCACAATTTGCATTAATTCCATATCTATGGTATGCCGCAAGTGTCACAATTTGTATTAATTCCATATCTACAGTATGCTGCAAGTGTCACACTGCATTAATTCCATATCTATGGTATGCTGCAAGTGTCACAATTTGTATTAATTCCATATCTACAGTATTCTGCAAGTGTCACAATTCCATATCTACAGTATGCTGCAAGTGTCACAATTTGTATTAATTCCATATCTACAGTATGCCGCAATTGTCACAATTCCATATCTACAGTATGCTGCAAGTGTCACAATTTGTATTAATTCCATATCTACGGTATGCTGCAAGTGTCACAATTTGTATTAATTCCATATCTACGGTATTCTGCAAGTGTCACAATTTGCATTAATTCCATATCTACAGTATGCTACAAGTGTAACAATTTGTATTAATTCCATATCTACATTATGCTGCAAGCGTAACAATTTGTATTAATTCCATATCTACATTATGCTGCAAGCGTCACAATTTGTATTAATTCCATATCTACGGTATGCTGCAAGTGTCACAATTTGTATTAATTCCATATCTACGGTATGTCGCAATTTGTATTAATTCCATATCTACGGTATGCTGCAAGTGTCACAATTTGCATTAATTCCATATCTACAGTATGCTGCAAGTGTCACAATTTGTATTAATTCCATATCTACAGTATGCTGCAAGTGTCACAATTTGCATTAATTCCATATCTACAGTATGCTGCAAGTGTAACAATTTGTATTAATTCCATATCTACGGTATGTCACAATTTGTATTAATTCCATATCTACGGTATGCTGCAAGTGTCACAATTTGTATTAATTCCATATCTACGGTATGTCGCAATTTGTATTAATTCCATATCTACGGTATGCTGCAAGTGTCACAATTTGCATTAATTCCATATCTACAGTATGCTGCAAGTGTCACAATTTGTATTAATTCCATATCTACAGTATGCTGCAAGTGTCACAATTTGCATTAATTCCATATCTACAGTATGCTGCAAGTGTAACAATTTGTATTAATTCCATATCTACGTTATGCTGCAAGTGTACAAATTTGTATTAATTCCATATCTACGTTATGCTGCAAGTGTAAAAATTTGTATTAATTCCATATCTACATTATGCTGCAAGTGTCACAATTTGCATTAATTCCATATCTATGGTATGCCGCAAGTGTCACAATTTGTATTAATTCCATATCTATGCTATGCTGCAAGTGTCACAATTTGCATTAATTCCATATCTACGTACGGTATGCTGCAAGTGTCACAATTTGTATTAATTCCATATCTACGGTATGCCCCAAGTGTCACAATTTGTATTAATTCCATATCTACGTTATGCTGCAAGTGTCACAATTTGTATTAATTCCATATCTACGTTATGCTGCAAGTGTAACAATTTGTATTAATTCCATATCTACATTATGCTGCAAGTGTCACAATTTGCATTAATTCCATATCTATGGTATGCCGCAAGTGTCACAATTTGTATTAATTCCATATCTACAGTATGCTGCAAGTGTCACACTGCATTAATTCCATATCTATGGTATGCTGCAAGTGTCACAATTTGTATTAATTCCATATCTACGGTCTGCTGCAAATGTCACACTTTGTATTAATTCCATATCTATGGTATGCTGCAAGTGTCACAATTTGTATTAATTCCATATCTACGGTATGCTGCAAGTGTCATCATTGAGGTGTGAAGTTAAACTCTACAAGATAGTCACTGATGTCGTAGATGACAACCTAAAGACTATCGAACACTTTCAATTACTTGGTTGACTGGTTGCTGTAGCGGCTGCTATTTTAGGAACGCCAACAGCTATGTGAGGTGTGAAGTTAAACTCCACAAGATAGTCACTGATGTCGTAGATGACAACCTAAAGACTATCGAACACTTTCAATTACTTGGTTCACTGGTTGCTGTAGCATACACATACTGTATACTGTACACATACAGCTCATCAACTATTACCACCATCAGTGTTATGTGCACGTATGAGACGCCGCTCACACTCCATTCGTCCCGTACCTTTGATCCCATCATCCGAGCCTAAATCGTAGCACTGATCGAAAATGCAGACACTACCTCAGTCAGGCTCTCAGAAAGTTACATTTGAAATGTTTCAACAGTGATCAAGACCGCCCATGCTGCGATAAAGAGCCACATTCAATTTGATTCAAGGATCACCTTCTTGGCCTCTTACCTGAATGGGGCGATTTTCAAATGTTTATATACATGTACAGTCAAACCTGTCTTAAGCAGCCAGCCAAGTGAGTCGGAGAAAGTGGCTGCTTAGTTTATACAAATTTATTTTAGCTTCATTGCGAAACAAGTTATTTCAACTTATATAAATCACTCTCGAGACCTCATTCCTGATGGAATCCATCGCCACGAGGGAGAGAAGAGGCAACGTGGAATTTAAATGCCTCGCCTAAGGGCACAATCGTAATGGCTCCAGTGGGGCTCGAACTCCGCACCTGAAGCGAACGCGCATTCATTGCGCTATCACGACTTCCACAAGTGTGGCTGCTTAATAGAGGTCAAATGTATAATAAAACAACATATTTGGAAACTGGCTGCTTAATACAGGTTCAAGGTACGCCCATGATGTTCCTCTCACACCTCTGTTTCAAGTTCAAGGTACACCCAAGAAGATGACTTGTACCAGCTTATCTCATCGACACATAGAGGCTCTCACACAGGACCCTGACCTCTTCACACTAGAATAGTCCATTCACATGAAACAGAATGAAAGGTTTTCACACTTTGACAGTGGGCATGGTTTCTTTCTACCTTCGCCCCCACAAAAATGAGGAGGTTAACCCTTTCCCTCCTAGAAGCACCTCTTGACGCCATTACCAATACGACATACATTGACAATGTAGTAGTCAAACCAATGTTCATAATTAAGGCCAGAATGTCATGTAGTCCCAGTAATATCTATGGAGGTGGGATAGATATGGCGACTACTTATCCACTGAATGATAGCTAAATGGCTGTCGTTTGTATGAAGATATAATAGTATATTAACCTAAATCTCTATGAAGGAAAGGGTTAAACCGACACTACATCAGTGAAAGCGCAAATGTCTGCTATTATATGGTATAATTTGTTCCCAAATATTTGCCTCAAAATTTGAGTATTTCAACATTTCGACATCCATGCGTAATACAAAGCATTTATCCTGAAGAAAATGCTACATATTTACCGTGATATCTCACATGTGTGTCTATGCATATTTATTTGTAAACTAATCTTAGTTAAATTATCTCTAAACGAAAGTATCTCATGTTTAGTATTGACTCCAATGACAGACAAACGTAAATTTAGGAGCATGGATGACTGTTATATGAAATCCTACTTTCACTTTTGAAAGTGTGTGTACCACAAATACACTGTTTATTTATTCAATGTTAGTGTTCGAATGTATTCAGTAGAATGTGTAATAGCTATGCATTTATACGTGAAAAAAATGTGTTTTATTTGCTTATTGCAATGTAATGTCGCTTTAAGGGAGTGGGTTGACGGGCAGTTCGCAGTACAGTTTAGTATTTACGTGGCTGTCTTGTAGCGAGACGTCTACTTGATCACCACCAACGTTACTTGATCACCACCAATGCTACTTGATCACCAGCAACGCTACTTGATCACCAGCAATGCTACTTGATCACCACCAACGCTACTTGATCACCACCAAAGCTACTTGATCACCACCAATGCTACTTGATCACCACCAACGCTACTTGATCACCACCAACGCTACTTGATCACCACCAACGCTACTTGATCACCACCAACGCTACTTGATCACCAGCAACGCTACTTGATCACCACCAACGCTACTTGATCACCAGCAACGCTACTTGATCACCACCAACGCTACTTGATCACCAGCAACGCTACTTGATCACCAACACTACTTGATCACCACCAATGCTACTTGATCACCACCAACGCTACTTGATCACCAGCAACGCTACTTGATCACCACCAACGCTACTTGATCACCAGCAACGCTACTTAATCACCACCAACGCTACTTGATCACCACCAATGCTACTTGATCACCACCAACGTTACTTGATCACCACCAACGCTACTTGATCACCACCAACGCTACTTGATCATCAGCAACGCTACTTGATCACCACCAACGCTACTTGATCACCACCAACGCTACTTGATCACCAGCAACGCTACTTAATCACCACCAACGCTACTTGATCACCACCAACGCTACTTGATCACCAGCAACGCTACTTGATCACCACCAACGCTACTTGATCACCAGCAACGCTACTTGATCACCAACGCTACGTGATCACCAGCAACGCTACTTTACCACCACCAACGCTAGTAAGTTAGGGTTGTTTTACAATCAGGGTACATGTAGGTTAATGCCACACAATTAAATAATATGGGTAATTATCTGTACTTATACTAGCAACTAAGTATGTTAAAGCATTCAGTCCTGTTGTATATGTCTACCATAGCGAAAAAATTATTCAAATCACATAATTATTGACTGAAATATGGCAAAATGGCAAGTTTTGGACAATAAACATCAGTCTCATTTGACTAATTATAATATTTGAGTAGGCTCACTCCCCTAAAACCACCATTAGTTGGTAATAAAAGCTGAATAATCAAGCATATAAATGTTTTGGAATGTAATCAAAATAAACTTCGCAAGATTGTGAAAATTTTATTTCTCGTGTATGTGATCCGAAAATATGATACAGATTCCGTCAAAATATGTCCTCTCCGAAATGTCCTCCATTTTCCATTCTCATCAAGAATGATATGGACGCATTTTTTTAAATAAATAATCTACAGAAATATTACATGAAGTTGCATGAATCATTTTGTATACAAGTTCTGCCGTTTTAGTTGTAATGTGGGCCAAAAGATGGGTATCTATGATTCCGTCAAAAAATTTCCTCTCCGAGAAATACAACATTGGCTCATTACTCGTGAACATATGTTTTAGGCCAAAAAATCAACATCGGCAACATTGACGCCTAAATTTTTTCACGTAATCACATTTAACCAGTTTGCTATGAAATAAAAATAATTTTTAAGCTAAATGTTACACTTCAATTTTGCACCCTTATGAGACTAGTTGTGTACCCTGATTGAAAACAACCCGTTACAAGAATCAATTATCGTCAAAGCACTAGCATTTCAAAACTTCAATTTCAAGCTTCTGATTGGTTCAGATGAGAGTACATCTCAGAATCGACCAATCAAATCACTTGAGCTGGAGTTTGAAATGTGTTTTATAACCTCGGACACAGGTATACAGGTGTGTCGACTATAAAAAGTTGAAATTACAGTTTAAGGTTATATTCCTGCTCAACCTGAACCAAGTTTAAGTTTAAACTTTATTTATTTTACAACGATTGCGAAGCCAGTTTTAACAACTTATATTAATAACTCGTTGGCACGGATGAAAGCGTATATGTGGTCATTCGTGTACATCTCGCATTCTTTCCGGCCAGAGGATCGAACCCGGGTTGCATTGGTGAGAAGCGAGCGCGCTAACCGGACAGCCAAACTGAACTAAAATGTTCGTTACCAATTTGGACAAATTCTGCCAAGCAAATGAAATGTAAAAGTTGACTCCGCTAAAAGGACGACGTAAACAGAGCGCACCTGATCAGAACTGTCCGGTGGGAATAGAATATATCGGTATTTCAAGAATTACCGGTCTTGTATTGTAGACTGTCACAGATGCGGCAATATATGCAACTTTTCTGGGTTAAACCAGTCAACCTTGATGCAAATGATCATAGCATATTGCCAGTTGTGACAGCCAGCCGTTGTGGCTTTCTATGTCCCTCCCTGAAAAGTGCTTGAATTCCCATTCAAACATTTCGACTGAAAATATTATAATTGATTTTCGACAATGTTACTTGTGCGACATCATAACTTAATATAATCTGACACCGCTCTACAGCAATATAGCGTACAAAATATACGGCATCATCATTTAATATAATCCGACACCGCTTTACAGCAATGTAGCGTACACAATATACGACATCATAATTTAATATAATCCGACACCGCTTTACAGCAATATAGCGTACACAATATACGACATCATAATTTAATATAATCCGACATCACTTTACAGCAATATAGCGTACACAATATACGGCATCATAATTTAATATAATCCGACATCACTTTACAGCAATGTAGCGTACACAATATAAACGATTAGGAAACAACATTATAGGGTTATCAGAGAGAAAACACACGTGTCCGATCTGGAACCACAGTACCATCTCGCATATATCACGGTCTGAGGATCGAACCCGGGTTGCATTGGTCCGGTACAACCACTAACTTTCCACATTTATTGGTGGAGGAATCGTATCGATGCCCCTCTAGAGCAGTATTTCAGGCACGGACACCTGGGTAGAACCACCGACCTGAATAGTTTCCTCACTTGAAAGAACTCAACACCCACAGCGGGATTTGAACCTACAACGATGAGTGGCAAGGGACCCAGGGCGTTCATTTGACCCGAGCTCCTGGGTTTTGACGCATGAAAATAGGTACAGACGCTTGTTTGACTCTTGGTGAAAATGCGTAGTGGGTCAACTTTGACCCGGGGCGATGAGCGGTCAAGCGTCATCGAACATTTTATCAACAGTGTAATTACCCTAATCTGCCTGTCAAATGCGAACGGAGAGGGCAGAGTCCGTCTAAAAATAAACGCCATAACTCCGGCTTCGGCCAATGAACGAAGATGTCTGTAAAATTTGCCAACAACCATAAGCCTAGATATATTCTCCTAAAATTGGAGCCAAATTTACATGAAAATACGACTTTTCTGCTGATTTAATGAATTTTATTAAAAGGTCATGCTTTTATCTTATTGTTGATACCAAAATCATGTTCCAGAACAAACTGTGTTATGTTATTTCGGGTTTTGCGCCTGCATCAGCACCATATCGGGCTATATCGCCGGCGGGCAGTTTACCTAACAACACCTTTCCTGGGCAAGCTCCAGCGGTTAACCAGTACTTGGGTGCACCAACCTCCGTAAGAAACTGCCAACTTTTTCATATAAATGAGACACGGTCTGAGCGGGGCTCGAACCCGTGACCATCAGTGATGATAGGTTACAGTGGTATACAAGTCAGCGACCTTAACCACTCGACCACGGAGGCGGACTTCCAGAACAAACTATAAGCTACCCGCATTTTGTTTTGAAATCGGTGACTCCAGCCGTAAATCTAAGTGCGTCCATTTTGAATATACTGATGCCGCATATTATACGATGCCAGTGAATGATAAAACTTCTTTGTAGCCAATAAACAATTTAATTTACGAGTTTATATGATTTATTGCAATTCATAACTAAATATATTTTATGAAAATCACTTCTTTTCATAGTAATTCCGAGTATTCACGTCGTTATCTTACATTATGAATGAACATTTTCAGATTCGTCCCAGCTTGGTAAAATCTCTTTCATTAGCCATAATAACTCGGAATTTTAGTTGATTTCGCAAATGATAATAATATGCATAAAAATGTGCCAAAATTCAAAAATGCATAGATATTTAAATGAATATGTCTCCTTTATATAAGTAATTCATGTTTTACAATGTCATGGAACCGTACTCGATCCGTTTCGTACCAATTTCATGAAAAATTAAATGCAGATCAGCTAAAAAATTGTATTTTGTATAATCAACATTTCTATTGGTTTGTCAAGGCTAATCTGGATGCAGGGCCCCAGAAGGCTCATGTTGAAATAAACTACTCTTGATCATTTGGTGACCAAATCCAGATGCAAAGCTCAGTAAACTTGTCAATGTTTTCTCTAATTATGATAACAAAATTACTGGTTGCACCCAAGACACACCTTGGTCCAGAGGTTATTATATGGTCGTGAAAAAGTTATCTGTACGGAAAGTACCAACATGCATATTGACTCTTGAAAAATCCAATTTGACTCTTGAATTTTTGACCTCATGGGTCATTGACTCTTGACTTTCAAAGTCTAGTGAACGCCCTGGGGACCGTAATCACATGTCCACAGAAACCCCTGGGGGGGGGGTGAAAATACTTGTTTTCTGCTTATATATTGCATTTCTTCATGCAGGCAGTCTGACCTCCATCCGTCACTTGTTAAACACAATCTCAGTAATGTTACTATCACAATGAATTGATCATCTCTAGCGACTAGAACGGAGCTTCTACATCGTTCATTTCCATATACACAGACTTGACTTGCGTATAATAGTCTAATGCTTCTGGTCCATTTTCCCGCCCTATTCCGGATTTCTTGAAACCGCCAAATGGTACACCGACCGGGTACACGTTATAATTGTTCACATATAAAGATCCAGCCTTCATCTGTGCTATAACGCGGTGAGCTCGACACAAATCTCTGAAAGATAAAATAGATTTTTCTCTTCATAGATTTCGGCGACAATCTGAGACTAGAAATTGTGCTTGAGAAAACCGCATGTCTCCCCAGCAATGTGTTATATCAATGGATTAATGGGGGGGGGGGGGGGGGGGGGGAATACAAAAAAAAGGAATGAAATCATGGAAGTGTGTCATTCAATTTTGTTTATTAAACTGAGCTTGACAGATGCCATGCTATTCAGCAAATGAACTAAAACCCTAGTTTGGATGGGGGGGGGGGGGGGGGGAGAAAAAGGACAAGGATGTTGGGGGGGGGGGGGGGGGGGCAGAAAAAAAAGACAAGGATGGGGGGATGGGCAGAAAAAAGGACAAGGATGGGGATGGGCAGAAAAAAAGGACAAGGATGGGTGAGGGGCAGAAAAAAGGACAAGGATGGGTGAGGGGCAGAAAAGGACAAGGATGGGTGAGGGGCAGAAAAAAGGACAAGGATGGGGGAGGAGCAGAAAAAAGGACAAGGATGGGTGAGGAGCAGAAAAAAAGACAAGGATGGGTGGAGGAGCAGAAAAAAGGACAAGGATGGGTGGAGGAGCAGAAAAAAGGACAAGGATGGGTGAGGAGCAGAAAAAAAGACAAGGATGGGTGGAGGAGCAGAAAAAAGGACAAGGATGGGTGGAGGGGCAGAAAAAGGACAAGGATGGGTGAGGGGCAGAAAAAAGGACACGGATGGGGGAGTAGAGAGCAGAAAAAAGGACAAGGATGGGTGAGGAGCAGAAAAAAGGACAAGGATGGGGGAGGAGCAGAAAAAGGACAAGGATGGTGAGGAGCAGAAAAAAGGACAAGGATGGGTGGAGGAGCAGAAAAAAGGACAAGGATGGGGGAGGGGCAGAAAAAAGGACAAGGATGGGGGGAGAGACAGAAAAAAGGACAAGGATGGGGGGGGGAGAGACAGAAAAAAGGACAAGGATGGGGGAGAGACAGAAAAAAGGACAAGGATGGGGGAGAGACAGAAAAAAGGACAGGTGCAGCAGAAGTACAGAATGATCCCTGTTTTTGCCTTGTTTAATCCTTACTTTTATGGGATACGGACATAACCCTGCCCCATGTTTTTTAGCACAGGAGGACAAAATTCCCCCCATCTAGGGACTGGGTTAGTTATAGGGTTAGCTCAAATTTAGCACCAGTATCTGTTTTTTGTCAAAATTGGCGACCGACAGCGGGAACCCTGGATATCTGAAAGAGTGTTGATATTATTATGGTCAAATGGGGGATCGAGAGCACTGGAAACCTGACCCATCTGTTATTGCATAATCTGAAACCTGTGTTGGCAGTCCATGATGGAGTCAACTTGTATTAAGCAGTCAGTTACAATATTCCCAATTAAATGTGGAAATTAACTTCAACAATTAGCCTGTATTGAGAAGCCACCGTAACAAGCTGCGTATTATATATTTGTGGATGACATGGACTGTGCATGTGATCAACGTACCACGACTGTATCAAGGGTATAAAATAGGATATTATTAACAAACTAGCCGTTTCAAGTGTAGCACAAATTTACTGGTGTGAAATTGTCCTGGTTCGATATTCATATTCTTAGTTATACGTAAATATTTCTCAATTTACGTATTCTTGAAATATGTAATATATTTTCAGGTTTAAAAGTTCCAGCGTACATAGTAGTATTATTATTAAGTTGTACTTGTTTAACTATTAAGACCACCGCCGAAATACACTGTACTATTATACCATATTTGATCATGGGTCATTTTTGACTTCATAGGTTATATTTTATATTTCGGGTTTTACGCCTGCATCAGCACCATTTTGGGCTATATCGCCGGCGGGCAGTTTACCAACAACACCTTTCTTGGGCAGGCTCCAGCGGTTAACCAGTACTTGGGTGCACCAATCTCCATAAGAAACTGCCAACTTTTTCATATAAAGAGACACGGTCTGAGCGGGGCTCGAACCCGTGACCATCAGTGATGATAGGTTACAGTGGTATCATATGTTATAATGTTTGCTTGTATTTGATGAAATAGAAACTACTACTACAAGCATTTTCCATCAATACCTTGGCTGCCTGCTTAAGACAGGTTTGACTGCACTAGATTACATTCTATATGGCTGATTTTAATTTATACAAATTTATTTGAGCTCGATTGCGAAACAAGTTCTTATAACTTATATTAATCACTCTCGAGACCTCATTAATCCATCGCCACATGGGAGTGAGAAGAGGCATGTGGAATTTAAATGGCTCGAACTCCAGGCCTTTTTCTCTCTCTCTCAATCTTACCGTGTAAATAAACCTCCTGCCAGACCAAACTCCGTATTATTGGCCCTATCAATGACTTCCTCTTCACAGTCAAACTCTAAAACTGACATCACCGAGCCAAACACTTCCTCCCTGACAACCGTCATATCGTCATGGCAACCAGATAATACGCAGGGGGAGAGAAACTGTCCGCCAGAAAATCTAGGTTCAGGAGTTACCTCCTCACCCCCACACAACACTGCAGCACCCTGGAAAACATGTACCGTAGTAACGTATAAACTTTATTTATTTTACAAAGATTGCGAAACAAGCTTTAACAACTTATATTACGCACTCTAATTGGCGCGGATGAAAGCGTATATATGGTTCTTCATGTGGGGAGGAAACCGGAGTACCCGCAGAAAACCCACCTGTCCGATTTAACAACCACCATATCATCTCACTTACTTCCCGGTACGAGGATCGAACCTGGGTTGCATTGGTGAAAAGCGAGCGTACTAACCACTGTACATAGTACCGTGCATACTCACCAGATGGAATCCATCGCCACGAGGGACCGAGAAAAGGCAATGTGCAATTTAAGTGCCTTGCCTCGAAATATAAATTTGGCGAATTAGGCCCCAATTTTGATATTACGGTCACATAAATTTATAATCACCTCATTTCTTGCACTTTGAACATAGGAAAGGACTTTATCGGCATGCTGTCTGGAAATGGTGGCACCGACTGTCGTATCGTCTGCAAACGGATCACCGATCATCATCTTCCTTGTACGGTCAACGAGTTTCGCGAGAAACTCATTCAGTACCTTTTTCTGTACAAACACTCTCGTACCATTCGAACACACCTACAGAATGTTAAACACATCGTTAAAATGCTGAATAAATTGGACGGAAAGTGCAAACAACATATATCCAGATCAGCCATGGCATATTGCTGCACCGAGTCTGATCAGGATCTATGTTGTTTGCTATTCAGCCAAGTGTTTTAGCTCCACTATCCGAATAGAAAACAGCATAGAGCCTGATCTGATGGGTTAAAGAATATATTCTATCCACCACAACACAGTACACAATAATCAAAAATAACATATATATTTGTTGCATGAAATATTTTGCGTTTATTTTGTGACTGGAAGTCTGTTCAAAAATGATTTATTGTTGTCTTAGGCCTTGAGCCACGACCTCAAATTTAAACCATCGGTACCATCTGAGGGCAGTAAGGTTCATAGTGGTTTTTGACAAGGTATATATCCCTAGAGGTCATAAACAAATTAACATGTGATAGCATTTCAACAGCGGCAGCTTTTTGTGTGATAACAGCTATTTCATAACCCTACCAAAAATTATTTTTTAAAATGACAAAACGCGAAAACCATGGACATATATCATTGTACATTGGATTAAAACTATCATTAGTGTGTGGAGAACACATAACCAAATCACATAAAGGCTGCCCGATTAGCGCAGTGGTTAGCGCGCTCGCTTCTCACCAATGCAACTCGGGTTCGATCCTCGGACCGGGAAGTATGTGAGATGGTACGATGGTCGCCAGATCGGACAGGTGGGTTTTCTCCGGGTACTCTGGTTTCCTCACACATGAATGACCACAATTACGCTTTCATCCGCGCAAACGAGAGTGATTAATATAAGTTGTTAAAACTTGCTTCACAATCGTTGTAAAATAAATAAAGTTTAAACAAAAAATCACATAAATAAATATTCCCATATTAACCGATAGGGTTATAGCCGCCATCTTGGATTTAAAAATGGCCGCTATCAGGTTTCCTATTTTAATGCTCATAGATGTTATCTGTATTTTCATTAAGTTTCTTTGAGCTTGATTGTGAAACAAGTCCATACAATGTTAGTTTAATCATTCTCGAGACCTCAGTCCTGATGGAATCTATCGCCACGAGGGAGAGAGACAAGGCAATGTGGAATTTTAAGTTAATTCTTAAGGACATTACCACCGTGGTTCAGATGGGACTCAAATTTACAACCTCTCAGCTATGAGGTGGAACAACGTCCAAAGCTCCATTAATTTGTGTTTAATCATACGTAATATGGAGAAATTCCAGTTTTTCTCTGCAATAATTAGTTTTGGTTTTAGACCTGGCCTTGTCTAACCTGGCCTTGTGCAAGAATGAATTCATTTAATGGACTGACCTGGCCTTGTGTAAGTTGGATTCATTTAATGGACTGACCTGGCCTTGTGTAAGTTGGATTCATTTAATGGACTGACCTGGCCTTGTGTAAGTTGGATTCATTTAATGGACTGACCTGGCCTTGTGTAACCTGGCCTTGTGTAACCTGGCCTTGTGTAAGATGGATTCATTTAATGGACTGACCTGGCTTTGTGTAAGATGGATTCATTTAATGGACTGACCTGGCCTTGTGTAAGATGGATTCATTTAATGGACTGACCTGGCCTTGTGCAAGAATGGATTCATTTAAAGGACTGACCTGGCCTTGTGTAAGATAGATTCATTTAATGGACTGACCTGGCCTTGTGCAAGAATGGATTCATTTAAAGGACTGACCTGGCCTTGTGTAAGATAGATTCATTTAATGAACTGACCTGGCCTTGTGTAAGGAAGTTGGCTAGCATGGCTCCTGTTACAGCATTATCCAGATGGCTGTCCTCAAATATAATCAGTGGAGACTTGCCACCGAGTTCCAGCGTGACATGCTTTATATTCTGCAATAATATAGAACTGATATATAGCGGTGCAATAATACAGGAAGGAATGATAGATCACGGTGCAATAATACAGGAATGATAGATCAGTGCAATAATACAGGAATGATTGATCACGGTGCAATAATACAGGAATGATAGATCACGGTGCAATAATACAGGAATGATAGATCACGGTGCAATAATACAGGAATGATAGATTACGGTGCAATAATACAGGAATGATAGATCATGGTGCAATAATACAGGAATGATTAATCATGGTGCAATAATACAGGAATGATAGATTACGGTGCAATAATACAGGAATGATAGATCATGGTGCAATAATACAGGAATGATTAATCATGGTGCAATAATACAGGAATGATAGATCGCGGTGCAATAATACAGGAATGATAGATCATGGTGCAATAATACAGGAATGATTGATCATGGTGCAATAATACAGGATTGATAGATCACGGTGCAATATTACAGGAAAGATAGATCACAGTGCAATAATACAGGAATGATAGATCATGGTGCAATAATACAGGAAAGATAGATCACGGTGCAATATTACATGAAAGATAGATCACGGTGCAATAATACAGGAATGATAGATCATGGTGCAATAATACAGGAATGATAGATCACGGTGCAATAATACAGGAATGATAGATCATGATACAATAATACAGGAATAATAGATCATGGTGCAATAATACAGGAATGATAGATCATGGTGCAATAATACAGGAATGATAGATCACGGTGCAATATTACAGGAATGATAGATCATGGTGCAATAATACAGGAATGATAGATCATGGTGCAATAATACAGGAATGATAGATCATGGTGCAATAATACAGGAATGATAGATCATGGTGCAATAATACAGGAATGAATGATAGATCATGGTGCAATAATACAGGAATGATAGATCATGGTGCAATAATACAGGAATGATAGATCACGGTGCAATAATACAGGAATGATAGATCATGGTGCAATAATACAGGAATGAATGATAGATCACGGTGCAATAATACAGGAAGGAATGATAGATCACGGTGCAATAATACAGGAATGATAGATCACGGTGCAATAATACAGGAATGATAGATCATGGTGCAATACTACAGGAATGATAGATCACGGTGCAGTAATACAGGAATGATAGATCACGGTGCAATAATACAGGAATGATAGATCGCGGTGCAATATTACAGGAAAGATAGATCACGGTGCAATATTACAGGAATGATAGATCACGGTGCAATAATACAGGAATGATAGATCACGGTGCAATAATACAGGAATGATAGATCACGGTGCAATAATACAGGTATGATATATCATGGTGCAATAATACAGGAATGATAGATCACGGTACAATAATACAGGAATGATAGATCACGGTGCAATAATACAGGAATGATAGATCACGGTGCAATAATACAGAAATGATAGATTATGGTGCAATAATACAGGAATGATAGATCACGGTGCAATAATACAGGAATGATAGATCATGGTGCAATATTACAGGAATGATAGATTATGGTGCAATATTACAGGAAAGATAGATCATGGTGCAATAATACAGGAATGATAGATTATGGTGCAATATTACAGGAAAGATAGATCACGGTGCAATAATACAGGAATGATATATCATGGTGCAATAATACAGGAATGATAGATCACGGTGCAATAATACAGGAATGATAGATCACGGTGCAATAATACAGGAATGATAGATCACGGTGCAATAATACAGGAATGATAGATCGCGGTGCAATAATACAGGAATGATAGATCATGGTGCAATAATTCAGGAATGATAGATCACGGTGCAATAATACAGGAATGATAGATTATGGTGCAATATTACAGGAAAGATAGATCACGGTGCAATAATACAGGAATGATAGATCATGGTGCAATAATACAGGAATGATAGATCACGGTGCAATAATACAGGAATGATAGATCACGGTGCAATAATACAGGAATGATAGATCATGGTGCAATAATACAGGAATGATAGATCACGGTGCAATAATACAGGAATGATAGATCATGGTGCAATAATACAGGAATGATAGATCATGGTGCAATAATACAGGAATGATAGATCACGGTGCAATAATACAGGAATGATAGATCACAGTGCAATAATACAGGAATGATAGATCACGGTGCAATAATACAGGAATGATAGATCACGGTGCAATAATACAGGAAAGATAGATCACGGTGCATTAATACAGGAATGATAGATCAAGGTGCAATATTACAGGAATGAATGATCAAGGTGCAATAATACAAGAATGATAGATCGAGGATAGATTTTATAGCACTTTCTGGCACATGGATAACACATGCACACCAAAACAGCCAACAAATACCTTCTACATACCGTACATATTCGCCTATAACATGGCAGTTTTAGTACCAAATTATGGCCTCAAAGTAGCTTCTCGTCTTATAAGCGGGTGATATATATTTTTTAAAGAACAGTTTGTTTAAATACATTTAAATACAACAAATAAGGAAACATCACATATGTCAATGGGGGGTGGGTGGAGCCTCTGTCACTCACAGACAGAACTCACCTTAATGACATTTGAACCGCGTTATGGGGTGACATTTGATGCGAATGGGGGCCAGCCCTAATGAACAGCCACCTAAATTGCAAACCCCTTCAGAACTATTAATATCAGCACTGTACCTTCGCGCAGGCTTCCATGACCTTTGACCCCACAGTTACACTACCGGTGAAGGTCATCTTGTCTACGCCTGGGTGACTGCTTAGCAACTGGCCTGTTTCTGCCTCGCCCTGTGTGTACAAATAATATTTACTTGACTTGTTGTGGGTGAAATATTTGGGGCCAATTATTCAATTTGTGTCTACATGAATATTACAAAAAACATTCTTGTGTAAACATTAATTATTTCACAACGAAACAAACTTTAGTAACTTATATTAATCAATCAATCTTGTTGGTGCGGATGAAAGCGTATATATATAATTTTTGTGGGAGGAAACCGGAGTACGCAGAGAAAACTCACGAGTCCAATATGGCCACCATAATACCATCTTGAATACTTGTCGGTCTGCGGATTGAACGTGGGATGCATTGGTGAGAAGCTACGCCAACAACAGCCATTTAAAATTAACAATAAACACACAAATTTCACCTTGCTCAAGAGAACACGTCTAACTTAAACAAGCGACAACTTGCATCTATAGACAACTTGCATCTATAGACAACTTGCATCAATAGACAACTTGCATCAATAGACAACTTGCATCAATAGACAACTTGCATCTATAGACAACTTCATTTAATAGACAACTTGTCAACTTGCATCAATAGACAACTTGCATCAATAGACAACTTGCATCAATAGACAACTTGCATCAATAGACAACTTGCATCTATAGACAACTTGCATCTATAGACAACTTGCATCAATAGACAACTTGCATCAATAAAAAACTTCATTTAATAGGACAACTTGTCAACTTGCATCTATAGAAAACTTCATTTAATAGACAACTTGTCAACTTGCATCAATAGACAACTTGCATCAATAGACAACTTGCATCAATAGAAAACTTCATTTAATAGACAACTTGTCAACTTGCATCAATAGAAAACTTGCATCAATAGAAAACTTCATTTAATAGACAACTTGTCAACTTGCATCAATAGAAAACTTGCATTAATAGAAAACTTTTTCAGTTCCTGTTTGTTGTATTAATGAACAAGTTATGTTCCCTTACAAGACCATTCTTCTTTATAGACCCCTTTTTTCATTTCCCAGGGATAGTCTCAATACAAATTTGATTTATATCGTACTACATAATAGCTGTCCAGTAATGCTGCCTCACCTGTACTACATTATAACAGCCGTCCAGTAATCCTGCCTCACCTGTACTACATTATAACAGCCGTCCAGTAATCCTGCCTCACCTGTACTACATTATAACACCCATCCAGTAATCCTGCCACACATGTACTACATTATAACAGCCGTCCAGTAATCCTGCCTCACCTGTACTACATTATAACAGCCGTCCAGTAATCCTGCCTCACCTGTACTACATTATAACATCCGTCCAGTAATCCTGCCTCACCTGTACTACATTATAACATCCATCCAGTAATCCTGCCTCACCTGTACTACATTATAACAGCCACCCAGTAATCCTGCCTCACCTGTACTACATTATAACAGCCATCCAGTAATCCTGCCTCACCTGTACTACATTATAACAGCCATCCAGTAATCCTGCCTTACCTGTACTACATTATAACATCCATCCAGTAATCCTGCCACACCTGTACTACATTATAACATCCATCCAGTAATCCTGCCACACCTGTACTACATTATAACATCCATCCAGTAATCCTGCCTTACCTGTACTACATTATAACATCCATCCAGTAATCCTGCCTCACCTGTACTACATTATAACATCCGTCCAGTAATACTGCCTCACCTGTACTACATTATAACAGCTGTCCAGTAATCCTGCCTCACCTGTACTACATTATAACATCCACCCAGTAATCCTGCCTCACCTGTACTACATTATAACAGCAGTACAGTAATTCTGCCTCAACTGTACTACATTATAACATCCATCCAGTAATCCTGCCACACCTGTACTACATTATAACATCCATCCAGTAATCCTGCCACACCTGTACTACATTATAACATCCGTCCAGTAATCCTGCCTCACCTGTACTACATTATAACATCCGTCCAGTAATCCTGCCTCACCTGTACTACATTATAACAGCCGTCCAGTAATCCTGTCTCACCTGTACTACATTATAACAGCCATCCAGTAATCCTGCCTCACCTGTACTACATTATAACAGCCATCCAGTAATCCTGCCTCACCTGTACTACATTATATGTTATGTTATGTTATATTTCGGGTTTTACGCCTGCATCAGCACCATTTTGGGCTATATCGCCAGCGGGCAGTTTACTTAACAACACCTTTCCTGGGCAGGCTCCAGCGGTTAACCAGTACTTGGGTGCACCAACCTCCGTAAGAAACTGCCAACTTTTTCATATAAATGAGACACGGCCTGAGCGGGGCTCGAACCCGTGACCATCAGTGATGATAGGTTACAGTGGTATACAAGTCAGCGACCTTAACCACTCGACCACGGAGGCGGTACTACATTATAACATCCATCCAGTAATCCTGCCTCACCTGTACTACATTATAACATCCAACCAGTAATCCTGCCTCACCTGTACTACATTATAACAGCCATCCAGTAATCCTGCCTCACCTGTACTACATTATAACAGCCATCCAGTAATCCTGCCTCACCTGTACTACATTATAACATCCATCCAGTAATCCTGCCTCACCTGTACTACATTATAACAGTCGTCCAGTAAACCTGCCTCACCTGTTCTACATTACAACAGCCGTCCAGTAATCCTGCCTCACCTGTACTACATTATAACACCCGTCCAGTAATCCTGCCTCACCTGTACTACATTATAACACCCGTCCAGTAATCCTGCCTCACCTGTACTACATTATAACATCCATCCAGTAATCCTACCTCACCTGTACTACATTATAACATCCATCCAGTAATCCTACCTCACCTGTACTACATTATAACATCCATCCAGTAATCCTGCCTCACCTGTACTACATTATAACAGCCATCCAGTAATCCTGCCTCACCTGTACTACATTATAACAGCCATCCAGTAATCCTGAACACCTGTACTACATTATAACATCCATCCAGTAATCCTGCCTCACCTGTACTACATTATAACAGCCGTCCAGTAATCCTGCCTCACCTGTACTACATTATAACACCCATCCAGTAATCCTGCCTCACCTGTACTACATTATAACAGCCATCCAGTAATCCTGCCTCACCTTTACTACATTATAACATCCATCCAGTAATCCTGAACACCTGTACTACATTATAACAGCCGTCCAGTAATCCTGCACTACATTATAACAGCCGTCCAGTAATCCTGCCTCACCTGTACTACATTATAACAGCCGTCCAGTAATCCTGCCTCACCTGTACTACATTATAACAGCCATCCAGTAATCCTGAACACCTGTACTACATTATAACATCCATCCAGTAATCCTGCCTCACCTGTACTACATTATAACAGCCGTCCAGTAATCCTGCCTCACCTGTACTACATTATAACACCCATCCAGTAATCCTGCCTCACCTGTACTACATTATAACAGCCATCCAGTAATCCTGCCTCACCTTTACTACATTATAACATCCATCCAGTAATCCTGAACACCTGTACTACATTATAACAGCCGTCCAGTAATCCTGCACTACATTATAACAGCCGTCCAGTAATCCTGCCTCACCTGTACTACATTATAACAGCCGTCCAGTAATCCTGCCTCACCTGTACTACATTATAACAGCCGTCTGGTAATCCTGCCTCACCTGTACTACATTATAACATCCATCCAGTAATCCTGCCTCACCTGTACTACATTATAACATCCGTCCAGTAATCCTGCCTCACCTGTACTACATTATAACATCCGTCCAGTAATCCTGCCTCACCTGTACTACATTATAACATCCGTCCAGTAATCCTGCCTCACCTGTACTACATTATAACAGCCGTCCAGTAATCCTGCCTCACCTGTACTACATTATAACAGCCGTCCAGTAATCCTGCCTCACCTGTACTACATTATAACAGCCGTCTGGTAATCCGGCCTCCTTGTAGATCTCGCCCAACATGACCGCAGTAAGAGGTGTCATCTGTGACGGCTTGAAAACGAATGAATTACCACATGCTAGCGCAGGGGCCGACTTCCATGAAGCCATCTGGAAAGGATAGTTCCAGGCACCTATACCGCCTACCACCCCAAGGGGCTCTCGTATAGTGTAGGCAAAGCTTCCACCAGATAGCTGCAAAAAGTCACCTGAAATACAGGGTTCATTCTAGGTCAGAATTTTTGGGAGAAGTGAGAAAGCGCGTGATCGCTTCCTTAAATGGTGTTCTTTAACCCATACCCTGATATATACGTATTTCTACGTGTTATCGGGCACCTGATATATACATATTTATACGTGTTATCGGGCACCTGATATATACGTATATATACGACCATACCAGTCACCTGATAAATACGTGTTTCTACGTGTCCGTTTTAAATCCATCATTTTCGCTACTTAAATACGGCAGAAAAGCGGTCAAAATATGTTTCAGTAAGCAACAAGTATGTATCTATAAATGTCTGAAGTTAAAATGAAAATAAATCTAAAAATAGCAATTACTCAAGGCAAACCCATTGTAGCTTGCATAAAAATATCTAGGTATTTGGTAAATTTCCACAGTGAAGGCCAATTCATGCGTATGGTCTAAAATTAGAATTGGATTGAAATTAGAACATTTATCACGTGACATTATGATGCATTAAATGGGTTCCCTGGTGGGGGGTGCAGGTGTTAGCGAAACAAATTTGTTTGAAGTTTCTGTTGTATGACCACGGCTATAGATCAAAGTGCATGTAAGTCATAATGTTATGCAAGCATGATGTTTTTTGCTATACAGTATACATGGCCGTAGGGTAATAACATTTGGGTTCAAAGGTTTTAATGCTAATTACCGACTAATGTCGGCATGACAACAGTTTGACAGGAAGCATCCAGTTCGAAATACACAGGGCGGTGTCTTAGGAACTTGTTGATATCAAAGGATGTGTGTTGTAGCCTCATGGAATGGCTAATGTTGCCAGCTAAACAGAGGGTAATAAACCCATGTGGGTGGAGTCTTTAATCAGAAAGTCCAATTGATTTAGGAAATTGATTTAATCAACTTAGGTTGCCACGCCCTTTTCCATGCACTATTAACTATTAAATAAACAAATATAGTCGAATATAATAATTATTCTCCAAAACCTGCATGTCCAATATTTACACCTCCATATCTAAGTAAATACTAAAAAGTTTCTTTTAAAAATTATATCGTTGAAAACATCATTTATTTTTCTAAATTTTTTATTCTTACCATAAATATATTAAAGTAAGTTTTTATCAGGGAAAACAGGGTTAAACATGATAGGGGTCATTTTATCAGTTTTTCCTGAAAATACCTTATGGGGACAGTGTACAGTTATTGGTCTCTTATCTATTGGTAGCTGATAAACTATTACATAGTTACTGTATTGGGCTGGAGAACCTGATCTGACTTTTTATTATGAGGGAAAGGGTTAATATCATCATCATCATCATCAATCCTCTTCACCCCGGTTGGGGTATAGGGCCTTCACCACTGCTCTCCACTTGGACAGGGTTAATATACTTCTGCAAAATAGGGTTAAAATGCACAGTACAACCATTAAACACAACATTGGAATAGAAGGAGTGCTTTATAATGGGCCAGTGTATCTTACTAGACACAATTTTGTTTGAAAATCGTAAAAACCTAAAAATATATTTTTTTTTAGGGCGATGTCAGGGTCCCTAGGGCGACTATTTCGCCCACATCGCCCTCTAGAATGATCCCTGGAAATAGAATAGTAGTATGAACACTACTGGGCATAAGCACAGTTGCATTTCTTGCAATGAATGTGTATGCCCAGTTTGTATCTATTTCCATATGAATTTCCTCACTAATGATATGCAGCCGACATGAACACTTACAAGTTACAGGCATGCGCATTTGCAGTGTTGGTCAGCGTTCTTTGCAAGAAAAGGCGTGTCTTACAGTTTACACTGTTGCATCTAATTGACAGATCAGGCCTAATCACAAATTTGGCCTAAATACATTTTAAATAGAAAGTGTGACATTATCGTCTTTGTGTCATTCAAAAAGAATAATTAATGTAAACATAAGTAGTGAATTGCGGGTTAACAATTTGCAACGTTCAGGTGTACAACAAGTCCGAGATATAACTATGTTCGCCATGCTTGCAGTGTTCGATATTTTTGATATAGTTGGGAAAAACAGAGACGTATTCAGGTGGGGTGCTCAGGGGACTCGAGCACCCCCTTAATGTCCAGAGTGATGATTTTTCATCTCATTAATTTCGTATAACACCAGCACCTATTATCATTTTAAACCACAGGTACCAGGAAATGAAACCATTTGGTATTCAGTTTCTCAAAATGTTATGGGGGAGCATGCATGCCCCCCGTACCCCCCTAGGATGGACCAATTGCGGTGGTCAGGCCAGCTTTGCTAGGATGGGGGCATAAACACGAGATATAAGACAACATGGAAAAAGATTGTTTTACTGTGAAAAGTCCATATAACAATAAGAAAATTGAAGCAAGCAAGCACAAATCTCTTATTTCATGTTCCATTGTATAAATCGTTCACAGCACAGCAGGGATGTGATAGGAACATTGTGAAAACAGAGGAAATCTGCCAAAATACGGTAGAGAGGATCACCCCAACCCGAATGATGATAAATTATTATTTCTGAACAGCTTAGACCAAATCTGACAATATGGGTCTCCCTATTCACAGACAAGAGATGAAAAATGGTTAAATAGGCATACAAGACGTCGACAAGAGATGGTTACTGAACAAATATGATATAATAAAGTCATCTAAAGTATTAAATATAACATGTGTTTGTCTTATATTGGCTTATTCCATCCAAAAAACTCAAACGCCGTCTTGACAGTCCGCCATACTGTAAAGGGACTTAACTCTGTCTGACCCAGCAGCCGACAAGAGATCAGGCACCTGTTCCCCTGTGTGCGTTAAGAGTTAAGTCCCTTTACAGTATGGCGGACCGTCAATACGGCGTTTGATCGTGTTGAGTTATTTGGATGGAATAAGCCAATATAAGACAAACACATGTTATATTTAATACTTTAGATGACTTTATTATATCATATTTGTTCAGTAACCATCTCTTGTCGACGTCTTGTATGCCTATTTAACCATTTTTCATCTCTTGTCGGTTCTTGTCGGTTCTTGTCTGTTCTTGTCTGTTCTTGTCTGTTCTTGTTTGTGAATAGGGAGACCGGGCAATATTGATCTTTTCAAGAATTTGACCCAAAAAATTGGAAATCCTCTAAAAGGATGATTCCCAGCCCTGGTACAAACAGCTGGTTGTATCGGTGTGCATATGGGTAGTATATACGGGTGTGGTCAAGTATTACCAGCAACTGTAGCAGCAAGGCCCGCGTAGTAGTCGATGGTGTCAGCACAACCCTGTATGTCGAACCTCGACTCCCATATCGGCTTCCCCGTGTCCAACGTTTCCACTCGGGCCAGTTCTTCTTGTCTCAACTGAAATAACGACCAACATCCAAATAAGGACCATTATTTTGAAATCCCATCAAGTCATATCAATGTATTTTAACCTCCAAATATGGATTACCTGTCAACAAAGACCACTGCTTCATATTCCTGTTGGTGGTCTTTATAGAGAGGTGGTCTTTATAGAGGTGGTCTTTATAGAGAGTTGGTCTTTATAGAGAGTTGGTCTTTATATAGAGTTGGTCTTTATAGAGAGTTGGTCTTTATAGAGAGTTGGTCTTTATAGAGAGTTGGTCTTTATAGAGAGTTGGTTGGTCTTTATAGAGATTTTGTCTTTATAGAGAGTTGGTCTTTATAGAGAGTTGGTTGGTCTTTATAGAGAGTTGGTTGGTCTTTATAGAGAGTTGGTTGGTCTTTATAGAGAGTTGGTTGGTCTTTATAGAGAGTTGGTTGGTCTTTATAGAGAGTTGGTCTTTATAGAGAGTTGGTTGGTCTTTATAGAGAGAGTTGGTCTTTATAGAGAGTTGGTCTTTATAGAGCGAGTTGGTCTTTATACAGAGTTGGTCTTTATAGAGAGTTGGTCTTTATAGATAGTTGGTCTTTATAGAGAGGTGGTCTTTATAGAGAGTTGGTCTTTATAGAGAGAGTTGGTCTTTATAGAGTTGGTCTTTATAGAGAGTTGGTCTTTATAGAGAGAGTTGGTCTTTATAGAGAGAGTTGGTCTTTATAGAGAGTTGGTCTTTATAGAGAGGTGGTCTTTATTTGGCAAGCATTTTATGGAAATGTCCGATCGCGCTTACTTTACATGAATATTTAACATGTGGTAGCCCAGCTAATGAAAACGGAAAGTCATATTCCTGTTAAAAAAACTTCCCTGTCATAATTTACTAAAACAAGCTAGCTCCGCCTTCAAGTGTATACCACTGTAACATATCATCACTGATGGTCACTGGTTCGAGTCCCGCTCAGACCGTGACAAGTTTCTGACAGAGGTTGGTGCATCAAGTACTGGTTAACTGCTGAAGCCTACCCAGGAAAGGTGTTGTAAGGTAAACTGCCCGCCGGCGATATAGCCCAAAATGGTACTAACGAAGGCGAAGGCACAAAACCCGAACAAAGAAACAAAGCATAAAAGGTTGCTAAAATTACGCATGAATTTGTTACAAAACCAGTCAAATCTGCCGTAATGAAATCAACCATTCTTTACATTTTTATGCACTTGAACATTGTTCCATCCAGCTCTCTTCGTACATGTAGCTCCATTTCTCCATAGCCAATCATAGAACACAAAATTAAATTAAAACACAAAGTGGGCCATATGGTTAGCACAACCTGATATGATAAGCAAAGTGAAGAGCAAATTTAACCCTACCCTAATGTCCAGATTACTGCCACTTGTCCCAAGATTACTGCCAAATGTCCCAAAATTACTGCCAAATGTCCCAAGATTACTGCCAAATGTCCCAATATTACTGCCAATTCTCCCAAGAGTACTGCCAAATGTCCCAAGATTACTGCCAATTGTCCCAAGATTACTGCCACTTGTCCCAAGATTATTGCCAAGTGTCCCAATATTACTGCCAATTGTCCCAAGATTACTGCCAATTGTCCCAAGATTACTGCCAAATGTCCCAAAATTACTGCCAATTGTCCCAAGATTACTGCCAATTGTCCCAAGATTACTGCCAATTGTCCCAAGATTACTGCCAATTGTATATTTCGTTACTGTCTCTATCGTTAATGTACAATGTACTTATAGCAATGAAATTAATGTGTGCATATATCACTGTTAGGAAAGTTTTATTAAAATTATTGTCATATAATTTCGGTTTTTTGTGCAGGAACAGGACATTAAATGACTTTTCTTTCATTTCTTTGTGATCTAAATATGACGAGGGTGTCTGATTAGCAGTGGTTAGCACGCTCGCTTTCTCACTAATGCAACCCGGGTTCGATCCTCGGACTGGGGAGTATGTGAGAAGGTACGGTGGTCGCCAGAACGGACAGGCGCCATTTTCTCCGGGTACTCCGGTTTCCTCCCTCACGAATGACCACATTTACGCTTTCATCCGCGCTAACGAGAATGATTAATATAAGTTGATAAAACTTGCTTCGCAATCGTTGCAAAATAAATAATGTTTATATATTTTCAATAATGACAGAAATGAATACCCTGAGCAACTAAAGATTTCATAACCCGCTACATACACAACCTACCCGGCAAAGTTGTGCAGCTCGTCCGAGCACCTGTCCCCTTTCGAAGCCAGACATACCAGCCCAGGATTTTTGGGCTCTCTCAGCCACGCTTATAGCATTATCAAGGTCAGAAGCCCCGGAACTCTGCACTGTCTTCAACACCTCACCTGTAATACAAAATACATACCAGTAACACAAGTACCAAAAATCTAAAATGACTAATTTTATTTTTATTTTAAGCTGAAAAGTTTTTTATGCAATACACTTTAATTATGGTGCTACAACAATGCGTCTACATGACATCATAAATGACGATGATGTCACTGGCGGCTCAAGTCCAAAAAGCGTTCACGTTGACGCTATTTCAAACTGCAGGGGCTTGGAATAATAACCATAAAGTAAGCAGTGAGAAATAAACAATTTCAAAAATGGATCTGTAGTCCAGTGGTAACACGCTGGACTGGTAATCCAGGGATTGCAGGTTCGACCCTCCGTCTGACCATAATATAATTAACAGTCTTTCAGATGGGACGTCAAACCGATGTCTCGTGTCGGTGCTTTACACTGTGCACGTAAAAGAACCAGAGGAGACTCTGTAATGGGTCACTGTCTATATCATTGCACTATCCTCAAAAAATTTATTGCTCATATGGGCAACCAGTAGCGATGATAAATAAACGTAAAAAAACACAAACACAAGTACCAATGCAACATCAGAATGCTAGAGTGATACAAAACACTGCGCAGGTATTTGACACAAATCAAATGTTTGATTTTACAGTGGAATATACCGTACATATTCACCTATAACACGAGCTTTTTACCACCAGATTTTACAGTGGAATATTATATACCGTACATATTCACCTATAACACAAGCTTTTTACCACCAGATTATTGCTTCAAAGTGGCTTCCCGTCTTCATGAAATGGTTAGCGGTAATAAAAATTATTAAAAAATATATACTTTTTTATAATACAATGTTTGTTAAAGCAGCATTACATCGTAATAAAGGATGTTTTGGATAAAATATAAATACTAATGTGTGTGTTTACAAAAATCGAAATAGTCGCTCAGAAACGATAAAATTCCAATAAATTTAAACCGTCGTACACGCAAATTTGTTTATCAACACACGAAATGTAAACACGCACAGCGCGCATGCGTGACACAACAGAGGATGTAGAAAACAACGTATATATTTTGAACGAGAAAGACTATCTATCTATCTTCCTCTAATGTCGAACCCCTCGCTGGGATGTAGAAATGTCCCTAAAAGACTTAGCTAACAGAGGTATGAATCAACATATCAAGTAATTTAATTAAAAAAGACAATGTGGGACAAATGGGGACAATGCATTCCGAATGTAAACAAGTGCGGACGATGCGTTCCGGTTATAAACAAGTGCGTGACCGATCGACTCGGAAAGTCCTACTTTCGGTTTCGAGTTTGTTTTATCGCAAAAAAACACTGTTTACCAAATGAACATAAGCATACAAAGTATAATGTTAGAATGTGTAGCAGCATTGCTACCCATACGTAAAAATTGAATTTTCAGATATCTTTTTATTTCATACGATGTAATGCTGTTTTAAATGGCATCCATAATTACATTTTTGAAAAGAACGCACTATGACACTGACAATTTCTTCAACTTGCATTAGTCAAACATGCAATAAAATTATACATGGTCTGGTGTCCATTTTATCAACCCGTCTTGTATGTGAGTGCATGCCAAAAGGCCCAAAACCCACAGACTTCAGGAACAAAGTATAGGGAGATCGCCCAATAGGCGAGTATGGACGGTGGTCAATGTGAGTGGACATTTCACTGACCGTCATGAGTACAACTCTTGACAAATTTCTTTCAAAATTAAATCACTACCTCCTAGACAAAACCCTCTACATGTATATGCACACAGTTTTAACAAAATCCATCAACAACTGTTTAAGTTATCTACTTGTCCCCCCCCAAAAAAAAAAAGAAGAAAAAGAAAGAGATGGAGTAGGTGGTCGAAGGTTCGAATCTCGTTAGGGGTTTGTTCTGATATGGCCGGTTGGTGAGCTGCCAGCTAGTTAAATAATGACCTCTATTAAGCAGCCACCTGTGGTAAGCATCCACTTTCTATGATTCCCTTGGCTGGCTGCTTAACACAGGTTAGACTGCATAAGAGTACACTCTCGTATTCTCGGATATACGGACTCCTTATACATGTACTCCCATATTTGGATCCATATTTTGCAGTGTGGTGCAGGTAACAATGTGAATGTTTTATATCTAGTTTAACCTGTGGCAGGGTATAGCAATGCAAACTGTATATCTAGTTTAACCTGTGGCAGGGTATAGCAATGCAAACTGTATATCTAATTTAACCTGTGGCAGGGTATAGCAATGCAAACTGTATATCTAATTTAACCTGTGGCAGGGTATAGCAATGCAAACTGTATATCTAGTTTAACCTGTGGCAGGGTATAGCAATGCAAACTGTATATCTAGTTTAACCTGTGGCAGGGTATAGCAATGCAAACTGTATATCTAGTTTAACCTGTGGCAGGGTATAGCAATGCAAACTGTATATCTAGTTTAACCTGTGGCAGGGTATAGCAATGCAAACTGTTGCCGACTATCTGTATTCACTGGTTCCACTCGCTGGCCATCTAGGAAATTCAGAGGTTGTGTGACGACAGAAGATCTTGCTACAGCGGAGTGACAGTTCCTCCTCTGTATGAGTGACAGACACGCTGCTCTAAGCTTTATTAAACAAGTCATTGTGTAGATCTATAGACTCTGAAATACACAAAAAGCATCAGATTAATTAAGTGTTGATCTACAGACTTTGAAATACACAAAAAGCATCAGATTAATTAAGTGTTGATCTACAGACTTTGAAATAAACAAAAAGCATCAGATTAATTAAGTGTAGATCTACAGACTCTGAAATACACAAAAAGCATCAGATTAATTAAGTGTAGATCTACAGACCCTGAAATACACAAAAAGCATCAGATTAATTAAGTGTTGATCTACAGACTTTGAAATAAACAAAAAGCATCAGATTAATTAAGTGTAGATCTACAGACCCTGAAATACACAAAAAGCATCAGATTAATTAAGTGTAGATCTACAGACTCTGAAATACACAAAAAGCATCAGATTAATTAAGTGTAGATCTACAGACTCTGAAATACACAAAAAGCATAAGATTAATTAAGTGTAGATCTACAGACTTTGAAATAAACAAAAAGCATAAGATTAATTAAGTGTAGATCTATAGACTCTGAAATAAACAAAAAGCATAAGATTAATTAAGTGTCCTCACTTGCTACTATAATGACAACAAGTGGTGGATCCAGGAAATGGTGCTATGAGGGGCATGAGTTGGCCAAGAGAGTCTGGGGGCATCACTTCTCCCTAAAAAAAAACTAAAAAAACAACAACAAAACAACATTTTTGGTTTCTACGATTGTTTCTAAAATGTTGTCTAGTAAGATACACTGGCCCATTATAAAGCACTCCTTCTATTCAAATGTTGTATTTAATGGTTGTACTGTGCATTTTAACCCTATTTTGCAGAAGTATATTAAAGAACACCATTTAAGGAAGCGAGCACGCGCTTTCTCACTTCTCCCAAAAATTCTGACCTAGAATGAACCCTGCATATATATACAATACAAAACATGACAATTCAAAGAAAAGCTAATGGGTCGGACCACACATTCTAGCAACTGTGAACATTACACTTGAGATACAAGAACGCCACTACAGTCAAACCTGTGTTAGTGGTCACCTCTATTAAGCAGCCAACCTGCATTAAGCAGCCAGCTTCCAGATTCCTAATATGTTGTTTTGCTATACATTTGACCTCTATTAAGCAGCCACCTGTGCTAAGCAGCCACTTTCTGCGATTCCCTTGGCTGGTTGCTTAAGACAGGTTTGACTGTATGTGTATTTGGATTGCCGGTGATTTCAATCATCCCAACATTCTCTGGTCAGATAACACCATCAACGGTCACCAGTACCAGAAATCAATGAATGAATAATTTCTCCTACTTGAACCAGAATTAGATCTCGCCCCGGCCGTCGACTTGCCCACCCGTGGCAACAACATCCTAGACCTCTTTTTCATAAACAAGGCCAATCTCATCATGTTGGATACAAATATGTCTGCACCAAAAGGAGTATGTGTGGACATGAGTACATGTGGACACACACTGCCAACATCAACTCCATCCAAAAAAGACGATTTTAGAAAGTTTTCAGACAACATCAGATATCAATACCATATGCCTTTATGGGATATCTTCAAGAATGGTTACCAGCACATCACTGAAGTTGAGGTTCCCTCACGTTTAAAGTCCACAGCGCTCAAGTTACCAATACTGGATCATGGATCAACTTAGGCATCCAGTGCATATCGCGATTTAAGAAACAATGGCTCGGACGTGCCAGAAAAACAAACTCTCCAACAGAGAACTCACACGCATGTACATGTAGGAAAGTCCATGCCAACAGAAAACCATCAGAACTCCCAATGTTTTTTTTGTGTGTATAATTTCTATTACTGCCCACAAATCCGTTTCTGATTATTATTGGGAGGTCAGTCTATTGTGGCGGAGAGTAGACTACATGCATTTCCTGAGTAAGAACCAGTACTCAACTCTCCAACCTCCTTAAGCGAATGACAACTTTCTCACATAATTATCACCATTTATCACTTGTCACTATAGGGAGCGAACCTACAGCCCTGACATTTTAGTCTGAGCCAATAATTCATTCATTTTTTTGTGTGAAGACATATTTATAACTGTTCATGTCCGGAAAGCTTCAAAATATTAGTCAGAAATCCCGCCATCGGATCAGGGTGGAGAGTGCTATGCGAAATTGACCTCGAAATAACAGGGACATTTTTTTAATGTAGAGGTCTTATTTATATGACTACTCTCCAGTGTGTGAAGCTGTAACAGGCCCTACACTGTAACATATACAGATACAAAGTAGATGTCATTAGTGGCGTGTAGTATTACAGGCCCTACACTGTAACATATACAGGCTGGTTAGTGGTGTTGGAACTCAATTAACATTCAATAGATTATATAGTCTCCCTATTCACCGACAAGAAACGTCAAGAGCAGAAAAATGGTTAAACAGGCATACAAGACGTCGACAAGAGACGGTTACTGAGCGCACGCACACAGGGGAACAGGTGCCTGTTCTCTTGTCGGCTGCTGGGTCAGACAGAGTTAAGTCCCTTTACAGTATGGCGGACCGTCAAGACGGCGTTCGATCGTGTTGAGTTTTTTGGATGGAATAAGCCAATATAAGACAAACACATGTTATATTTAATACTTTAGATGACTTTATTATATTATATTTGTTCAGTAACCATCTCTTGTTGACGTCTTGTATGCCTGTTTAACCATTTTTCTGCTCTTGACGATTCTTGTCACTTCTTGTCTGTGAATAGGGAGACCGGATTATACAACCACAGATTTTAATCACAGGTAAATAGGAAATTTAAGTTGTCCATAGCGAGTACTTGTCTACCATGTCTAAAGTGACCATGCAAAGAAAGAGCGGAAAAGTTAGTGACCCGACGTGGGACTCAAACCCATGACCTCCCGAACACTAGTCGGACAGCTCTACCAACTGAGCTAGCCGGGCCGCTGTTCTACCCACGCCGAAATACACTACATTCTTCCCTCTTTTATTCTTTAGGAGCCGCACTCCGATTCCTGGAGCCGCACCCCTACTCCTTTGCCCGTACCATATATCCTCATCGCCATTAAAGTGACCATGGTTACGATCATGGTAAGAAAGTGCGGAAAAGTTAGTGACCCGACGTGGGACTCGAACCCACGACCTTCCGAACACTAGTTGGACAGCTCTATCAACTGAGCTAGCCAGGCCGCTGTTCTACCCACGCCGAAATACACTACATGTCTAACACCTTTATCAAGTAATACCAATAGCGCCCGATATTTTTCTATATATTACATATTGCCCGTATTTTCCCTATACTTCTATAGCGGGCGCTATAATGTGTCCGCATTTTAGACTGCGCCCTATCCGATGACCATGCTATTTGAAAGAAATTGCGATATTTGACTTTATCTTCCTATAACTTTGGAAAAGTGTCACCCCCCCCTTCGACACATTGCGACGTTGTTAGATTACAGGCATAGTTATGTGAGATGCATCTTACCATTTGTATCTACGCCAAGAGATTTTATTAGATATTTTACAAATAAGGTTTTATTTTTTCAGGGGACATAATTTATGCCGTCTTCAAATTGAAGGTAAATTTTGGCGTGTGGTTTCGACCAGATTGCGGCGGGAAATGATGAAATCAAGGGACAGTATCTGACATGTTCGTCTCGGTTGTCTGTATGAACACAAAGCATGTTATCCAATATACGTTCGGTGATTTCCGTAAAATAACCAAATTGATGCTGAAATTATGTTAAGAATAATGAGTAGACAAACATTGTATAATAAAAATGATTAAATGAAATAGCTTTCATTAAAAAAAAAGATAAACTATTTTTTTTTTCGTACATTATTCATTCTCTTGTGATATAACTAGTACACAAAATGAACTTGTATCTGGTAGCGTGGCCGAGCGGTCTAAGGCGCTGGTTTTAGGCACGTTCGGTGATTTCCGTAAAATAACCAAATTGATGCTGAAATTATGTTAAGAATAATGAGTAGACAAACATTGTATAATAAAAATGATTAAATGAAATAGCTTTCATTAAAAAAAAAGATAAACTATTTTTTTTTTCGTACATTATTCATTCTCTTGTGATATAACTAGTACACAAAATGAACTTGTATCTGGTAGCGTGGCCGAGCGGTCTAAGGCGCTGGTTTTAGGCACGTTCGGTGATTTCCGTAAAATAACCAAATTGATGCTGAAATTATGTTAAGAATAATGAGTAGACAAACATTGTATAATAAAAATGATTAAATGAAATAGCTTTCATTAAAAAAAAAGATAAACTATTTTGTTTTTTCGTACAGTATTCATTCTCTTGTGATATAACTAGTACACAAAATGAACTTGTATCTGGTAGCGTGGCCGAGCGGTCTAAGGCGCTGGTTTTAGGCACCAGTCTCTTCGGAGGCGTGGGTTCGAATCCCACCGCTGCCAATATATTTTGTTTGCTAGATTTTTCGATAAAGTATTAGTATTAGAAGGTGCACTGTACTAGAGTACTGGCTGGTATTGTGACAAACAGAGGCATATTCAGGGGATACACCCTCTTAATTTCCAGAATAATTATTTTTCAACTCATTAATTTACTATAAATTAAACCGTTACAGCAATCACATGCCAGGTCCCTCTTTAGTTCAGTGGTATCATAATCGTTGCCTAGCCCGTACCCGTGCCAGCACAGAATAGCTCTGCAGGACCTATGTCTGCTTCCAGTTCTGGTCACCATGTCTTCAGATGTGTTCAATGACAATGTAGCCCAGTTTGCACTGATGTACAAAGAAGATCTGGATTCTCGAGGCAGCGTTCAGAGCGAGCTACAGTAATACTCATGGAGGACAGCAGTGCTACAGAGCCTACCCACCACAGCAATACAGCAGAGCCTACCCGCCACAGCAATGCAGCAGAGCCTACCCGCCACAGCAATGCAGCAGAGCCTACCCGCCACAGCAATGCAGCAAAGCCTACCTGCCACAGCAATGCAGCAGAGCCTACCTGCCACAGCAATGCCTACCTGCCACAGCAATGCCTACCTGCCACAGCAATGCAGCAGAGCCTACCTGCCACAGCAGAGCCTACCCACCACAACAATGCAGCAGAGCCTACCTACCACAACAATGCAGCAGAGCCTACCTGCCACAGCAATGCAGCAGAGCCTACCCACCATAACAATGTAGCAGAGCCTACCTACCACAACAATGCAGCAGAGCCTACCTACCACAACAATGCAGCAGAGCCTACCTACCACAACAGAGCATACCTGCCACAGCAGAGCCTACCTACGACAACAATGCAGAAGAGCCTACCTACCACAACAATGCAGCAGAGCCTACCCACCACAGCAGAGCCTACCTGCCACAGCAGAGCCTACCTACCACAACAATGCAGCAGAGCCTACCTACCACAACAATGCAGCAGAGCCTACCCACCACAGCAGAGCCTACCTGCCACAGCAATGCAGCAGAGTCTACCTGCCACAACAATGCAGCAGAGCCTACCTACCACAACAATGCAGCAGAGCCTACCCACCACAGCAGAGCCTACCTGCCACAGCAATGCAGCAGAGCCTACCTGCCATAGCAATGCAGCAGAGCCTACCCACCACAGCAATGCAGCAGAGCCTACCTGCCACAGCAATGCAGCAGAGCCTACCTGCCACAGCAATGCAGCAGAGCATACCTGCCACAGCAGAGCCTACCCACCACAACAATGCAGCAGAGCCTACCTACCACAGCAGAGCCTACCTGCCACAACAGAGCCTACCTGCCACAGCAGAGCCTACCTGCCACAGCAGAGCCTACCTGTCACAGCAGAGCCTACCTACCACAGCAGAGCCTACCTGCCACAGCAGAGCCTACCTGCCACAGCAATGCAGCAGAGCCTACCTGCCACAGCAGAGCATACCTACCACAGCAGAGCCTACCTGCCACAGCAGAGCCTACCTACCACAGAAGAGCCTACCTACCACAGCAGAGCCTACCTGCCACAGCAGAGCATACCTACCACAGCAATGCAGCAGAGCCTACCTGCCACAGCAATGCAGCAGAGCCTACCTACCACAGCAGAGCCTACCTGCCACAGCAATGCAGCAGAGCCTACCTGCCACAGCAGAGCCTACCCGCCACAGCAATGCAGCATAGCCTACCTGCCACAGCAATGCAGCAGAGCCTACCCACCACAGCAATGCAGCAGAGCCTACCCACCACATCAATGCAGCAGAGCCTACCTGCCACAGCAGAGCCTACCCACCACAGCAATGCAGCAGAGCCTACCCACCACAGCAGAGCCTACCTGCCACAGCAATGCAGCAGAGCCTACCCACCACATCAATGCAGCAGAGCCTACCCACCACATCAATGCAGCAGAGCCTACCCACCACATCAATGCAGCAGAGCCTACCCACCACAGCAATGCAGCAGAGCCTACCCACCACATCAATGCAGCAGAGCCTACCCACCACAGCAATGCAGCAGAGCCTACCCACCACAGCAGAGCCTACCTGCCACAGCAATGCAGCAGAGCCTACCTGCCACAGCGATGCAGCAGAGCCTACCTGCCACAGCAGAGCCTACCTGCCACAGCAATGCAGCAGAGCCTACCTGCCACAGCAGAGCCTACCTGCCACAGCAATGCAGCAGAGCCTACCTACCACAGCAGAGTCTACCCGCCACAGCAATGCAGCAGAGCCTACCTGCCACAGCAATGCAGCAGAGTCTACCCGCCACAGCAATGCAGCAGAGCCTACCTGCCACAGCAATGCAACAGAGCCTACCTACCACAGCAGAGCCTACATGCCACAGCAATGCAGCAGAGCCTACCTGCCATACCAATGCAGCAGAGTCTACCCGCCACAGCAATGCAGCAGAGCCTACCTGCCATAGCAATGCAGCAGAGCCTACCTACCACAGCAGAGCCTACCTGCCACAGCAATGCAGCAGAGCCTACCCGCCACAGCAATGCAGCAGAGCCTACCCGCCACAGCAATGCAGCAGAGCCTACCCACCACAGCAATGCAGCAAAGCCTACCTGCCACAGCAATGCAGCAGAGCCTACCTGCCACAGCAATGCCTACCTGCCACAGCAATGCAGCAGAGCATACCTGCCACAGCAGAGCCTACCCACCACAACAATGCAGCAGAGCCTACCTACCACAGCAGAGCCTACCTGCCACAACAGAGCCTACCTGCCACAACAGAGCCTACCTGCCACAGCAGAGCCTACCTGCCACAGCAGAGCCTACCTACCACAGCAGAGCCTACCTGCAACAGCAGAGCCTACCTGCCACAGCAATGAAGCAGAGCCTACCTGCCACAGCAGAGCATACCTACCACAGCAGAGCCTACCTGCCACAGCAGAGCCTACCTACCACAGAAGAGCCTACCTACCACAGCAGAGCCTACCTGCCACAGCAGAGCATACCTACCACAGCAATGCAGCAGAGCCTACCTGCCACAGCAATGCAGCAGAGCCTACCTACCACAGCAGAGCCTACCTGCAACAGCAATGCAGCAGAGCCTACCTGCCACAGCAGAGCCTACCCGCCACAGCAATGCAGCATAGCCTACCTGCCACAGCAATGCAGCAGAGCCTACCCACCACAGCAATGCAGCAGAGCCTACCCGCCACAGCAATGCAGAAGAGCCTACCCACCACATCAATGCAGCAGAGCCTACCTGCCACAGCAGAGCCTACCCACCACAGCAATGCAGCAGAGCCTACCCACCACAGCAGAGCCTACCTGCCACAGCAATGCAGCAGAGCCTACCCACCACATCAATGCAGCAGAGCCTACCCACCACATCAATGCAGCAGAGCCTACCCACCACATCAATGCAGCAGAGCCTACCCACCACAGCAATGCAGCAGAGCCTACCCACCACATCAATGCAGCAGAGCCTACCCACCACAGCAATGCAGCAGAGCCTACCCACCACAGCAGAGCCTACCTGCCACAGCAATGCAGCAGAGCCTACCTGCCACAGCGATGCAGCAGAGCCTACCTGCCACAGCAGAGCCTACCTGCCACAGCAATGCAGCAGAGCCTACCTGCCACAGCAGAGCCTACCTGCCACAGCAATGCAGCAGAGCCTACCTACCACAGCAGAGTCTACCCGCCACAGCAATGCAGCAGAGCCTACCTGCCACAGCAATGCAGCAGAGTCTACCCGCCACAGCAATGCAGCAGAGCCTACCTGCCACAGCAATGCAACAGAGCCTACCTACCACAGCAGAGCCTACATGCCACAGCAATGCAGCAGAGCCTACCTGCCATACCAATGCAGCAGAGTCTACCCGCCACAGCAATGCAGCAGAGCCTACCTGCCATAGCAATGCAGCAGAGCCTACCTACCACAGCAGAGCCTACCTGCCACAGCAATGCAGCAGAGCCTACCCGCCACAGCAATGCAGCAGAGCCTACCCGCCACAGCAATGCAGCAGAGCCTACCCACCACAGCAATGCAGCAAAGCCTACCTGCCACAGCAATGCAGCAGAGCCTACCTGCCACAGCAATGCCTACCTGCCACAGCAATGCAGCAGAGCCTACCCACCACAGCAGAGCCTACCTGCCACAGCAATGCAGCAGAGCCTACCTGCCACAGCGATGCAGCAGAGCCTACCTGCCACAGCAGAGCCTACCTGCCACAGCAATGCAGCAGAGCCTACCTGCCACAGCAGAGCCTACCTGCCACAGCAATGCAGCAGAGCCTACCTACCACAGCAGAGTCTACCCGCCACAGCAATGCAGCAGAGCCTACCTGCCACAGCAATGCAGCAGAGTCTACCCGCCACAGCAATGCAGCAGAGCCTACCTGCCACAGCAATGCAACAGAGCCTACCTACCACAGCAGAGCCTACATGCCACAGCAATGCAGCAGAGCCTACCTGCCATACCAATGCAGCAGAGTCTACCCGCCACAGCAATGCAGCAGAGCCTACCTGCCATAGCAATGCAGCAGAGCCTACCTACCACAGCAGAGCCTACCTGCCACAGCAATGCAGCAGAGCCTACCCGCCACAGCAATGCAGCAGAGCCTACCCGCCACAGCAATGCAGCAGAGCCTACCCACCACAGCAATGCAGCAAAGCCTACCTGCCACAGCAATGCAGCAGAGCCTACCTGCCACAGCAATGCCTACCTGCCACAGCAATGCAGCAGAGCATACCTGCCACAGCAGAGCCTACCCACCACAACAATGCAGCAGAGCCTACCTACCACAGCAGAGCCTACCTGCCACAACAGAGCCTACCTGCCACAGCAGAGCCTACCTGCCACAGCAGAGCCTACCTGCCACAGCAGAGCCTACCTACCACAGCAGAGCCTACCTGCCACAGCAGAGCCTACCTGCCACAGCAATGAAGCAGAGCCTACCTGCCACAGCAGAGCATACCTACCACAGCAGAGCCTACCTGCCACAGCAGAGCCTACCTACCACAGAAGAGCCTACCTACCACAGCAGAGCCTACCTGCCACAGCAGAGCATACCTACCACAGCAATGCAGCAGAGCCTACCTGCCACAGCAATGCAGCAGAGCCTACCTACCACAGCAGAGCCTACCTGCAACAGCAATGCAGCAGAGCCTACCTGCCACAGCAGAGCCTACCCGCCACAGCAATGCAGCATAGCCTACATGCCACAGCAATGCAGCAGAGCCTACCCACCACAGCAATGCAGCAGAGCCTACCCGCCACAGCAATGCAGAAGAGCCTACCCACCACATCAATGCAGCAGAGCCTACCTGCCACAGCAGAGCCTACCCACCACAGCAATGCAGCAGAGCCTACCCACCACAGCAGAGCCTACCTGCCACAGCAATGCAGCAGAGCCTACCCACCACATCAATGCAGCAGAGCCTACCCACCACATCAATGCAGCAGAGCCTACCCACCACATCAATGCAGCAGAGCCTACCCACCACAGCAATGCAGCAGAGCCTACCCACCACATCAATGCAGCAGAGCCTACCCACCACAGCAATGCAGCAGAGCCTACCCACCACAGCAGAGCCTACCTGCCACAGCAATGCAGCAGAGCCTACCTGCCACAGCGATGCAGCAGAGCCTACCTGCCACAGCAGAGCCTACCTGCCACAGCAATGCAGCAGAGCCTACCTGCCACAGCAGAGCCTACCTGCCACAGCAATGCAGCAGAGCCTACCTACCACAGCAGAGTCTACCCGCCACAGCAATGCAGCAGAGCCTACCTGCCACAGCAATGCAGCAGAGTCTACCCGCCACAGCAATGCAGCAGAGCCTACCTGCCACAGCAATGCAACAGAGCCTACCTACCACAGCAGAGCCTACATGCCACAGCAATGCAGCAGAGCCTACCTGCCATACCAATGCAGCAGAGTCTACCCGCCACAGCAATGCAGCAGAGCCTACCTGCCATAGCAATGCAGCAGAGCCTACCTACCACAGCAGAGCCTACCTGCCACAGCAATGCAGCAGAGCCTACCCGCCACAGCAATGCAGCAGAGCCTACCCGCCACAGCAATGCAGCAGAGCCTACCCACCACAGCAATGCAGCAAAGCCTACCTGCCACAGCAATGCAGCAGAGCCTACCTGCCACAGCAATGCCTACCTGCCACAGCAATGCAGCAGAGCTACCTGCCACAGCAGAGCCTACCCACCACAACAATGCAGCAGAGCCTACCTACCACAACAATGCAGCAGAGCCTACCTGCCACAGCAATGCAGCAGAGCCTACCCACCATAACAATGTAGCAGAGCCTACCTACCACAACAATGCAGCAGAGCCTACCTACCACAACAATGCAGCAGAGCCTACCTACCACAACAGAGCATACCTGCCACAGCAGAGCCTACCTACGACAACAATGCAGAAGAGCCTACCTACCACAACAATGCAGCAGAGCCTACCACCACAGCAGAGCCTACCTGCCACAGCAGAGCCTACCTACCACAACAATGCAGCAGAGCCTACCTACCACAACAATGCAGCAGAGCCTACCCACCACAGCAGAGCCTACCTGCCACAGCAATGCAGCAGAGTCTACCTGCCACAACAATGCAGCAGAGCCTACCTACCACAACAATGCAGCAGAGCCTACCCACCACAGCAGAGCCTACCTGCCACAGCAATGCAGCAGAGCCTACCTGCCATAGCAATGCAGCAGAGCCTACCCACCACAGCAATGCAGCAGAGCCTACCTGCCACAGCAATGCAGCAGAGCCTACCTGCCACAGCAATGCAGCAGAGCATACCTGCCACAGCAGAGCCTACCCACCACAACAATGCAGCAGAGCCTACCTACCACAGCAGAGCCTACCTGCCACAACAGAGCCTACCTGCCACAGCAGAGCCTACCTGCCACAGCAGAGCCTACCTGTCACAGCAGAGCCTACCTACCACAGCAGAGCCTACCTGCCACAGCAGAGCCTACCTGCCACAGCAATGCAGCAGAGCCTACCTGCCACAGCAGAGCATACCTACCACAGCAGAGCCTACCTGCCACAGCAGAGCCTACCTACCACAGAAGAGCCTACCTACCACAGCAGAGCCTACCTGCCACAGCAGAGCATACCTACCACAGCAATGCAGCAGAGCCTACCTGCCACAGCAATGCAGCAGAGCCTACCTACCACAGCAGAGCCTACCTGCCACAGCAATGCAGCAGAGCCTACCTGCCACAGCAGAGCCTACCCGCCACAGCAATGCAGCATAGCCTACATGCCACAGCAATGCAGCAGAGCCTACCCACCACAGCAATGCAGCAGAGCCTACCCACCACATCAATGCAGCAGAGCCTACCTGCCACAGCAGAGCCTACCCACCACAGCAATGCAGCAGAGCCTACCCACCACAGCAGAGCCTACCTGCCACAGCAATGCAGCAGAGCCTACCCACCACATCAATGCAGCAGAGCCTACCCACCACATCAATGCAGCAGAGCCTACCCACCACATCAATGCAGCAGAGCCTACCACCACAGCAATGCAGCAGAGCCTACCCACCACATCAATGCAGCAGAGCCTACCCACCACAGCAATGCAGCAGAGCCTACCCACCACAGCAGAGCCTACCTGCCACAGCAATGCAGCAGAGCCTACCTGCCACAGCGATGCAGCAGAGCCTACCTGCCACAGCAGAGCCTACCTGCCACAGCAATGCAGCAGAGCCTACCTGCCACAGCAGAGCCTACCTGCCACAGCAATGCAGCAGAGCCTACCTACCACAGCAGAGTCTACCCGCCACAGCAATGCAGCAGAGCCTACCTGCCACAGCAATGCAGCAGAGTCTACCCGCCACAGCAATGCAGCAGAGCCTACCTGCCACAGCAATGCAACAGAGCCTACCTACCACAGCAGAGCCTACATGCCACAGCAATGCAGCAGAGCCTACCTGCCATACCAATGCAGCAGAGTCTACCCGCCACAGCAATGCAGCAGAGCCTACCTGCCATAGCAATGCAGCAGAGCCTACCTACCACAGCAGAGCCTACCTGCCACAGCAATGCAGCAGAGCCTACCCGCCACAGCAATGCAGCAGAGCCTACCCGCCACAGCAATGCAGCAGAGCCTACCCACCACAGCAATGCAGCAAAGCCTACCTGCCACAGCAATGCAGCAGAGCCTACCTGCCACAGCAATGCCTACCTGCCACAGCAATGCAGCAGAGCATACCTGCCACAGCAGAGCCTACCCACCACAACAATGCAGCAGAGCCTACCTACCACAGCAGAGCCTACCTGCCACAACAGAGCCTACCTGCCACAGCAGAGCCTACCTGCCACAGCAGAGCCTACCTGCCACAGCAGAGCCTACCTACCACAGCAGAGCCTACCTGCCACAGCAGAGCCTACCTGCCACAGCAATGAAGCAGAGCCTACCTGCCACAGCAGAGCATACCTACCACAGCAGAGCCTACCTGCCACAGCAGAGCCTACCTACCACAGAAGAGCCTACCTACCACAGCAGAGCCTACCTGCCACAGCAGAGCATACCTACCACAGCAATGCAGCAGAGCCTACCTGCCACAGCAATGCAGCAGAGCCTACCTACCACAGCAGAGCCTACCTGCCACAGCAATGCAGCAGAGCCTACCTGCCACAGCAGAGCCTACCCGCCACAGCAATGCAGCATAGCCTACCTGCCACAGCAATGCAGCAGAGCCTACCCACCACAGCAATGCAGCAGAGCCTACCCGCCACAGCAATGCAGAAGAGCCTACCCACCACATCAATGCAGCAGAGCCTACCTGCCACAGCAGAGCCTACCCACCACAGCAATGCAGCAGAGCCTACCCACCACAGCAGAGCCTACCTGCCACAGCAATGCAGCAGAGCCTACCCACCACATCAATGCAGCAGAGCCTACCCACCACATCAATGCAGCAGAGCCTACCCACCACATCAATGCAGCAGAGCCTACCCACCACAGCAATGCAGCAGAGCCTACCCACCACATCAATGCAGCAGAGCCTACCCACCACAGCAATGCAGCAGAGCCTACCCACCACAGCAGAGCCTACCTGCCACAGCAATGCAGCAGAGCCTACCTGCCACAGCGATGCAGCAGAGCCTACCTGCCACAGCAGAGCCTACCTGCCACAGCAATGCAGCAGAGCCTACCTGCCACAGCAGAGCCTACCTGCCACAGCAATGCAGCAGAGCCTACCTACCACAGCAGAGTCTACCCGCCACAGCAATGCAGCAGAGCCTACCTGCCACAGCAATGCAGCAGAGTCTACCCGCCACAGCAATGCAGCAGAGCCTACCTGCCACAGCAATGCAACAGAGCCTACCTACCACAGCAGAGCCTACATGCCACAGCAATGCAGCAGAGCCTACCTGCCATACCAATGCAGCAGAGTCTACCCGCCACAGCAATGCAGCAGAGCCTACCTGCCATAGCAATGCAGCAGAGCCTACCTACCACAGCAGAGCCTACCTGCCACAGCAATGCAGCAGAGCCTACCCGCCACAGCAATGCAGCAGAGCCTACCCGCCACAGCAATGCAGCAGAGCCTACCCACCACAGCAATGCAGCAAAGCCTACCTGCCACAGCAATGCAGCAGAGCCTACCTGCCACAGCAATGCCTACCTGCCACAGCAATGCAGCAGAGCCTACCTGCCACAGCAGAGCCTACCCACCACAACAATGCAGCAGAGCCTACCTACCACAACAATGCAGCAGAGCCTACCTGCCACAGCAATGCAGCAGAGCCTACCCACCATAACAATGTAGCAGAGCCTACCTACCACAACAATGCAGCAGAGCCTACCTACCACAACAATGCAGCAGAGCCTACCTACCACAACAGAGCATACCTGCCACAGCAGAGCCTACCTACGACAACAATGCAGAAGAGCCTACCTACCACAACAATGCAGCAGAGCCTACCCACCACAGCAGAGCCTACCTGCCACAGCAGAGCCTACCTACCACAACAATGCAGCAGAGCCTACCTACCACAACAATGCAGCAGAGCCTACCCACCACAGCAGAGCCTACCTGCCACAGCAATGCAGCAGAGTCTACCTGCCACAACAATGCAGCAGAGCCTACCTACCACAACAATGCAGCAGAGCCTACCCACCACAGCAGAGCCTACCTGCCACAGCAATGCAGCAGAGCCTACCTGCCATAGCAATGCAGCAGAGCCTACCCACCACAGCAATGCAGCAGAGCCTACCTGCCACAGCAATGCAGCAGAGCCTACCTGCCACAGCAATGCAGCAGAGCATACCTGCCACAGCAGAGCCTACCCACCACAACAATGCAGCAGAGCCTACCTACCACAGCAGAGCCTACCTGCCACAACAGAGCCTACCTGCCACAGCAGACCTACCTGCCACAGCAGAGCCTACCTGCCACAGCAGAGCCTACCTACCACAGCAGAGCCTACCTGCCACAGCAGAGCCTACCTGCCACAGCAATGCAGCAGAGCCTACCTGCCACAGCAGAGCATACCTACCACAGCAGAGCCTACCTGCCACAGCAGAGCCTACCTACCACAGAAGAGCCTACCTACCACAGCAGAGCCTACCTGCCACAGCAGAGCATACCTACCACAGCAATGCAGCAGAGCCTACCTGCCACAGCAATGCAGCAGAGCCTACCTACCACAGCAGAGCCTACCTGCAACAGCAATGCAGCAGAGCCTACCTGCCACAGCAGAGCCTACCCGCCACAGCAATGCAGCATAGCCTACCTGCCACAGCAATGCAGCAGAGCCTACCCACCACAGCAATGCAGCAGAGCCTACCCGCCACAGCAATGCAGAAGAGCCTACCCACCACATCAATGCAGCAGAGCCTACCTGCCACAGCAGAGCCTACCCACCACAGCAATGCAGCAGAGCCTACCCACCACAGCAGAGCCTACCTGCCACAGCAATGCAGCAGAGCCTACCCACCACATCAATGCAGCAGAGCCTACCCACCACATCAATGCAGCAGAGCCTACCCACCACATCAATGCAGCAGAGCCTACCCACCACAGCAATGCAGCAGAGCCTACCCACCACATCAATGCAGCAGAGCCTACCCACCACAGCAATGCAGCAGAGCCTACCCACCACAGCAGAGCCTACCTGCCACAGCAATGCAGCAGAGCCTACCTGCCACAGCGATGCAGCAGAGCCTACCTGCCACAGCAGAGCCTACCTGCCACAGCAATGCAGCAGAGCCTACCTGCCACAGCAGAGCCTACCTGCCACAGCAATGCAGCAGAGCCTACCTACCACAGCAGAGCCTACCTGCCACAGCAATGCAGCAGAGTCTACCCGCCACAGCAATGCAGCAGAGCCTACCTGCCACAGCAATGCAGCAGAGTCTACCCGCCACAGCAATGCAGCAGAGCCTACCTGCCACAGCAATGCAACAGAGCCTACCTACCACAGCAGAGCCTACATGCCACAGCAATGCAGCAGAGCCTACCTGCCATACCAATGCAGCAGAGTCTACCCGCCACAGCAATGCAGCAGAGCCTACCTGCCATAGCAATGCAGCAGAGCCTACCTACCACAGCAGAGCCTACCTGCCACAGCAATGCAGCAGAGCCTACCCGCCACAGTAATGCAGCAGAGCCTACCTGCCACAGCAGAGCCTACCTGCCACAGCAATGCAGCAGAGCCTACCTGGCACAGCAATGCAGCAGAACCTACCTACCACAGCAGAGCCTACCTGCCACAGCAATGCAGCAGAGCCTACCTACCACAGCAGAGCCTACCTGCCACAGCAATGCAGCAGAGCCTACCCGCCACAGCAACCACATCAGTGCAACTAAGCCTACCTGCCAAAGTAGAGTCTACCCGCAACAACATAGCCTACCCACCACAGCAATGCAGCAGACCCCCTTCTTACACTCCGGATCACTGCTTTACCCCTTCTTTCACTCCAGATCACTGCTTTACCTCCTTCTTTCACTCCAGATCACTTCTCTACCCCCTTGTTACACTCCAGATCACTTCTCTACCCCCTTCTTACACTCCGGATCACTTCTCTACCCCCTTCTTACACTCAGGATCACTGCTTTACCCACTTCTTACACTCAGGATCACTTCTTTACCCCTTCTTACACTCAGGATCACTGCTTTACCCCTTCTTACACTCATGATCTCTTCTCTACCCCCTTCTTACACTCAGGATCACTTCTTTACCCCCTTCTTACACTCAGGATCACTTCTTACACCCCTTCTTACACTCAGGATCACTGCTTTACCCCTTCTTACACTCAGGATCTCTTCTCTACCCCCTTCTTACACTCAGGATCACTTCTTTACCCCCTTCTTACACTCAGGATCACTTCTTTACCCCCTTCTTACACTCAGGATCACTTCTTTACCCCTTCTTACACTCAGGATCACTTCTTTACCCCCTTCTTACACTCCGGATCTCTTCTTTACCTCCTTCTTTCACTCCGGATTTCTTCTCTACTCCTTCTTACACTCCGGATCTCTTCTCTTATCCTTCTTACACTCAGGATCACTGCTTTACTCCTTCTTACACTCAGGATCTCTTCTCTACCCCTTCTTACACTCAGGATCACTGCTCTACCCCTTCTTACACTCAGGATCACTGCTTTACCCCTTCTTACACTCAGATCACTGCTTTACCCCTTCTTACACTCAGGATCTCTTCTCTACCCCCTTCTTACACTCAGGATCACTGCTTTACCCCTTCTTACACTCATGATCTCTTCTCTACCCCCTTCTTACACTCATGATCTCTTCTCTAGCCCTTCTTACCCTCAGGATCTCTTCTCTACCCCCTTCTTACACTCAGGATCACTTCTTTACCCCCTTCTTACACTCAGGATCACTGCTTTACCCCCTTCTTACACTACGGATCACTGCTTTACCCCCTTCTTACACTCAGGATCACTGCTTTACTCCTTCTTACACTCTGGATCACTGCTTTACCCCCTTCTTACACTCCGGATCACTTCTTTACCACCTTCTTACACTCAGGATCACTTCTTTACCCCTTCTTACACTCAGGATCACTGCTTTACTCCTTCTTACACTCTGGATCACTGCTTTACCCCCTTCTTACACTCCGGATCACTTCTTTACCACCTTCTTACACTCAGGATCACTTCTTTACCCCTTCTTACACTCAGGATCACTGCTTTACCCCCTTCTTACACTCAGGATCACTGCTCTACCCCCTTCTTACACTCAGTATCTCTTCTCTACCACCTTACACTCAGGATCACTTCTTTACCCCTTCTTACACTCAGGATCACTGCTTTACTCCTTCTTACACTCAGGATCACTTCTCTACCCCCTTCTTACACTCCGGATCACTGCTTTACCCCTTCTTACACTCCGGATCACTGCTTTACCCCTTCTTACACTCAGGATCTCTTCTCTACCCCCTTCTTACACTCAGGATCACTGCTTTACCCCTACTTACACTCCAGATCACTGCTTTACCCTTCTTACACTCAGGATCTCTTCTCTACCCCCTTCTTACACTCAGGATCACTGCTTTACCCCTTCTTACACTCATGATCTCTTCTCTACCCCTTCTTACACTCAGGATCACTGCTTTACCCTTCTTACACTCATGATCACTGCTTTACCCCTTTTTACACTCATGATCACTGCTTTACCCCTTCTTACACTCAGGATCACTGCTTTACCCCCTTCTTACACACCAGATCACTTCTCTACCCCCTTCTTACACTCAGGATCACTTCTTTATCTATCTTCCTATTAGTCAAACCCCTGATGGGGACCTTAGACTTTACCCCTTCTTACACTCAGGATCACTGCTTTACCCCTTCTTACACTCAGGATCACTGCTTTACTCCTTCTTACACTCAGGATCACTTCTCTACCCCCTTCTTACACTCCGGATCACTGCTTTACCCCTTCTTACACTCCGGATCACTGCTTTACCTCTTCTTACACTCAGGATCTCTTCTCTACCCCCTTCTTACACTCAGGATCACTGCTTTACCCCTACTTACACTCCAGATCACTGCTTTACCCCTTCTTACACTCAGGATCTCTTCTCTACCCCCTTCATACACTCAGGATCACTGCTTTACTCCCTTCTTATACTCCGGATCACTGCTTTACCCCCTTCTTACACTCCGGATCACTGCTTTACTCCCTTCTTATACTCCGGATCACTTCTCTACCCCCTTCTTACACACCAGATCACTTCTCTACCCCCTTCTTACACACAAGATCACTGCTTTACCCCCTTCTTACACACCAGATCACTGCTTTTACTCCTTCTTACACTCAGGATCACTTCTTTACCTCCTTCTTACACTCTGGATCACTGCTTTACCCCCTTCTTACACACCGGATCACTGCTTTACCCCCTTCTTACACACCGGATCACTGCTTTACCCCCTTCTTACACACCGGATCACTGTTTTACCCCCTTCTTACACTCCGGATCACTGCTTTACTCCCTTCTTATACTCCGGATCACTTCTCTACCCCCTTCTTACACACCAGATCACTTCTCTACCCCCTTCTTACACACAAGATCACTGCTTTACCCCCTTCTTACACACCAGATCACTGCTTTTACTCCTTCTTACACTCAGGATCACTTCTTTACCTCCTTCTTACACTCTGGATCACTGCTTTACCCCCTTCTTACACACCGGATCACTGCTTTACCCCCTTCTTACACACCGGATCACTGCTTTACCCCCTTCTTACACTCAGGATCTCTTCTCTACCCCCTTCTTACACTCAGGATCACTGCTTTACCCCCTTCTTACACACCGGATCACTGCTTTACCTCCTTCTTACACACCGGATCACTGCTTTACCCCTTCTTACACACCGGATCACTGCTTTACCCCCTTCTTACACACCGGATCACTGCTTTACCCCCTTCTTACACTCAGGATCTCTTCTCTACCCCCTTCTTACACTCAGGATCACTGCTTTACCCCCTTCTTACACTCCGGATCACTGCTTTACTCCCGTCTTATACTCCGGATCACTGCTTTACCCCCTTCTTACACTCCGGATCACTGCTTTACTCCCTTCTTATACTCCGGATCACTGCTTTACCCCCTTCTAACACTCCGGATCACTGCTTTACTCCCTTCTTACACTCCGGATCACTGCTTTACCCCCTTCTTACACTCCGGATCACTTCTCTACCCCCTTCTTACACTCAGGATCACTGCTTTACCCACTTCTTACACTCAGGATCACTGCTTTACCCCCTTCTTACACTCCGGATCACTGCTTTACTCCCTTCTTATACTCCGGATCACTGCTTTACCCCCTTCTTACACTCCGGCTCACTGCTTTACTCCCTTCTTATACTCCGGATCACTGCTTTACCCCTTCTTACACTCCGGATCACTGCTTTACTCCCTTCTTATACTCCGGATCACTGCTTTACCCCCTTCTTACACTCCGGCTCACTGCTTTACTCCCTTCTTATACTCCGGATCACTGCTTTACCCCCTTCTAACACTCCGGATCACTGCTTTACTCCCTTCTTATACTCCGGATCACTGCTTTACCCCCTTCTAACACTCCGGATCACTGCTTTACTCCCTTCTTATACTCCGGATTACTGCTTTACCCCTTCCACCCCTACGACCGGTGACAAAAAGGGTACTTGTTAATAAAAAGCAAGACATTTGATTTTGGTAATATTTATGTATATTCTTTGGGATGAAAGGCACTGTTTATGACTTATAATAACATATTACAAATGAAGATGATATCACCAATACAGTATACAGAAAATGTATCTGCAACCACTAACTAACATGTTCTCAACATGAGCAATATGATAGATGTACAGTCAAACCTGTGTTAGTGGTCACCTCTATTAAGCAGCCAACCTGTATTAAGCAGCCAGTATCCAGATTCCCAATATGCTGTTTTATTATACATTTGACCTCTATTAAGCAGCCACCTGTGCTAAGCAGCCACTTTCTGTGACTCCCTTGGCTGGCTGCTTAGGACAGGTTTGACTGTATTTGAAGCAAACAATGCACATGTAGGATGGATGACCTTAGCCAGAAAGGCCTAAATATAAATTTTAACTCTTTGCATGCTGGGTAAAATAAAGGCTACCGTAATTGTCTAAATATAAGACGCATTTTTCCCCCCCATCCAAATTAGTGTCCAAAAGTCTACTGCGTCTTATACTCCAGCTTAGAACTATATATCATTATTCCTGGACTTAAATGGCGTATTACAACAAAGGGAAATAATCGTTTCATACTATATTTCTCCTAGTCCTGTCGTACGTGCCGTACTTGTTCCGGATTTCGTCAGTGTTTATATATTTACGGGATTTTGTCATTTTCTTCACTCTTAAGATCATGTGCGTTTTATACAGCAAAATTAATAAAACTTTTTCCCCTGGAATTTCTCTGTTTTTTAACTGCGTCTTAAATACTCCCGTGCGACCTATATATAGATGATTACGGTATATATAATTGTAGTAGACGACAATTCATTAATGTGTTTTTCTTATTTGTAACCGAAAACGCTTGACTTAATGTCATGGAATTTCATTAGAACTCTCTAGGACACAATTCTAATGAAATCCCATTACATAATTATTTGACTCCTATTTTCACAGCTAGCAAAGAGATAAAATGACAGTTGCATACCATTTCTATTCTATACCCCATGGGGGACATCTTTCATTCCATAAGGTGGATGATATTTAAAATATGTATATATTACAATGAAGCAAAAAGTTTTTGTTATGTGTTTTTTTTTAAAGAAATAAACGTTGACGAAGGGCAGTCACTAGTTTGTCGCTAGTCGCCTCTTACGGTCATGCTAGAGAACAGTAGTGTACCTGATGACAGATACATTGGGAGACATCATTAACAAATACATAATCTGCTCAATGTAGAGACAAAACATAGGTGGGACTATAATATCTAACAGAGACAATAGGTATGAAAATCGTGCTAGATTATAGGAAACAAGCTTTCGTTTAAACTTTATTTATTTTACAACGATTGCGAAACAAGCTTCAACAACTTATATTAATCACTCTCGTTGGCGCGGATGACAGCGTAAATGTGGTCATTCGTGTGGGAGGAAACCGGAGTACCCGGAGAAAGCCCACCTCTCCGATCTGGCGACCACCGTACCACCTAACATACTTCCCGGTTCCGAGGATCGAACCCAGGTTGCAGGAAACAAGCTTTAAAGATGGATATATTTACATCCCCGTCAGTCTGATAAGAAAATTGACATTCCGTAACACAACATAAACCTTGTCAGAGTAATACATATTATTACTATCATATTTACAAAATGTGAATAATTTATTACATGTCCATAACAATTGTAGTTTTTACCTCGTTACGAGCCGGCTCATCTGGATCTACACTTTTTACCTCGTTATGAGCCAGCTCATCTGGATCTACACTTTTTTGTAAGCCTATTTAGAGGTATGTAGTGTTGAAAGCGCTAACATATTATACTATGCTATAAAAAAAAATTATTCTAGAGTTTTTATACTTTCGCTAACATTTTACACTTGTTTGTATGGTCGGTTCAAAAGGTTCTCAGACCTTATGTCTAAAATGTTCTTCTCTTCTACCATTACTGGTCCGCCTCCGTGGTCGAGTGGTTACGGTCGCTGACTTGTATACCACTGTAACCTATCATCACGGGTTCGAGCCCAGCTCAGACCGTGTCTCATTTATATGAAAAAGTTGGCAGTTTCTTACGGAGGTTGGTGCACCCAAGTACTGGTTAACCGCTGGAGCCTGCCCAGGAAAGGTGTTGCTAGGTAAACTGCCCACCGACGATATAGCCCAAAATGGTGCTGATGCAGGCGTAAAACCCGAAATATAACATAATCTACCATTACTGGCCACCTTCAACTGACTGAAGTTGTTGTGAGGGTTGAGCGCAAGAAGCAAATAAGAAATAAAAGATGTACAGTGAAGGATAAAAACGTGGAGAGAGTTAGGCATAGTGGGTGGCAAGTTGAGCTTTGAAAACCAACTGAAATGATGTTATTCGCCGAAACAAAATAAATATTATCTTATCATTTGTGTGAGGGATTTGGATGACATTTGGTTTCATGGTGCATCAATATAGGAAATGTACGTAGGACGTAATTGTGTATAATATGAGATGATAGGCCAGGGATCAGTTTAGAGGGCGATGTGGGCGAAATTGTCGCCCTAGGGACCCTGACTTCGCCCTTGGGGGCCCCACTTCTCCCTAAAAATATTTTAAAAAATAAATATATTTTTTGATTTTTACGATTTTCAAACCAAAGTTTGTCTAGTAAGATACACTGGCCCATTATAAAGCACTCCTTATATTCAAATGTTGTATTTAATGGTTGTACTGTGCATTTTAACCCTATTTTGCAGAAGTATATTAAAGAACACCATTTAAGGAAGCGATCACGCGCTTTCTCACTTCTCCCAAACATTCTGACCTAGAATGAACCCTGGATAGGCTACAACCATTCCTAACGTGTGGCACACACACACACATGTTACACGCCTTCCCTCTCCTATAAAACCGAGCAGAACATCTGGTAAATCACATTGTGATATCTTATCCAAGTCACATAGATGAGAAATCTGTGGCAGTTTGAAGGAAAATTAAATATAATTTCCTAGAATTGTCTTAGAAAACGTATAATTTTGTGAATTAGAAATAGGATTCAATTCAAAAATTATCCTGATTTTCCATTATAAATTGTGAGCATAAAGTGAAAAAATATTGACAAGACATCTTATAAGAACTTGTTCCACGAAATTGGCTTTTTAAGGTTTGATTTACATAAACTTTATAGCATGCATAATTATATTGCGACTAACTCAAAACTGCTGTGTTATTGTTTCCATGATGCAGAAATCGTAACTAAGGAACCTCATTCCGTTACGAGTGTCAAGCTCTACCCTTGCGATTTGGTTTTTACATCTAATTTACATTGAAGAACAATATGACGTATGTATTCAAAACCTTTATATCTGCTACAATCATTGAGATGCCCTATGCTAAATGGAAGTCTGCGGCAGTGGTCCTTATGCTAAATGGAAGTCTGGGGCAGTGGTCCTTATGCTAAATGGAAGTCTGTGGCAGTGGTCCCTATGCTAAATGGAAGTCTGGGGCAGTGGTCCTTATGCTAAATGGAAGTCTGTGGCAGTGGTCCCTATGCTAAATGGAAGTCTGGGGCAGTGGTCCCTATGCTAAATGGAAGTCTGGGGCAGTGGTCCTTATGTTAAATGGAAGTCTGGGGCAGTGGTCCTTATGCTAAATGGAAGTCTGTGGCTGTGGTCCCTATGCTAAATGGAAGTCTGTGGCAGTGGTCCCTATGCTAAATGGAAGTCTGTGGCAGTGGTCCCTATGCTAAATGGAAGTATGGGGCAGTGGTCCCTATGCTAAATGGAAGTCTGGGGCTGTGGTTCCTATGCTAAATGGAAGTCTGGGGCTGTGGTCCCTATGCTAAATAGGAGTTTGGGGCAGTGGTCCCTATGCTAAATGGAAGTCTGGGGCTGTGGTTCCTATGCTAAATGGAAGTCTGGGGCTGTGGTCCCTATGCTAAATGGAAGTATGGATCTGTGGTTCCTATGCTAAATGGAAGTATGGGGCAGTGGTCCCTATGCTAAATGGAAGTCTGGGGCAGTGGTCCCTATGCTAAATGGAAGTATGGGGCTGTGGTTCCTATGCTAAAGTATCCTGGAAGCTCCGTAACCAGTACTTGGTGCACCAACCTTCGTAAGAAACTGCCAACTTTTTCATATAAACAGACACGACCTGAGTGGGGCTCGAACCAATGACCATCAGTGATGATAGGTTACAGTGGTCTACAAATCAGCAACCATAACCACTCGACCAGAGAGGCAGTCTTTCAGTGAAGAAATATTACATTTTAGAGAAGAGATATTCCATTATAGATTAGAGACATTCCATATTAGAGAAGAGACATTCCATTATAGATTAGAGACATTCCATATTAGAGAAGAGATATTCCGTTTTAGAGAAGTGATATTCAATTATAGATTAGAGATATTCCGTTTTAGAGAAGAGATATTCCATTTTAGAGAAGTGATATTCCATTATAGATTAGAGACATTCCATATTAGAGAAGAGATATTCCATTTTAGAGAATAGACATTCCATTATAGATTAGAGACATTCCATATTAGAGAAGAGATATTCCATTTTAGAGAAGAGACATGCCATTTTATTAGGAAAAACGATTTCTCATTTTAGAGAAGCACAATATCTCAGTTAACCCATTTCATTCTGGATACATTTAAAGGATTTTGCAAACAACATAGATCCAGATCAGCCGCAGCGTGATGCTGTGTGCTGATCAGGATCTATGTTGTTTGCTACATAGCCAAGTGCCTTAGCAAGATCAATAGAATAGCAAACAGCATAGAGCCTGATCAGACGGAACGTTCCGTGGCGGCTGATCTGGCTCTATGTTCTTTGCAAATACTGTTTGAACGGTACCCAGAATGCAATGGGTTAAAGGGCAAGCAATTCATGAGACAGAGCTATACAAACCATCATCCATCATATCATCATTATGGAATGTTTGTTGTAGTTTATAAACTCAATATAACACCAATGTACTAAAAAATACATTCATTATAAAAATCAAAAACTCTTTGGTCATAATAATTATGGTGTAACAACATACAGAGATTGTATATATACATACATGTGCACGTCTATAACGCATGCATATGAAGAGAGGACATTGATGCAACCGTAACCATAGCAACATAATGCCATAACTAACATAACATATGACCGCAATAAAAACGAGGCTAACTTTAACAACAATACATCTACAACATGCAACAAAATATTCTAATTCTGTATTTGCAACTTTCTTCTACAAAAATAAGAATATTATGTCACAAAGCCGAATTTAATAATTATTCAATTCACTAAAATTTCAACATGAAATACCCGACCCAAAACTAAAGCTTGACCTAGACAACTATTAAAAAAATTGTCCTGTTGCACTGGCAAAACACGTCGCAAGCAATTTAGTGGACATATTGGCCGTTAAATATTATTTGCTAGATTTCTAATGCGCATTCTGTCAAAAACAGTTTTTTGTTTGTTGACATCAGTTAGAATTATTTAAACATTTATTTTTATTGCTAAATAAGTCAAATAGAGCGCATGAATAAATATCTAGAGCGCAGGATAAAAATCTAGAAGGCGGGGAATAGAAATCTATAGGGCGGGGAATAGAAATCTAGAGGGCGGGGTAATGGAAATATAGAGGGTGGGGAATAGAAATCTAAAGGGCGGGGAATGGAAATATAGAGGGTGGGGAATAGAAATCTAAAGGGCGGGGAATAGAAATATAGAGGACGGGGAATAGAAATCTAGAGGGCTATGAATAGAAAATAGAGGGTGGGGAAATAATTTAGAGGGCGCTAAAAACATCTAGAGTAGGATGAGGAAAATAATCTAGCGGGCAGGTACAAGAATCTAGAAATGAATTTATAATGGCCTTATAAAATACTACATAGCAATGTAAATAGCTACAATACATTTGATGTTGGATTTCACAGATCAAAGCTATGATTTAGAATCAGTGCATGATTAACGGGCTGTGGAAACATGAGACAGACTAACACAGTAGTAACCATTGGTAGACTAGACACACAACATCTACACATATATGTGTGTGTGTGTGTGTGGTGTGTGTGTGGTGTGGTGTGGTGTGGTGTGGTGTGTATGTGTGTGTGTATATATATGTATGTTTGTGTGTATGTATATGTAAAGTAACAACCTATCTGTCACATTGTTGCATATATTACTAGCCCTGTATGTCACACTGCAGCTTAGGTCACACTATAGTGTATATGTCACATAGCCATGTATGTCACACTGCAGCATAGGTCACACTATAGTGTATATGTCGCATAGCCCTGTATGTCACACTGCAGCTTAGGTCACACTATAGTGTATATGTCATATAGCCCTGTATGTCACACTGCAGCTTAGGTCACACTATAGTGTATATGTCACATAACCCTGTATGTCACACTGCAGCTTAGGTCACACTATAGTGTATATGTCACATAGCCATGTATGTCACACTGCAGCATAGGTCACACTATAGTGTATGTCATATAGCCCTGTATGTCACACTGCAGCTTAGGTCACACTATAGTGTATATGTCACATAGCCATGTATGTCACACTGCAGCTTAGGTCACACTATAGTGTATATGTCACATAGCCCTGTATGTCACACTGCAGCTTAGGTCACACTATAGTGTATATGTCACATAGCCATGTATGTCACACTGCAGCTTAGGTCACACTATAGTGTATATGTCACATAGCCCTGTATGTCACACTGTGGTGCATGTCATACAGTAGTTTGTATGTCACATTGCAGTATACGTCACATTACAGTATATGTCACATTGCAGTATACGTCATATGTCACATTACAGTATACGTCACATTACAGTATACGTCACATTGCAGTATACGTCATATGTCACATTACAGTATACGTCACATTACAGTATACGTCACATTACAGTATACATCACATTACAGTATATGTCACATTACAGTATACGTCACATTACAGTATACGTCACATTACAGTATATGTCACATTACAGTATATGTCACATTACAGTATACGTCACATTACAGTATATGTCACATTGCAGTATACGTCACATTACATCACATTACAGTATATGTCACATTGCAGTATACGTCACATTACAGTATATGTCACATTGCAGTATACGTCACATTACAGTATATGTCACATTACAGTATATGTCACATTGCAGTATACGTCACATTACAGTATATGTCACATTACAGTATATGTCACATTACAGTATACATCACATTACAGTATGCGTCACATTGCATAATACGTCACATTACAGTATACGTCACATTACAGTATGCGTCACATTACAGTATATGTCATATGTCACATTACAGTATACGTCATATGTCACATTACAGTATACGTCACATTACAGTATACGTCACATTACAGTATATGTCACATTACAGTATATGTCACATTGCAGTATACGTCACATTACAGTATACGTCACATTACAGTATACGTCACATTACAGTATACGTCACATTGCCAACTTGAATTCAAACTTATCTTTAAAACGCCGTTACTTCATACAAATTGCTTATTATATATGAAGAAACAATTTTCTGTTATGAACTTCAATTAATTATGGGTAATTGCACAATTGTATGTATATATATTGTAGAATGTGTGAATTGCACTAAATATACCAATAAAATAATATAACATGCTCGCCACAAAAACACATATAAGTACAAGAAACAATTTTATCGGCATCAAAAAGATTTGTCTGTTTTTTTGGGGTTAAAAAAAGTTGCAGCAAACAGCTTAGGTCATATGGCGACTCCCCAGCTATTATTGGTGGAGGAACACGCTGGGTGCATCTCCCAGCAGTATATCAGGCCCGGACGGTAGAACTGTCGACATTCAGCAAACCAGTCGGACAGCTTCCTCTCTGGAAATAATTTGACACCCCCCAGTGGGATTTGATCCTACAGCAGTGAGGTGCAAGTCATTTTAAGTTAACCTTTTCAACACCACAGACCTCTAAATTGGCTTACAAAAAAGTGTAGATCCAGATGAGCCGGCTCGTGACGAGCCGTCTCATCAGGATCTGCACTTTTTTCCAGTGATATGACTATTTTTAGACATAATTACCCATTTTGATAAATGAACTGGTCCAAATGTAATTTTCGTATTAATTTATTGGTCTAAACACTGATCATGGACCAGTCCATGTGAGTTACTTGGTGTTGAATGGGTTAACAACTGTAACCACTCAGCCATGGAGGCAACAAAAAGAAATTATCACTGTTTTGAAAGACAAGATTGGAAATAATTACGGATGCTATGTTATTCTGTATTATATGGCGACTTTTCAATTATTGTTGGTGGTGGAAGACCACGGGTGCCCGTCTGAGCAGTATTTCACGCACAGACGGGTACCCAGGTAGAACCAGTGACCTTCCACAATCCACCTGGAGAGCTACTCACATGAAATAATTCGGAACCACCAGTAGGATTCGAACGAGCAGCGGTGAGGAGTAAATGATTCGAAGTCAACGGCCATAACCACTCTGCCACGGAGGCCACACACACCTCATAATAAATTATTAAACACATTCAAGGACATAGAAAACTATGTCAGGCTAGATGTGAGCTCTGTACAAGTTAAGGTGGTTGCTACGTACATGTACTCAGAAAATTGTAAAGCACAAAAACAAAATATAATAAATATAGTAATTTGCAATTATTCCTAAAATAAGGAATTAAACGTCAGTAATATTCACACACATTATTAACCAATCAGTGAGCAGGATGAACCATCATTATTCAAGGGAATAATAATTACTCTAGAAATCTACACATTGATACTTGTGAACAAAATGTTACGACACATCAATAATTCAACATGTGAACATCCGGCAGTCATAGTATTAATTTGATAAAGGCGGATCATCCTGATCAAACGTTGGTTAACTGTACACATACAGGGTGCACTGGGTAAATGTGCGTGTACACAGATATAAATATTCTATGTATTAACTGTACACATACAAAGTGCACTGGGTAAATGTGCGTGTACACATATATACATATTCTATGTATTAACTGTACACATACAAAGTGCACTGGGTAAATGTGCGTGTACACATATATATATATAGTCCATGTATTAACTGTACACATACAAAGTGCACTGGGTAAATGTGCGTGTACACATATATACATAGTCCATGTATTAACTGTACACATACAAAGTGCACTGGGTAAATGTGCGTGTACACATATATAAATAGTCCATGTATTAACTGTACACATACAAAGTGCACTGGGTAAATGTGCGTGTACACATATATACATAGTCCATGTATTAACTGTACACATACAAAGTGCACTGGGTAAATGTGCGTGTACACATATATAAATAGTCCATGTATTAACTGTACACATACAAAGTGCACTGGGTAAATGTGCGTGTACACATATATACATAGTCCATGTATTAACTGTACACATACAAAGTGCACTGGGTAAATGTGCGTGTACACATATATACATAGTCCATGTATTAACTGTACACATACAAAGTGCACTGGGTAAATGTGCGTGTACACATATATAAATATTCTATGTATTAACTGTACACATACAGGAGGGTGCACTGGGTAAATGTGCGTGTACACAGATATAAATATTCTATGTATTAACTGTACACATACAAAGTGCACTGGGTAAATGTGCATGTACACATATATAAATAGTCCATGTATTAACTGTACACATACAAAGTGCACTGGGTAAATGTGCATGTACACATATATAAATAGTCCATGTATTAACTGTACACATACAAAGTGCACTGGGTAAATGTGCGTGTACACATATATACATAGTCCATGTATTAACTGTACACATACAGGGTGCACTGGGTAAATGTGCGTGTACACATATATACATAGTCCATGTATTAACTGTACACATACAGGGTGCACTGGGTAAATGTGCGTGTACACATATATACATAGTCCATGTATTAACTGTACACATACAAGGTGCACTGGGTAAATGTGCGTGTACACATATATACATAGTCCATGTATTAACTGTACACATACAAAGTGCACTGGGTAAATGTGCATGTACACATATATAAATAGTCCATGTATTAACTGTACACATACAAGGTGCACTGGGTAAATGTGCGTGTACACATATATACATAGTCCATGTATTAACTGTACACATACAGGGTGCACTGGGTAAATGTGCGTGTACACATATATAAATATTCTATGTACTAACTGTACACATACAAAGTGCACTGGGTAAATGTGCGTTTACACATATATAAATAGTCTGGTGTACTGGGTAAATGTGCATTTAAATATTCTATGAACAAATAACTGTATACATCCAGGATTCATATACACATATCATAAATTATACAACTATTGTTTCTAGACCGTTTATTTTGGACTGATGTTCCTCGGACGATCGAACAAAACGACCCGGATTCGTGCAAATGTACAGCAAACATTACGTTAAACCATTTTTACTTATATCCTTAACCCATTCAACACCAAGTAACTGACATGGACTCGTGCATCATATTTTTAGACCAATAAATTAATAAGAAAATTACATTTGGACCAGTTCATTTATCAAAATGGGTAATTTTTCTCTAAAAATAGTAATATTACTGGCAAAAAGTGCAGATCCTGATGAGACGGCTCGTCATGAGCCGGCTCATCTGGATCTACACTTTTTATACGCCTATTTAGAGGTCTGTGGTGTTGAAAGGGTTAAAGTGACACTACATCGCAAAATTTATGCGTGTTTTCACGTATAAATAGCATTGCAACTAGAAATTCTTCCGAAATAATTTGAATAATTAATTTTCATCACTAAATAAGGTTTAAGCGATCTATAGACTCATAAAAATGAAAGTAGGAATTTCCGAAATGGTTAACATGACTGGAACGGACATTTGCTTATTACTGGATCCTACTATACAGGGGAGATCAACGTGTGATACTGTCGTTTAGATTATAGGTTCATTCAGAATACATCCGAAAATAATTATGTACAGGTGCAAATGGCGAGTTATAACGATAAATCTGTACGGAAACTCTTTGTGATAATTGATAGCACATCTTTAATGATGATACACGTGCTGTGTCATGCATTATTTTAGAACTTGATAGCACATCTTTAATGATGAGACACGTGCTGTGTCATGCATTATTTTAGAACTTGATAACACATCTTTATTGATGAGACACGTGCTGTGTCATGCATTATTTTAGAACTTGATAACACATCTTTATTGATGAGGCACGTGCTGTGTCATGCATTATTTTAGAACTTGATAACACATCTTTATTGATGAGACACATGCTGTGTCATGCATTATTTTAGAACTTGATAACACATCTTTATTGATGAGGCACGTGCTGTGTCATGCATTATTTTAGAACTTGATTACAGTCAAACCTGTGTTAGTGGTCACCTCTATTAAGCAGCCAACCTGCATTAAGCAGCCACTTTTCAGATTCCCAATATGTTAGTTTTATTATACATTTAACCTCTATTAACCCTTTCCCTCATAGAAGCACTTCTTGACGCCATTACCGATACGACATAATTTGACAAAGTAAGTCCAGAATCTCATGTAGTCCCAGTAATATCTTTGGAGGTGGGATAGATATGGCGACTACTTATCCACTGCACGATAGCTAAATGGCTGTCGTTTGTATGGAGATATAATAGTATATTAACATAAATCTCTATGAAGGAAAGGGTTAAGCAGCCACCTGTGTTAAGCAACCACTTTCTGTGGTTCCCTTGGTTGGCTGCTTAAGACAGGTTTGACTGTATATAAATTTGTTTTTTATTAGTTAAATTACTCAGATTGGAATAATATAAACATGTATTTTGTTACGTTAGTTCGGATTTTACGCCTGCATCAGCACCATTTTGGGCTATATCGCCGGCGTGAAGTTTATCTAACAACACATTTCCTGGACAGGCTCCAGCAGTTAACAAGTACTTGAGTGCACCAACCTCCGTAAGAAACTGCCAACTTTTTCATATAAACGAGACACGGCCTGAGCGGGGCTCGAACCCGTGACCATCAGTGATGATAGGCTACGGTGGTATGCAATTCAGCGACCTTAACGACTCGATAAACATGTGTACATGTATGCATTGGGTTGGTGTTTATTACTTTTTTTTTTAAAATATAGAAACAGAGACATATGTCCAAAATGATAAACAGCCGATAGAAGCAATAGGTTTATGGAATAAGCCATTGAATGGAATGTGAGTATACCGGTGATCACAGATCATACATGTGCAGAAATATAACAAACAGCATGAACACAATACACCAACCAAATCACTGAAAATACAAACGTCAACACGCCAACAGATTGTGGCAAAACTGAAATCTGACAGTTGGTTAACCCATTCAACACCACGTAACTCACATGGACTGGTCCATGATATTCATAAACCAATAAATGAATCAGAAAATCACATTTGGACAAGTTCATTTATCAAAATGGGTAATTATGTCTAAAAATAGTCATATCACTGGCAAAAAGTGCAGATCCTGATGAGACGGCTCGTCACGAGCCGGCTCATCTGGATCTACACTTTTTGTAAGCCTATTTAGAGGTATGTGGTGTTGAAAGGGTTAAAGCGACATTACATCGCAAAAAGCAAATAAAATGCTTTTTTTTTCATGTATAAATGCATTGCTACTACAAATTCTTCCGAATACATTCGAACACTTAACATTGAATCAATAAACAGTGTTTTTGTGGTCTATAAATTTTCAAAAATTAAAAGCATGATTTCATATACCGTTATATGCTCGTGAATTGCCATTTGTTTGTCACTGGAGTCAATAGTAAACGCGAGATAATGTCGTTTATAGAGATAATTTAACTAAGATTAGTCTACAAATAAATATGCACAGGCTCAAATGCGAGATGGATGTCGACCCCATTTACATTATTTTGTCAACAAACCACATATACGTCGTTTGTTTATTAGTTGAAATTCTTTTGAGGTAAATATTTGTAAAAAATTATACTGTACAATAGGAAAATACATTCCGTAGGAATTTGCATTTTCACTGATGTAGTGTCTGTCACTTTAAAGTCTAATTTACAAAGTATGTTGCGCTCTGGTTCTGGTCTGGTCGCAGACATTCGGCTAAATTACTTTCCACAGTAAGTCAAGCATGTAAATTCTTCATTATTGTGAAGTTACATTAAAAATAAAAACTATATAACCTTTATTTACCAATGCATAACAGCAATCAATACAATTGATTTCGGGTCATAATTATCTAATCACTGGAATTAAATATACAAGCACAAGACATGTGCATACAGGCTGACACCTTAAGACCACAAGTTGGTCATATCATATATCAGGTTACTTTCTGACGCTAAGATCAGACAAATTATAGTTTATAAGTTAACCCTTTCTTCCACAAAGAGGTCAATTACTGATTTTTTTATTTCCATACTGCTAATAAGGAGGCAATAGACATACTGAAAGTACATACACAATTATATCTATAGGAACAGAGAACGGCGTGGAATTGCTGTTATATGTGGAAAAAGGTGTTATATGGCGTCTATGGAGTAAACGGTTAGTATATATAATATAAGTTGTATAATTATTTAGATCATTAACTACAAATATGTATTACGTTTTTTTCTAGAGCAGAAAGACACCACGCACTGCCCGTTTTAGCCCCGTCCAGCCCGTTGGCCTTTTTTTGTTAATTGTTTTATTTTATTTTAATTTGTTTTTTATATAAGCCCAACAGGCGAGTGCCTTCGGGAATGTAGACCTTTATAAACTAGAACTTGTCTACCCATTTGCCCGATATGTGTTTTACGTTTATTTATCGTCGCTACCGGTTGCCCATATGAACGACGCCTCCTGAAGAGATTAGTTATTTTAGATTTTTGGAGGATAGTGCAATGATACAGACAGAGACCCATTCCAGAATCTCCTCTGGTTTTTTTACGTGCATGGTGTAAAGCACCGACACGAGACCTTGGTTTAACGTCCCATCTGAAAGACTGTTAATTTTATTAGGGCCAGACGGGGGAACGAACCTGCGATCCCTGAATTACCAGTCCAGCGTGCTACCACTGGACTACAGATCTGTCTGTGCCGATATGTACCGCCCTACTGCCTATTTGATCTAGCATAATTAGCTGTCAATCACTGTAAGTTAACAATATTTTCTAGGGGGTTACCCATAAATACCCACTTCGGTACCTACCCCCTTCGTGGCTCAAAGCCCACCCTGCCCCTTTTCTGACCCACCCTGCCCCTTTTTTCCCACTCTAGAATAAACCCTATATTTAGTTGATGCATACATTTAGTAAAACAGGGAGAGCACATGAACTAAAGAGGAGAACAGTTCCATGTTTATGGTGTATTATATAATACCAGAGGGATGACAAGATATAATTACATCTGGATATCTTCAAACTAAAACAGAGCAAAAACACGGGATATGTTACCTACAGCGATATATTAATTCTTCAAATACATACATATCCATTACTGTAACAATCAACGTTTATGGCTAACAAGCACATTTGTCTACATAACGTAGTTATGTTTTAACATTTTTAAGCATTTATTCTTCTGGACCTGGAAATGACCCCCCCATGATAAAAGCTGGCTACAGGCCTGTATATTACACACTTTGTCGTCATTAGCACAGAAAGGGTTAAGTACAGACAGATGAAGTAGCTGCCAAAATAAAATAATGCAATCTTTATTATGCTTAACACAAAAATAATATTTAAAATTAAATATATTTTGCATCATTACGTAACAATTCTTTCATTTGTTTGGGGTTAAACATCGCACGGTATTCTATATTTTCCAAATTTATGCTCAATGTATGAATTTGTTTCCTGAAAAATGCCATTTGGGAAGCAATATTACTTTCTTGGAATAGATTTGATAATAAAACACATCATATTAGTCGGGGTTTTTTTTGGTTTAACGTCACAGCAATATTATATGGCGACCTTCCAATAATTGTTTGTGGTGGAAGACCCGGGTGCCCCTCCGAGCAGTATTTTATACGCGGACGGATACCCGGGTATAGCCACCGACCTTCCACAAGCCAGTTGAATAGCTTCCTCACATGAAATAATTCGATACCCCCAAGTGGGGATTCGAACATACAGCGGTGAGGGGCAAGTGATTTGAAGTTAACGACCGTAACCACTCAGCCACATGTCTATATCAAAATTGTATCCATATAGCAAAACATTGGTTCTATTTCAGATGATCGTCTCGAATGACAAACCTCACGCACAGCGTGTGTATAATGAAACACTACGTACAAGCAACTACTTGTAACACTAAGGAACATATACAAAAACAAATAATACACATGTAATATAGTCAAAGAATGACAGAACACCAACAAAATTATACCAAAACATACGGAAACACAAAATGACACTGAATATAATTATGAGAACAACTGCGCGATTTCCAACCTCTTCTAATAATAGCGTCACTATGGAAACCATTTTAACTGATGCGATTTCCAACCTATTCTAATAATAGTGTCACTATGGAAACCACTTTAACTGATGCGCAGCAACTGATGCGATTTCCAACCTCTTCTAATAATAGCGTCACTATGGAAACCGTTTTAACTGATGAGCAGCAACCGTTTTAACTGATGAGCAGCAACTGATGCGATTTCCAACCTATTCTAATATTAGCGTCACTATGGAACCGTTTTAACTGATGCGCATCACAATGCACAACTGATGCGCACGATATGTCAGAATCTGTGCATACTTGACGGCATTAAAAAAGCAACTTGAGATTGCGTGTCATTAGTGGTTGTATTTTTTGGGGATTCATTAAAACAAAGCATTGTAATCATTTACAGTAATCATTCTCAAACAAGTTTATCGCAAAATAATAAAGAATTTAACAATCCATTGGATTAGATTCCAACATCATGCGAGTCATGTGTAATTGTAAAAATTATAAATTTGGTAAAATAATGGTATTTTTTATAAAATAATGGTATTTTTTATAAAATAATGGTATTTTTTATAAAATAATGGTATTTTTTATAAAAGTGGCGTTTTGAATTCCGTCGGATATATATGTAAATTTTCACTAAAATAGCAGAGAAATAGGTACATCACTGTAAATGAACAATGTTTTATTAAAGCATATTATATAAATATTTCATCTCGGTGAGTGTGACAGCGGATATTGTCAACCCGAGGAAAATAATGTTGACCTCGGGTTGACAATATCCGCTGTCACACAAATCGCGATGAAATATTAATTTTGTTATACCGAACAATTGGCTGTTCTGGCATTATGTTGTTTGGCAATTCTGACATTTTCTGGCATTGAAATTTTACGTCAACTACTTTATGCCCATTTTTTCATGATTTCCTATCCTTGAAGGCCAGGCGCCAAGCTGACAGGCAATCAGTAACCATTATTTAACTAGCTGGCGACTCACCAACCGGCAATATCAGACGAACCCCGGATGAGGTTCGCACCTTCGACCGCCCGCTCCGTAGGCGGACGCATTAACCACGGCTACAGAGATATGTAGTAATGTACATGTTTATATGTCAAAATATTACTCGTGTAATGCCATTCATGAAAATTCTGAAATATAGCAATGAAATTGATTAGGTTGGAAATTGCACATGCGCATACTGTATATACCCTATTTAACGCCCCCCCCCCCCTCCTAATGATCAGTGATTTGTGAATTACCGGTAATATACTTTTATTTTATCATATTTTATGTACCATATTAAACGCCCCCTCTTTGTAAAATGTAATGCCCCCGGGGGTGTTAAATAGGGAATATACGGTAATTATATATTACATAGTCCCCTCGTTAACATTTATACATTTACATGGTCCCCTCGTTAACATTTATACATTTACATGGTCCCCTAGGTAACATGTAAACATTTACATGGTCCCATCGGAAACAGCTATACATTTACATGGTCCCCTCGGAAACAGCTATACATTTACATGGTCCCCTCGGAAACAGCTATACATTTACATGGTCCCCTCGGAAACAGCTATACATTTACATGGTCCCCTCGGAAACAGCTATACATTTACATGGTCCCCTAGGTAACATGTAAACATTTACATGGTCCCCTCGGAAACAGCTATACATTTACATGGTCCCCTAGGTAACATGTAAACATTTACATGGTCCCCTCGGAAACAGCTATACATTTACATGGTCCCCTAGGTAACATGTAAACATTTACATGGTCCCCTCGGAAACAGCTATACATTTACATGGTCCCCTAGGTAACATGTAAACATTTACATGGTCCCCTCGGAAACAGCTATACATTTACATGGTCCCCTAGGTAACATGTAAACATTTACATGGTCCCCTCGGAAACAGCTATACATTTACATGGTCCCCTCGGTAACATTTATACATTTACATGGTCCCCTAGGTAACATTTTGAAACAAGCACTGTAAACTCCTGAAAATAATGTTTTGTTGTTTTTTTTTTTAGGGGGATGTGGGTGGGTGGGGGGAGGTTTATAATCATATGAACAGCTCAGGCCGTATGGCAACTTTCCATTATTTTATTGGAAGACCCCGGGTGCCGCTCACGGTAGTATTTCATACACAGGCAACATATTGGGGAATCTGAGCTCCAGCGGTTAACGATACTTGGTGCACCACGAACCTCCGTAAGAAACTGCCAACCTTTTCATATAAAGAGACACGGTCTGAGCGGGGCACATCAGTGTTGATAGGTTACAGCGGTATACAAGTCAGCGACCTAAACCACTCTCGACCACGCCCGGCTCATAATGTTATAGGTACTAGATGCAGGAGTTTATAGTACGTTCATTATTTACATATAACACAATGTTAAAACGTGTAGGTATTTTGTAAGTATTCAGTACATTTAAAGCAGAGCATCATAAGAGTAAGTTGATATATTAACCCATTCAACACCAAGTAACTGACATGGACTGGTCCATGATATTGTTAAACCAATAAATTAATAAGAAAATTACATTTGGACCAGTTCATTTATAAAAATGGGTAATTTTGTCTAAAAATAGTAAAAATGGCAAAATGTGCAGATCCTCACGAGATGGCTCGTCACGAGCCGGCTCATCTGCTTCTACACTTTTTGTAAGCCTATTTAGAGGTCTGTAGTGCTGAAAGGGTTAAAATCTATGGCTTAAAACAACATCATAATCTTTGGTAAACTTAATTATGAGAAATCGTGCATGCAGTAAAACAAGTGTGAATACTAATTTAATGCATTAAGTGAGTAGAAACGAGGTCAAATGTCGGGTTCAGATGTAAATAATACATTCCACATTTTGGCAAAAGGCGTTACTTAACACTGGTGTACATCATTATATACATGTATTAGCGCTGTACATCATTATATACATGTATAGCGATGTACATCATTATATACATGTATTAGCTGTGTACATCATTATATACATGTATTAGCGATGTACATCATTATATACATGTATTAGCGATGTACATCATTATATACATGTATTAGCGATGTACATCATTATATACATGTATAGCGATGTACATCATTATATACATGTATTAGCTGTGTACATCATTATATACATGTATTAGCTGTGTACATCATTATATACATGTATTAGCTGTACATCATTATATACATGTATTAGCTGTGTACATCATTATATACATGTATTAGCTGTGTACATCATTATATACATGTATTAGCTGTGTACATCATTATATACATGTATTAGCTGTGTACATCATTATATACATGTATTAGCTGTGTACATCATTATATACATGTATTAGCGATGTACATCATTATATACATGTATTAGCGGTGTACATCATTATATACATGTATTAGCGTGTACATCATTATATACATGTATTAGCAGTGTACATCATTGTACATCATTATATACATGTATAGCATGTACATCATTATATACATGTATTAGCGATGTACATCATTATATACATGTATTAGCAGTGTACATCATTATATACATGTATTAGCGATGTACATCATTATATACATGTATTAGCGATGTACATCATTATATACATGTATAGCGATGTACATCATTATATACATGTATTAGCGTGTACATCATTATATACATGTATTAGCGATGTACATCATTATATACATGTATTAGCAGTGTACATCATTATATACATGTATTAGCTGTGTACATCATTATATACATGTATTAGCGATGTACATCATTATATACATGTATTAGCAATGTACATCATTATATACATGTATTAGCAGTGTACATCATTATATACATGTATTAGCGATGTACATCATTATATACATGTATTAGCGATGTACATCATTATATACATGTATTAGCAGTGTACATCATTATATACATGTATTAGCGATGTACATCATTATATACATGTATTAGCAGTGTACATCATTATATACATGTATTAGCGATGTACATCATTATATACATGTATTAGCGATGTACATCATTATATACATGTATTAGCGTGTACATCATTATATACATGTATTAGCAGTGTACATCATTATACATGTATTAGCGATGTACATCATTATATACATGTATTAGCAGTGTACATCATTATATACATGTATTAGCGATGTACATCATTATATACATGTATTAGCGATGTACATCATTATATACATGTATTAGCAGTGTACATCATTATATACATGTATTAGCGATGTACATCATTATATACATGTATTAGCGATGTACATCATTATATACATGTATAGCGATGTACATCATTATATACATGTATTAGCAGTGTACATCATTATATACATGTATTAGCGATGTACATCATTATATACATGTATAGCGATGTACATCATTATATACATGTATTAGCAGTGTACATCATTATATACATGTATTAGCGATGTACATCATTATATACATGTATTAGCGATGTACATCATTATATACATGTATTAGCGATGTACATCATTATATACATGTATTAGCAGTGTACATCATTATACATGTATTAGCATGTACATCATTATATAATGTATTAGCAGTGTACATCATTATATACATGTATTAGCGATGTACATCATTATATACATGTATTAGCATGTACATCATTATATACATGTATTAGCAGTGTACATCATTATATACATGTATTAGCAGGTACATCATTATATACATGTATTAGCGATGTACATCATTATATACATGTATTAGCAGTGTACATCATTATATACATGTATTAGCGATGTACATCATTATATACATGTATTAGCGATGTACATCATTATATACATGTATTAGCAGTGTACATCATTATATACATGTAT
>CM026394.1:17816284-17879362 GCA_014843695.1 Archivesica marissinica | reverse complement strand
CATTATATACATGTATTAGCGATGTACATCATTATATACATGTATTAGCGATGTACATCATTATATACATGTATTAGCAGTGTACATCATTATATACATGTATTAGCGATGTACATCATTATATACATGTATTAGCTGTGTACATCATTATATACATGTATTAGCGATGTACATCATTATATACATGTATAGCGATGTACATCATTATATACATGTATTAGCTGTGTACATCATTATATACATGTATTAGCGATGTACATCATTATATACATGTATTAGCGATGTACATCATTATATACATGTATTAGCTGTGTACATCATTATATACATGTATTAGCTGTGTACATCATTATATACATGTATTAGCTGTGTACATCATTATATACATGTATTAGCTGTGTACATCATTATATACATGTATTAGCTGTGTACATCATTATATACATGTATTAGCTGTGTACATCATTATATACATGTATTAGCGATGTACATCATTATATACATGTATTAGCAGTGTACATCATTATATACATGTATTAGCGATGTACATCATTATATACATGTATTAGCGATGTACATCATTATATACATGTATAGCGATGTACATCATTATATACATGTATTAGCAGTGTACATCATTATATACATGTATTAGCGATGTACATCATTATATACATGTATTAGCAGTGTACATCATTATATACATGTATTAGCTGTGTACATCATTATATACATGTATTAGCTGTGTACATCATTATATACATGTATTAGCGATGTACATCATTATATACATGTATTAGCGATGTACATCATTATATACATGTATAGCGATGTACATCATTATATACATGTATTAGCAGTGTACATCATTATATACATGTATTAGCGATGTACATCATTATATACATGTATTAGCAGTGTACATCATTATATACATGTATTAGCTGTGTACATCATTATATACATGTATTAGCTGTGTACATCATTATATACATGTATTAGCGATGTACATCATTATATACATGTATAGCGATGTACATCATTATATACATGTATTAGCTGTGTACATCATTATATACATGTATTAGCGATGTACATCATTATATACATGTATTAGCGATGTACATCATTATATACATGTATTAGCTGTGTACATCATTATATACATGTATTAGCTGTGTACATCATTATATACATGTATTAGCGATGTACATCATTATATACATGTATTAGCGATGTACATCATTATATACATGTATTAGCAGTGTACATCATTATATACATGTATTAGCAGTGTACATCATTATATACATGTATTAGCAGTGTACATCATTATATACATGTATTAGCTGTGTACATCATTATATACATGTATTAGCGATGTACATCATTATATACATGTATTAGCGATGTACATCATTATATACATGTATTAGCGATGTACATCATTATATACATGTATTAGCTGTGTACATCATTATATACATGTATTAGCGATGTACATCATTATATACATGTATTAGCGATGTACATCATTATATACATGTATTAGCGATGTACATCATTATATACATGTATTAGCGATGTACATCATTATATACATGTATTAGCTGTGTACATCATTATATACATGTATTAGCAGTGTACATCATTATATACATGTATTAGCGATGTACATCATTATATACATGTATTAGCAGTGTACATCATTATATACATGTATTAGCAGTGTACATCATTATATACATGTATTAGCAGTGTACATCATTATATACATGTATTAGCGATGTACATCATTATATACATGTATTAGCGATGTACATCATTATATACATGTATTAGCAGTGTACATCATTATATACATGTATTAGCTGTGTACATCATTATATACATGTATTAGCAGTGTACATCATTATATACATGTATTAGCTGTGTACATCATTATATACATGTATTAGCAGTGTACATCATTATATACATGTATTAGCAGTGTACATCATTATATACATGTATTAGCAGTGTACATCATTATATACATGTATTAGCAGTGTACATCATTATATACATGTATTAGCGATGTACATCATTATATACATGTATTAGCTGTGTACATCATTATATACATGTATTAGCGATGTACATCATTATATACATGTATTAGCAGTGTACATCATTATATACATGTATTAGCGATGTACATCATTATATACATGTATTAGCAGTGTACATCATTATATACATGTATTAGCAGTGTACATCATTATATACATGTATTAGCAGTGTACATCATTATATACATGTATTAGCTGTGTACATCATTATATACATGTATTAGCAGTGTACATCATTATATACATGTATTAGCTGTGTACATCATTATATACATGTATTAGCTGTGTACATCATTATATACATGTATTAGCGATGTACATCATTATATACATGTATAGCGATGTACATCATTATATACATGTATAGCGATGTACATCATTATATACATGTATTAGCTGTGTACATCATTATATACATGTATTAGCAGTGTACATCATTATATACATGTATAGCGATGTACATCATTATATACATGTATTAGCGATGTACATCATTATATACATGTATTAGCAGTGTACATCATTATATACATGTATTAGCGATGTACATCATTATATACATGTATTAGCGATGTACATCATTATATACATGTATTAGCGATGTACATCATTATATACATGTATTAGCTGTGTACATCATTATATACATGTATTAGCAGTGTACATCATTATATACATGTATTAGCGGTGTACATCATTATATACATGTATTAGCGATGTACATCATTATATACATGTATTAGCGATGTACATCATTATATACATGTATTAGCGATGTACATCATTATATACATGTATTAGCGGTGTACATCATTATATACATGTATTAGCGATGTACATCATTATATACATGTATTAGCGATGTACATCATTATATACATGTATTAGCGATGTACATCATTATATACATGTATTAGCGATGTACATCATTATATACATGTATTAGCAGTGTACATCATTATATACATGTATTAGCGGTGTACATCATTATATACATGTATTAGCAGTGTACATCATTATATACATGTATTAGCTGTGTACATCATTTATACATGTATTAGCGTGTACATCATTATATACATGTATTAGCGATGTACATCATTATATACATGTATTAGCGTGTACATCATTATATACATGTATTAGCGAGTGTACATCATTATATACATGTATTAGCTGTGTACATCATTATATACATGTATTAGCATGTACATCATATATACATGTATTAGCGTGTACATCATTATATACATGTATTAGCGTGTTTTATATACATGTATTAGCGATGTACATCATTATATACATGTATTAGCAGTGTACATCATTATATACATGTATTAGCTGTGTACATCATTATATACATGTATTAGCAGTGTACATCATTATATACATGTATTAGCTGTGTACATCATTATATACATGTATTAGCAGTGTACATCATTATATACATGTATTAGCAGTGTACATCATTATATACATGTATTAGCAGTGTACATCATTATATACATGTATTAGCAGTGTACATCATTATATACATGTATTAGCAGTGTACATCATTATATACATGTATTAGCGATGTACATCATTATATACATGTATTAGCTGTGTACATCATTATATACATGTATTAGCGATGTACATCATTATATACATGTATTAGCAGTGTACATCATTATATACATGTATTAGCGATGTACATCATTATATACATGTATTAGCAGTGTACATCATTATATACATGTATTAGCGCTGTACATCATTATATACATGTATTAGCTGTGTACATCATTATATACATGTATTAGCAGTGTACATCATTATATACATGTATTAGCAGTGTACATCATTATATACATGTATTAGCAGTGTACATCATTATATACATGTATTAGCGATGTACATCATTATATACATGTATTAGCGATGTACATCATTATATACATGTATAGCGATGTACATCATTATATACATGTATTAGCGATGTACATCATTATATACATGTATTAGCGATGTACATCATTATATACATGTATTAGCGATGTACATCATTATATACATGTATTAGCGATGTACATCATTATATACATGTATTAGCGATGTACATCATTATATACATGTATTAGCAGTGTACATCATTATATACATGTATTAGCGATGTACATCATTATATACATGTATTAGCGATGTACATCATTATATACATGTATTAGCTGTGTACATCATTATATACATGTATTAGCGATGTACATCATTATATACATGTATTAGCAGTGTACATCATTATATACATGTATTAGCTGTGTACATCATTATATACATGTATTAGCGATGTACATCATTATATACATGTATTAGCGATGTACATCATTTATACATGTATAGCGATGTACATCATTATATACATGTATTAGCGATGTACATCATTATATACATGTATTAGCGGTGTACATCATTATATACATGTATTAGCTGTGTACATCATTATATACATGTATTAGCGATGTACATCATTATATACATGTATTAGCGGTGTACATCATTATATACATGTATTAGCGATGTACATCATTATATACATGTATTAGCGATGTACATCATTATATACATGTATTAGCGATGTACATCATTATATACATGTATTAGCGGTGTACATCATTATATACATGTATTAGCAGTGTACATCATTATATACATGTATTAGCTGTGTACATCATTATATACATGTATTAGCAGTGTACATCATTATATACATGTATTAGCGGTGTACATCATTATATACATGTATTAGCGATGTACATCATTATATACATGTATTAGCGATGTACATCATTATATACATGTATTAGCGATGTACATCATTATATACATGTATTAGCGTGTACATCATTATATACATGTATTAGCAGTGTACATCATTATATACATGTATTAGCGATGTACATCATTATATACATGTATTAGCGATGTACATCATTATATACATGTATTAGCGATGTACATCATTATATACATGTATTAGCGATGTACATCATTATATACATGTATTAGCGATGTACATCATTATATACATGTATTAGCGATGTACATCATTATATACATGTATTAGCAGTGTACATCATTATATACATGTATTAGCGGTGTACATCATTATATACATGTATTAGCTGTGTACATCATTATATACATGTATTAGCAGTGTACATCATTATATACATGTATTAGCGATGTACATCATTATATACATGTATTAGCAGTGTACATCATTATATACATGTATTAGCGATGTACATCATTATATACATGTATTAGCAGTGTACATCATTATATACATGTATTAGCGATGTACATCATTATATACATGTATTAGCGATGTACATCATTATATACATGTATTAGCGATGTACATCATTATATACATGTATTAGCAGTGTACATCATTATATACATGTATTAGCGATGTACATCATTATATACATGTATTAGCGGTGTACATCATTATATACATGTATTAGCGATGTACATCATTATATACATGTATTAGCTGTGTACATCATTATATACATGTATTAGCAGTGTACATCATTATATACATGTATTAGCTGTGTACATCATTATATACATGTATTAGCGGTGTACATCATTATATACATGTATTAGCGATGTACATCATTATATACATGTATTAGCGATGTACATCATTATATACATGTATTAGCTGTGTACATCATTATATACATGTATTAGCAGTGTACATCATTATATACATGTATTAGCTGTGTACATCATTATATACATGTATTAGCGATGTACATCATTATATACATGTATTAGCTGTGTACATCATTATATACATGTATTAGCAGTGTACATCATTATATACATGTATTAGCTGTGTACATCATTATATACATGTATTAGCTGTGTACATCATTATATACATGTATTAGCGATGTACATCATTATATACATGTATTAGCAGTGTACATCATTATATACATGTATTAGCAGTGTACATCATTATATACATGTATTAGCGGTGTACATCATTATATACATGTATTAGCAGTGTACATCATTATATACATGTATTAGCAGTGTACATCATTATATACATGTATTAGCGATGTACATCATTATATACATGTATTAGCAGTGTACATCATTATATACATGTATTAGCGATGTACATCATTATATACATGTATTAGCAGTGTACATCATTATATACATGTATTAGCTGTGTACATCATTATATACATGTATTAGCGATGTACATCATTATATACATGTATTAGCGGTGTACATCATTATATACATGTATTAGCAGTGTACATCATTATATACATGTATTAGCGATGTACATCATTATATACATGTATTAGCGATGTACATCATTATATACATGTATTAGCTGTGTACATCATTATATACATGTATTAGCGATGTACATCATTATATACATGTATTAGCAGTGTACATCATTATATACATGTATTAGCGGTGTACATCATTATATACATGTATTAGCGATGTACATCATTATATACATGTATTAGCAGTGTACATCATTATATACATGTATTAGCGATGTACATCATTATATACATGTATTAATTAAGTAACAATTATATCACATAACACTATCAAGGCTTCAGGGTGCAAACTTCGATGAAATCTCTGATATTAACGATTACAGGGTAAAGAAATACTTATATTACACTCTGTATTAACTAAGTTTTATCTTATTAACCCATTCAACACCCAAGTAACTGACATGGACTGGTCCATGATATTTTTAGGCCAATACATTAATAAGAAAATTACCTTTGGACCAGTTCATTTATCAAAATGGGTAATTTTATCTAAAATAAGAATAATTATTACTGGCAAAAAGTGCAGATCCTGATGAGACGGCTCGTGACGAGCCGGCTCATCTGGATCTACACTTTTTGTAAGCCTATTTAGAGGTATGTGGTGTTAAAAGGGTTAAATAGATGTTTAATCATTTACATTCAAGTTACTTTTTCAAGCACTTTGCAGGTATTTGTTAATTTTTTCATAAACGATGCGCTAATTCTACACAGACTGATCTCCCTTTATTCTGGACTTATTGACGCCATTAAGTGCACTGTATCGATTGGTCGATTAGGCAATTTACCTAACAACACCATTCCTGGGCAGGCTCCAGCGGTTAACAAGTAATTAGTGTACCAACCTCCGCTGATAAGTTGCAGCGACCGTAACCACCAGACCACAGAGGCGGTCAATTTAGAATATCTACTTTCCATTGATATATACAGTCAAACCTGTGTTAGTGGTCACCTGTATTAAGCAGCCAACTTGTATTAAGCAGCCACTTTTCACATTCCCAATTTGGTGATTTACTATATATTTGACCTCTATTAATCAGCCACCTGTGCTAAGCAGCCACTTTCAGTGATTCCCTTGGTTGGCTGCTTATGACAGGTTTGACTGTATACCAGTAGGGCGTTTGAAAATTTTGTAGTTTTTGTCAGAATACACACATCAAATTTGGAGAATTATTCACATAGGAACAGAACAACATAGAACATAAATTATAATGGTTCCACATATTTTTGGTTTCCAATAAAGATTAATCAAGGGAAGTAAGTCATATATATTTTTGGGCTAGGGACTTTGTAGCTAAAACAATATTTATTAAAATAATGATCATGTACAGTTTTTTATCTGCATATTGTTTTTTTTGTGGTAATATTTACCTATTTACATTAGGATAACAAGGAAAGACAACGACATTTCTTTGAAGTTTAAGTTTAACTATTCACAGCTCAACCAATCAGATAGCAGCTTGAGACTGAGAACTGTTTCTCAATGAGAAATAATGATACTGATAATTTTGGTTTTTTAAATAAATTTACCACTCACTCACTTATAAGACGGGAAGCCACTTTGAGGCCATAATCTGGCAGTATCAAACTCGTCTTATAGGCAAGTATGTACGGTAATTTGAAACACATTGCGATATAACTTATTTGCGTCTGCTGTTAATCAACATTAGAGCTATATTTCCTTTTCAACCGAGCTCATTAGAATTGCTCAGCTAAGCTTCATTCTGAACTGAGCTAAATTTCATTTTAAACTTTGAGCTCATCTAACATTATAAGCTCTGAACTAAGTTCCATTCTGAACTAAGCTTCATATTGAGCGTTGAACTAAGCTCTGAGCTAACAACCATTCCGAGCAAAGCTTAACTTAGCTCAAAGCTGATTTTCGTTATGAACTCTTGAGCTAAGTTTCAATACAAATTCTGAGCTCTGCTTCATTCCGAGCCATGTGAAAAGCTCAATAAGCTTAACCTTAAAATAAGTACAAGAATTCTTTACATAATTGATGTGGCATATAAAATCTTTGGAAGGTGCTATGACATGGCTATGTGGCTGCTAAACTTTGTTTATAAATATTACAATCGGGACGGTGCATGAACACATTTAACTTGATGCCTTATCCATCTTGCACACTTCATCTAACTCATCTTCAATCTTCTCTCCCATATTCTAATATTTGCACTTATATTAACATTTGGTTGACATTTCTATCGATCCTCTCGGTCTAGTCCCTTTGCAGACTTTTTCTTCCAGTACCATATTTGTCGATCGATACCCGTACACTTTTCCATTTGCAGCTTCTGACCATCCAGCGATACCGTCATACATTTATTAGTGTTCACATGCACTAAAGTATTGTCCTGAAAATAAACAACAAACACACTAAGAAACAGTTGGCTTCAAATGGAGAAGAATTATATAAGACTCTGTCTTTCATTCTAATCCTTTGTCTGTTTTTTGATATGTGTGATGTATGCATTGTTCAATATGTATTATATTGGGAAATAAAATATGTTTAAACTAGGGATGGCAACGAATATTCGAATATTCGTTCGGACGTCCGAATATCCGAATACTATTACGGTATTCGAATATTCGTAAAAAAAAGAAAGAAATTGAAATAAACTGTCATAAAATCAGATGCATCGGTGTTGTTTTCATTTGAATCCATCATAAAACCTTGGAAATTCTAAGTCAGAATACAAAAGAAATCGCCCCAGGATGTGTGACTAAATCATGCATGTTGTGGTCCCCTCGATCGCAGGTGTTTATTCACTTAATTGATACTCTCCCAGGTAATCGGATAATTACAGTAAATTGGTGTATATACGGTAGGTACGTCATGTTTGATTTAATGTTATCAAGGGGTAATATAATTAATTTGTTTGCAAATTATTGTTTATAAACATTTAAATAACAAAGTTCTAACACATAATTGTAATTAAAGACAAATTAGAAAATTGTTTGCCAATTATTGTTGCTTGGTTAATATCGGTAGTCTTTGAAATGGTTTTAAAAACGTTTAGACAAGAAACTTCTTTGAAATATCACAGGAAGTTTGCAACAACATTCACGCCCATGTTAATTTTCAATTAACTGCTCAATATTACAAAAGGTCAACATATTATATAAGTACTATTTTTATGATATTGTCCATATTAAATGTTGATGGTTAAGTTATTGTCAAAAATATTGTCAAAAACTTAAAATTCTAAAAATGCCGCCTGCTCAGTCACACGTTTGGAAATACTTCACTCGCTCTGAGAATAAGAAAACTGCTATGTGTAGTTTGTGCAAATTGGACTTAACATATTCTGGTACAACGTCAAATCTAAATAATCATTTGAAAAACAAACACCCTTCAACAGAAAGCAGTTCAAATGACTCTAAAAAGCAAGTGACGATGTCTTCTTTTGTGAAAACGCCCAGGAAATTTAATGTTGGTGAAAAATGTATGTTTACTATGCATATATGCAGTCCTATTCATACACCAGTTACGTCGAATGTAAAATTATAATTATGCATAGCGAGGTGACTGGTGTTAAATACAATGTGTACAGAGGATGATAACAATAACTGATTGAGTCGTCGCCATATTTACACGGCCATACCCGGAAGAAGTCACACTGAAACAGAAAGTAGGTTTTGAATCTTTTGACAGAATCATGATCGAATATTCGAATATTCGAATACTTTCCCAATCGAATATTCGAATAGCAAAATTGCTATTCGTTGCCATCACTAGTTTAAACTAAACTCTGTCTTTCATTCTAATCCTTTGTTCTGTATTTTGCTATGTGTGATGTATGCATTGTTCAATATGTATTATATTGGGAAATAAAATATGTTTAAACTAAATCTGTAGTGCTATAGTTTAAACATTATTTATTCCAGTATTTCTACAGTCATGTAAATCAAGAAATGAACATTTTAAATATAAATTTAACAGCAGAAGACTAGTTTAGTTTTAGTTTAACCCTTTCAACCCCACAGGCCTATAAATAGGCTTATGAAAAGTGTAGATCCAGATGAGCCGGCTCATGACGAGCCGTCTCATCAGGATCTGCACTTTTTTGTCAGTAATAATTATTACTATTTTTAGATAAAATTACCCATTTTAATAAATGAACTGGTCCAAAGGTAATTTTCTTATTAATTTATTGGCTTCAAATAATTCATCATTATATAATCTGTCGTTTGTTTGTTTGGGTTTTACGCCTGCATCAGCACCATTTTGCGATATTTAGACAAGACTATTATTTTTCTATTTTTTGTGTTAATTTTTCTCTGTTTTTTCACATGCTTTGTCTAAACATAACATTCTTATATATTGAATTATGTAATGTATTGTATACATATGTAAATGTAACTGTTTTGTACAAATTTCATTACTATGTTCTTTGTAAGGTACAAGTGGGATGGCCTCGACCCGCTTGCTACCTACGACGAGGAAAATAAACGGACCTTAAACGTGGCTCCAAAAAAAAAAAAGCAAAAAAAAAAGCACCATTTTGCGCTATATCGCCGGCGGTGGGCAGTTTACCTAACAACACCTTTCCTGGGCAGGCTCCAGTGGTTAACCAGTACTTGGTGTACGAACCTCCGTAAGAAACTGCCAACTTTTTCGTATAAATGAGACAAGTCCTGAGTGGGGCTCAAACCCGTGACCATCAGTGATGATAGGTTGCAGTGGTATACAAGTCAGCGACTGTAACCACTCGACTACGGAGGCGGACATCCTGGTTTTGCATGAACTAATCAATATTGAACAAATTTGCTGGAAGTGATCAACAAGCTGCTTGAGAACAAGTTTTATCACATTTTCTTGTTAGTTTGAGAAGAGATGTAGTTTGCAATTGTTGATAAGACATTGCAGCTGCCAGAAATATTCTATAAATCCTATATAAACATTGCAGCTGCCAGAAATATTCTATAAATCCTATATAAACATTGCAATTGCCAGAAATATTCTACAATTGCGAAAAACCAGCTAAACCATCCAAATAAACCAAATAAGAACGGAGGTGTCAATCTCCGCCCATGCTGTCTTTTAAGTATTTGTTTTCTATGGAGTATAATACACACATAAATGCCACTCTGCGGCTCTATATGGAGAAATCGGGCCATAAAAACACATTTGATCTCAAATTGTGAAAGTTTATTCTGGCATTATTACCTGCTGTGTTTTGCCCCCCACCCCAACCCCCATATTTTATTTCCCCTCTGAGTCTTGGCAACAATGATTGTTGGCTTTAATTTAGCGTAAACATATTAATTTTCTACCACGTACATGATTATTTACAACAGTTGAAATAAGGAATTGGACAGAAAGCTATACAGCTTACGGTTGTCCTCTCCTTGGCTTTAATTTGCTGCACATATACGCGGATGAAAGCGTATATGTGGTCATTCGTGTGAGAGGAAACCGGAGTACCCGAAAAAAACCCACCTGTCCAATCAGGCGACCACCGTACCGTCTCACATACTTCCCGGTCAGAGGATCGAACCCGGGTTGCATTGGTGAGAAGCGAGCGCGCTAACCACTATGCTAATCTAGGTTGATAATCATTATTAACTAACCTCTCTGTAGTCCCACTCCTGATTCCCCTTTTGACCATGACAAGGGTAGATAATCACGTTACTTCCACCAGAGTAATCCTGGCAACCATCGTCACGGCGTACTTCCCCGTTCTTGCTGAGCATCCAGTATTGGTTCCCACCCTGGTTGTGGCACGGCCACATGTTCACCGGCTTGTGGTAGTTTTGACTGTCCACGGCACTGTCTATGCACATTGGCTTGGCCTTGCTCCTTATCTGAAGTAAGAATGAACTTATTTGAAGGAAGTAAGTATAAAACCTATTTAAAGGAAGTAAGTATGAACTTATCTGAAGGAAGTAAGAATAAACTTATCTGAAGGAAGTAAGTATGAACTTATCTGAAGGAAGTAAGTATGAACTTATCTGAAGGATGTAAGAATAAACTTATCTGAAGGAAGTAAGTATGAACTTATCTGAAGGAAGTAAGCATAAAACTTATCTGAAGGAAGTAAGTATAAACTATCTGAAGGAAGTAAGTATAAAACTTATCTGAAGGAAGTAAGTATAAACTTATCTCAAGGAAGTAAGTAGAAAATTATTTATTTTGTGACACAAGCTTCAACAACTTAATTTAATCACTCTCGTTGGCGCGAATGAAAGCGTATATGTGTTCATTCGTGTGGGAGATAACCGGAGTAGGTGGACAAGCACCACACAATCTCACATTCTTCCCAGTCCGAGGATCGAACCCGGGTTGCATTGGTGAGAAGCGAGTGTGCTAACCACGTTAAACAACAGCGTAAGTAATAAGAAAATAACTATCTCCGTAAGTAAATCCGACGTACTTCAGTCACGGACCCAGATAGAACCACTGACCTTCCGGGGAGCCAGCCAGATAGAACCACTGACCTTCCGGGGAGCCAGCCAGATAGAACCACTGACCTTCCGGGGAGCCAGCTGGATAGAACCACTGACCTTCCGGGAGCTTGCCAGATAGAACCACTGACCTTCCGGGGAGCCAGCTGGATAGAACCACTGACCTTCCGGGAGCCAGCCGGATAGAACCACTGACCTTCCGGGGAGCCAGCCGGATAGAACCACTAACCTTCCGGGGAGCCAGCCGGATAGAACCACTGACCTTCCGGGGAGCCAGCCGGATAGAACCACTGACCTTTCGGGGAGCCAGCCGGATAGAACCACTGACCTTCCAGGGAGCCAGCCGGATAGAACCACTGACCTTCCGGGGAGCCAGCCGGATAGAACCACTAACCTTCCGGGGAGCCAGCCGGATAGAACCACTGACCTTCCGGGGAGCCAGCCGGATAGAACCACTGACCTTCCGGGTAGCCAGCCGGATAGAACCACTGACCTTCCAGGAAGCCAGCCGGATAGAACCACTAACCTTCCGGGGAGCCAGTCGGATAATTTCCTCACATGAAATAATTCGATATAACTCTGAACCTACAGAGGTGATTTGAAATCAACGACTGCAACAAATGGAGGGCCCCATGCAAACCAGTAAAGCACTAAATATTAATATTCCTAGATAAAGAGACTATACCATATTTAGTATTATTTACATCTAGGGTGTCCGATTAGCGCAGTGGTTAGGGCGCTCGCTTCTCACCAATGCAACCCGGGTTCGATCCTCAGACCGGAAGAATGTGAGATTGTGCGGTGCTTGCCAGATTGGACAGATGTGTTTTGTCCACCTACTCCGGTTTCCTCCCACACGAATGACAACATTTATATTTCACCAGCGCCAATGAGAGTGATTAATATAAGTTGTCAAAGCTTGATTCGCAATCGTTGTAAAATAAATAAAGCTTGAACATGCATCTTAACCCTGTACAACATACAACTCTCCCTGCTTCTAGGTGGCAATGGGGTTAATGAACATCTAATATATTATTATGTTATATTTCGGGTTTTACGCCTGCATCAGCACCATTTTGGGCTATAACGCCGACGGGCAGTTTACCTAATAACACCTTTCCTGGGCAGGCTCCAGCAGTTAACCAGTACTTGGGTGCACCAACCTCCATACGAAACTGCCAACTTTTTCATATAAATGAGACACGGTCTGAGCGGGGCTCGAACCCGTGACCATCAGTGATGATAGGTTACAGTGGTATACAAGTCAGCGACATTAACCACTCGACCATGGAGGCGGAATGAACATCTAATATAAAATATTAATACATAACTCGGAGGAGAAGAAGTATATAAGACTGTGTCTTTCATTCTAATCCCTTTTCTGTATTTTGATGTGTAATGTATGCATTGTTCAATATGTATTATATGTATAGGATATAAGCCGAAAACGATCCAATATGTAAAATATTGGACTGTGTGAGGCATTACTGCCTAGGACAGTACCAATATTTTACATATTGGATCCGTTTGAGGTTTATATCTTACTAAAAACACACTTATATAACAAGATCCTACTAATTAAAATTGTTAATTTCGTACATTTACGCGTAGGATTTAACATAATAATTTTGACAGCAATCCAATATTAATAATGATGGACTGCAAGTACAAAGGTATGCCGTCACGACCGTGTTTTAAATGGGAAATAAAATATGATAATATAAAATATATAATATAAAATATATAATATAAAATATATAATATAAAATATATAATATAAAATATATAATATAAAATATATAATATAAAATAAAATATATAATATAAAATATATAATATAAAATATATAATATAAAATATATAATATAAAATATATAATATAAAATAAAATATATAATATAAAATATATAATATAAAACATTAGTTTATACAAATTTATTTTAGCTCGATTGCGAAACAAGTTATTTCAACTTATATAAATCACTCTCGAGACCTCATTCCTGATGGAACCCATCGCCACGAGGGAGAGAGAAGAGGCAACGTGGAATTTAAATGCCTTGCCTAAGGGCACAATTGTAACGGCTCCAGTGGGGCTCGAACTCCGGACCTTTCGCACCTGAAGTGAACGCGCTGCGCTATCACGACTTCCACAATATAAAACATTACAAACATAACTAGTATATCTCATTACTGTAAGAAGTACATCGTTGTAAGAACAACACTTCCCGTACAGGCTTCAGATTTCGGGTCATCTCCGACATTTCATTTAGAAAACTAAATCTGAATGTGACAAGATACTTTTGTGGCGAGTGATTTTGTTCCCTAGTAAACTTGACAAATCAATAGCACAAGAGCAAAATCAGCTTCTCAAAATGGAGAGATCATATAACTATCTGAATATGTCAGCATGCATTAATTGGAAGCTACTCTAGAACAGTTTAGCGCTGTTCTCGACAAGATCGGGTGGAAATCTAGATGCATCTAGAACATTGTGCGAATTTTCCCTGTCCAGTTTAGCGCTGTTCTCGACAAGATCTGGTGGAAATCAAGATACATCTAGAACATTGTGCGAATTTTCCCTGTCCAGTTTAGTGCTGTTCCCGACAAGATCGGGTGGAAATCGAGATGCAACTAGAACATTGTGTGAATTTTCCCTGTCCAGTTTAGCGCTGTTCTCGACATCTATTAACCCATTCAACACCAAGTAACTGACATGGACTGGTGCATGATATTCTTAGACCAATAAATTAATAAGAAAATTACCTTTTTGGACCAGTTCATTTATCAAAATGGGTAATTTTATCTAAAAAATAGTAATAATTATTACTGGCAAAAAGTGCAGATCCTGATGAGACGGCTCGTCACGAGCCGGCTCATCTGGATCTACACTTTTTGTAAGTCTATTTAGAGGCCTGTAGTGTTGAAAGGGTTAAAGTGACACTACATCGCAAAATAATCAAAGCAGATATGTCTTCAATAAAAAAAAGATTTTAATTTTTTGTTCAGCACTCGTTATACTATCAAAAGTAATGTTACGCCTGCCTTTGCACGTCAGGTGATGTAATGGAAATTGACAATTATGATGACCACTTTCCGTCCATACTCGACCATAAGACGACCTAGCCTATAAGATGACCATTTGTTCCTGAAATCTGTGGGTTATGGCATGTAATTGCATATAAGACAGGTTGATAAAATGGACGCCAGAACATGCATAAATTGCATGTTTCGCCAGTGCAAGTTGAAGAAATATTCAATGTGATTTCTATTCTAAGATCTATAAGGTAATTATGGATATCATTTAACACATTCATCTCCCATTCATCAAAATGCAAGTGAGAATTATCACATCAATATGACATAAGTAAAACTCGTCAATTATCGATTCGGAAGAAACTAATTAATTTTTTTAGCACTCGCTGAAAGGCATAATCTGGTGGTAAAATACTCGTCTGATAGGCTAGTGTGGATGGTAACTACGTCCACTGTAGATATGTAGGGTTATACGCTACTGTATCTCCATACATACGCCAGCCTGAAGCAATAGATTGCCCTGGTTCAAACAGGTCGGGATAACTTACCTCCCCTGAAGCAATAGATTCCCCCGGTACAAACAGGTCGGGACAACTTACCTCCCCTGAAGCAATAGATTCCCCCGGTACAAACAGGTCGGGACAACTTACCTCCCACGAAGCAATAGATTGCCCTGGTTCAAACGGGTCGGGATAACAACTTACCTCCCCTGAAGCAATAGATTGCCCTGGTTCAAACAGGTCGGGATAACTTACCTTCCCTGAAGCAAGATTGCCCTGGTTCAAACAGGTCGGGATAACTTACCTCCCCTGAAGCAATAGATTCCCCCGGTACAAACAGGTCGGGACAACTTACCTCCCCTGAAGCAATAGATTGCCCTAGTTCAAACAGGTCGGGACAACTTACCTCCCCTGAAGCAATAGATTTCCCTGGTTCAAACAGGTCGGGACAACTTACCTCCCCTGAAGCAATAGATTGCCCTGGTTCAAACAGGTCGGGACAACTTACCTCCCCTGAAGCAATAGATTCCCACGGTACAAACAGGTCGGGACAACTGACCTCCCCTGAAGCAATAGATTCCCCCGGTACAAACAGGTCGGGACAACTTACCTCCCCTGAAGCAATAGATTGCCCTGGTTCAAACAGGTCGGGACAACTTACCTCCCCTGAAGCAATAGATTGCCCTGGTTCAAACAGGTCGGGATAACTTACCTCCCCTGTAGCAATAGATTGCCCTGGTTCAAACAGGTCGGGATAACTTACCTCCCCTGAAGCAATAGATTCCCCCGGTACAAACAGGTCGGGACAACTTACCTCCCCTGAAGCAATAGATTCCCCCGGTACAAACATGTCGGGGACAACTTACCTCCCCTGAAGCAATAGATTCCCTCGGTACAAACAGGTCGGGGGACAACTTACCTCCCCTGAAGCAATAGATTCCCCCAGTACAAACAGTTCGGGACAACTTACCTCCCCTGAAGCAATAGATTCCCCCGGTACAAACAGGTCGGGACAACTTACCCCCCTTGAGGAAATGGATTCCCCCAGTACAAATAGGTCGGGACATCTTACCTCCCCTGAAGCAATAGATTCCCCCGGTACAAACAGGTCGGGACAACTTATCTCCCCTGAAGCAATAGATTCCCCCAGTACAAACAGTTTGGGACAACTTACCTCCCCTGAAGCAATAGATTCCCCCGGTACAAACAGGTCGGGACAACTTACCTCCCCTGAAGCAATAGATTCCCCGGTACAAACAGTTCGGGACAACTTACCTCCCCTGAAGCAATAGATTCCCCCGGTACAAACGTACAAACAGGTCGGGACAACTTACCCCCCTTGAGGAAATGGTTTCCCCCAGTACAAATAGGTCGGGACATCTTACCTCCCCTGAAGCAATAGATTCCCCCGGTACAAACAGGTCGGGACAACTTATCTCCCCTGAAGCAATAGATTCCCCCAGTACAAACAGTTCGGGACAACTTACCTCCCCTGAAGCAATAGATTCCCCAGGTACAAACAGGTCGGGACAACTTACCTTCCCTGAAGCAATAGATTCCCCCGGTACAAACAGTTCGGGACAACTTACCTCCCCTGAAGCAATAGATTCCCCCAGTACAAATAGGTCGGGACAACTTATCTCCCCTTAAGCGATGGATTCCCCCGGTGCAAACAGGTCGGGACAACTTACCTCCCCTGAAGCGATAGATTCCCCCCCGGTACAAACAGTTCGGGACAACTTACCTTCCCTGAAGCGATAGATTCCCCCAGTACAAACAGTTCGGGACAACTTACCTCCCCTGAAGCAATAGATTCCCCCGGTACAAACAGGTCGGGACAACTTACCTCCCCTGAAGCAATAGATTCCCCCGGTACAAACAGGTCGGGACAACTTACCTCCCCTGAAGCAATAGATTCCCCCGGTACAAACAGGTCGGGACAACTTACCTCCCCTGAAGCAATAGATTCCCCCGGTACAAACAGGTCGGGATACACGTTTTTCACAAACCAGTCAAAACTTTTACACTTTAAGTTCTCACGTAACGTTTTCCTTGCACTTATATCTCCAAAATCTCCCTGAAATGTACGAATAACTCTACAGTTTCCTATGATACCTTATCGAGTATTGTTGTTGGAGGCTGTTTTAGATAAGAGTTGCATGCACAGTTTAGAGTAAATAATTACGGCTACCTTCCAGCTTTCTAACATTATATGTTATATTTCGGGTTTTACGCCCGCATCAGCACCATTTTGGGCTATATCATCGGCGGGCAGTTTACCTAACAACACCTTTCCTGGGCAGGCTCCAACGGTTAACAAGCACTTGGGTGCACCAACCGCCGTAATAAACTGCCAACTTTTTCATATAAATGAGACACGGCCGGAGCGGGGCTCGAACCTGTGACCATCAGATAGTTTTCGGACATAATTATAGCAAGTTTTCAGAAATAATAATGACAACTTTCAAGCGTTCAGGGGTGGAGAAGCTCCTTGCCCCCCGCCCCCACCCCTCCAGCTTAGGCTAGGAAGGAGCACCTGGATAGAACCTCTGACCTTCCCCAAGACACTTTGGATCACTTCCACAAATGAAAGAATTTATTCACATCTGCCAAGTTTTGAACCTACAATGGTGGGGCAAAATTATTATTGGAATAGAATATATACATTATAATGGTTTCCTCGCAACATATTTCAATTACTTAAAGCTATACCGCGGGGTGAGTGATTAGATCGTGATTTCATATTTCGCATAATTATTGTCATTTATCACAAATAAATTATTAAAATATTAATTAAGCAAATTGTACAGGTTTTACAAAATTATTATTTTCACATGTCATCTCTGTGTGTTTGATTTGGTGGTTTTAAAGTCGCACAAACAGCTTATGTCATACTGCGACTCTCCAGCTATTATTGGTGGAGAACGACCCAGGCGTGCCCCCCTCCCAGTCGTATTGCATGCACAGACGGGCGTTTCCTGCATTTTCTGATTTAATGAGTTTAGACGTATAATTATGTACTGACCTTTCAGCTCTCTTAGCAGTCAACATTTTATACAACAAAGGGATATTTTTGGCATTTTATTTATTTCCTTTTTTTTAAGGCATTTGAAATTTTAACCGAGGCAGCTGCAAAAGGGCCTGTACTAATGCAACTAATGGTATCTTATTGAAGTCTGTTTCCTAGCAGTAAGTAAGTGTGAAACTGGGAGTACCCGGGATCATTCTAGAGGGCGATGTGGGCGAAATTGTTGCCCTAGGGACCTTGACTTCGCCCTCTGTGGCCCCACTTCTCCCTATTAAAAAATATATAATTTTTTTGGTTTTTACGAATTTCAAACAAAATTGTGTCTAGTAAGATACACTGACCCATTATAAAGCACTCCTTCTATTCAAATGTTGTATTTAATGGTTGTACTGTGCATTTTAACCCTATTTTGCAGAAGTATATTAAAGAACACCATTTAAGGAAGCGATCACGCGCTTTCTCACTTCTCCCAAAAATTCTGACCTAGAAATGTACGTTTTCATTATCTGAATAAATCTCATGTTTAAAAAACCTAACAAATTAGATTTGATTTTATGCAACCACTGCGAAAACTACTGTGCTTTAGTTTTCAGCCACAAGTCGGCATCCATTTTTGACATTTCGGAAGGTTATTTTACTCCAAGGATTGAAATCGGCCGAAATAAAATGTTGAGATTATGATAAAAGTGTGAATGATTATCACCGATTATGGTGTGGATTCCGATCAAGTTTCGAGTATAATCGATGATTGGCCCACCCACCACTTGTAGTGGTTCACCTAATCGATGATCGGCCCACCCACCACTCATAGTGGTTCACCTAATCGATGATTGGCCCACCCACCACTCATAGTGGTTCACCTAATCGATGATCGGCCCACCCACCACTCATAGTCGTTCACCTAATCGATGATCGGCCCACCCACCACTCATAGTGGTTCGCCTAATCGATGATCGGCCCACCCACCACACATAGTGGTTCGCCTAATCGATGATCAGCCCACCCACCACTCATAGTAGTTTGCCTAATCGATGATCAGCCCACTCACCACTCATAGTGGTTCACCTAATCGATGATTGGCCCACCCACCACTCATAGTGGTTTGCCTAATCGATGATTGACCCACCACTCATAGTGGTTCGCCTAATCGATGATTGGCCCACCCACCACTCATAGTGGTTCACCTAATCGATGATCGGCCCACCCATCACTCATAGTGGTTCGCCTAATCGATGATTGGCCCACTCACAACTCATAGTGGTTCGCCTAATCGATGATTGGCCCCACCCACCACTCATAGTGGTTCGCCTAATCGATGATCGGCCCACCCACAACTCATAGTGGTTCGCCTAATCGATGATTGGCCCACCCACCACTCATAGTGGTTTGCCTAATTGATGATTGGCCCACCAACCACTCATAGTGGTTCGCCTAATCGATGATCGGCCCACCCACCACTCATAGTGGTTTGTCTAATCGATGATCGGCCCACCCACCACTCATAGTGGTTTGTCTAATCGATGATCGGCACACCCACCACTCATAGTGGTTCGCCTAATCGTTGATCGGCCCACCCACCACTCATAGTGGTTCGCCTAATCGATGATCGGCCCACCCACCACTGATAGTGGTTCGCCTAATCGATGAACAGCCCACTCACCACTCATAGTAGTTCGCCTAATCGATGATCGGTCCACCCACCACTCATAGTGGTTCACCTAATCGATGATTGGTCCACCCACCACTCATAGTGGTTCACCTAATCGATGATCGGCCCACCCACCACTCATAGTGGTTCGCCTAATCGATGATCAGCCCACCCACCACTCATAGTGGTTCGCCTAAGCGATGATCGGTCCACCCACAACTCATAGTGGTTCACCTAATCGATGATTGGCCCACCCACCACTCATAGTGGTTCACCTAATCGATGATCGGCCCACCCACCACTCATAGTCGTTCACCTAATCGATGTTCGGCCCACCCACCACTCGTAGTGGTTCACCTAATCGATGATTGGCCCACCCACCACTCATAGTGGTTCACCTAATCGATGATCGGCCCACCCACCACTCATAGTGGTTCGCCTAAACGATGATCGGCCCACCCACCACACATAGTGGTTCACCTAATCGATGATCAGCCCACCCACCACTCATAGTAGTTTGCCTAATCGATGATCAGCCCACTCACCACTCATAGTGGTTCACCTAATCGATGATTGGCCCACCCACCACTCATAGTGGTTTGCCTAATCGATGATTGACCCACCACTCATAGTGGTTCGCCTAATCGATGATTGGCCCACCCACCACTCATAGTGGTTCACCTAATCGATGATCGGCCCACTCATCACTCATAGTGGTTCGCCTAATCGATGATTGGCCCACCAACCACTCATAGTGGTTCGCCTAATCGATGATTGGCCCCACCCACCACTCATAGTGGTTCGCCTAATCGATGATCGGCCCACCCACCACTCATAGTGGTTTGTCTAATCGATGATCGGCCCACCCACCACTCATAGTGGTTCGCCTAATCGATGATTGGCCCACCCACCACTCATAGTGGTTTGCCTAATTGATGATTGGCCCACCAACCACTCATAGTGGTTCGCCTAATCGATGATCGGCCCACCCACCACTCATAGTGGTTAGCCTAATCGATGATCGGCACACCCACCACTCATAGTGGTTCGCCTAATCGTTGATCGGCCCACCCACCACTCATAGTGGTTCGCCTAATCGGATGATCGGCCCACCCACCACTCATAGTGGTTTGTTGTGTGTTGTGGTTGTTGTGTTGGTTGTGGTTTGTTGTGTGTTGTGGTTGTTGTGTGGTTGTGGTTTGTGTGGTTGTGGTTGTTGTGTGGTTGTGGTTGTGTGTGGTTGTGGTTGTTGTGTGGTTGTGGTTCGCCTAATCGGCCCACCCACCACTCATAGTGGTTCGCCTAATTGCTGATCAGCCCACCCACCACTCATAGTGGTTCGCCTAATTGCCCCACCCACCACTCATAGTGGTTCGCCTAATCGCTGATCAGCCCACCCACTACTCATAGTGGTTCGCCTAATTGCCCCACCCACCACTCATAGTGGTTCGCCTAATCGATGATCAGCCCCACCACTCATAGTGGTTTGCCAAGCTAACACCGGGATAAATTTGTATAAGAATTATTTTTATTCACAGTGTTAACAAATGAAATCATTGTCACTTTGAACTGCTTTCCGTTGAAGGGTGTTTGTTTTTCAAATGATTATTCAGATTGATGTTGTACCCAAATACCAGAAAGTCCAATTTGCATAGATTACATGTAGCAGTTTTCTCAGAGTGAATGAAGTCTTTCTAAATGTGTGAGGTTATTGAGCGGGCGGCATTTTTTTGACAATATCATAAAACTTGATTTGACATCATAATTAAACACTACCTACCTTAACACCTACTGTAATTATCCAATTACATGGCAGAGTGTGAATTAACACCTACCATGGATGCGAACACAGCATGGTTTATTCACACATCCTGGGGCGATTTCTTTTGCATTGGAACGTTTATTGATGGTTTCAAAAGAAAACGTATCTGCTTTTATGACAGTTTATTTCATATTTGCAAATAATTATAATATTTTTTCTGAATATTCAAATACTGGAATAGTATTCGGATATTCGGACATCCGAGCGAATATTCGAATATCCGTTGCCATCCCAAGTTTAAACTAAACATTGAAGAGTATTAAAGAACGTCGACTTACCTGACTGACTAATAAGTTTATTTAAAGTCGCCCCCGCATAAATGCATTTGGGCGACCGAGTTTTCTAAGAAGATTAACTTACCAGATCATGATTAAACCGTTCATAGTAATAGTTTCTATATTCGTCCATCCATACTTCTGCAAGTCTCACCGTGTTTTTCTTTACTACATTCACACCTCCTCGCCATTTATATGGAGAACGTTTCCGGAATATATGACCCACGTGCGAGCAAGGAATGATTTCTAACGTGCCGCCACACATCCACACCTGCAGAGAAAGTGAAACAAAATTCCTTCTATTCCTATGTTCTATTTAATGGTGAGATTGTGTATTTTAACCCTATTTCGATGCTATATATTAAATAAAACCATTTAAAGACGCAATCACACGCTTTCTCACTTCACCCAAAAATTCTGATGACCTAGAATGAACCTGCTATAGTACAGACTATCTATAAATATTGCATTCCCTAGTGGGCAATATGAAAAATATATCATCCCGCGAACACGAATATTAACCGAGGTGTGAGAATCAGATATTTTTCATATTGCAAACTCAGGAAGGCAAATAGAATATTTATTTTATTACACCGAAACCAGGTACAAGTATTGGGGAAAAAAACCAGCAAACAATCAAGATTCAAGTTTTTATGTATGAATTTCAATAAGCGTCTACTGATTAAGAGAGGCGCTTTGTTTTTCACAATATCCCAATGAGCGTTTTACTGATTCAGATTGAAAGCCAAAGGTAGTCAATATTACAGAAAATATTGAGTGGTCAATGGTGGTTCCCTATGGGAATTTTGCATCAAGTAGCCACGGGAGTTCTAACAATACGATATATCCAACCTTCATGCGTAATAATGGTCAAAAACAGCCTGCCTAATAAACTTTGCAGCTTCCTCAGTGTGGCTATGGGCCTGGATTTACATTACGGTAACCATGGGACGGTTCCATAAAGATGCTATGGCTAATATACTAGTTTGTCCTACCGTCATGCACAATCATTTTTTAAAACGGCACGCCTAATAAACTTTGCTTTATTGGTCCGTGCCTAATGAACCTTCCATGGTGTCATAGAGCTGCGTGTATGACGTCATATGTTAACAGATGATATGATAAATTTCAGGTCATGAATATTCGGTAATCTTTCCTCTCTAAAACATGTTTTTATCAGAAGATAGGAGAAATAGAATATTAGGCCACTGTCTTATAGTTACTATATCCCTGCATATATACATGAACACTATATATAGAATATTAGGCCACTGTCTTAATAGTTACTGTTACCCTGCATATATACATGAACAATATATATAGAATATTAGGCCACTGTCTTAATAGTTACTGTTACCCTGCATATATACATGAACACTATATATAGAATATTAGGCCACTGTCTTATAGTTACTATATCCCTGCATATATACATGAACAATATATAGAGAATATTAGGTCACTGTCTTATAGTTACTATATCCCTGCATATATACATGAACAATATATAGAGAATATTAGGCCACTGTCTTAATAGTTACTGTTACCCTGCATATATACATGGACACTATATATAGAATATTAGGCCACTGTCTTATAGTTACTATATCCCTGCATATATACATGAATGATATATAGGGAATATTAGGCCACTGTCTTATAGTTACTGTATCCCTGCATATATACATGAACAATATATAGAGAATATTAGGCCACTGTCATATAATTATAATTTATTAGGCTCGTCCTTGAACAAATATATTTTCTCCAACTCGCCTAATAAATTAAAATAAGACAATATTCTCTATATATATTATTCATATATTATTCATGTATTATTCATATATTATTCAAGTGCAGGGCAAACATAAAATGTGCAGAAGAATGACAGACAGAATGATTTATTGCACGTCGTCAACGTCGATCAATTAAATGTAACCATGCAGTTATGATCATTTTATAATTTTGCATGGTCGTAGCCAGATTTTGACCTACAGGAGGATGTTGAATCATGATGTTGCTAGGGAGGATAAGGGGTCATCGTTTAGCTCCTAGAATGCAGGTCTTGTGTTTCCTCAATATATGAGACAGACAGACAGACAGACAGACAGACCGACCGACCGACCGACCGACCGACCGACCGACCGACCGACCGACCGACCGACCGACCGACCGACCGACCGACCGACCGACCGACCGACCGACCGACCGACCGACCGACCGACCGACCGATACCAATATCTCGCTCCGAGCATATACTGACTTGATAACAAAGCATCAGGTGAGCTGCTAACCTGACAGCAACATGCACTTGATAGATCACTCAGTGAAAGAAGATCAGCAAGCAAGGTTGTGATGAATGAGCAGTATTTGCAGTATTTAAATGTCAGTTAATGAGTAATGCATACCTGTGAGACAATGATAGCATGATCATTTTCATAAAATTCAAAAGAATTATTTATAGAGAGACATTGCTGGGGTGTTTCTATTACCTCCCTTGGCAGATAGAGTCCGATTTATCCCGAAATGTATATTGGTCCATTTAGTTGGAATCCTTTGTTTTTACTGTTGCTCCCTCACCAGATGTTAATTAATTAATAACCATTTGTGCTGTTTTCTATTCAGATGATCTTGCTAAGACACTTGGCTATGTAGCAAACAAACAACATAGATCCTGATCAGCATGCAGCGTCACGCTGCGGCTGATCTGGATCTATGTTGTTTGCAAAAGCCTTTAAATGTATCTAGAATGAAATGGGTTAATAACCATTGGATATACTGTCGATTATCTGTGGAGATTTAATAATTTAATAATCATAAGATGATAAAACGGATGAAAATTGATAGCATGTTGTGCAAAGGAAACAACGATGAAAACAGAGGAAACCAATTAACCCCTAAACCTGCTGAATATATTGGATGGAATGTGCGAGCAACATAGATCCAGATCAGCAGCAGTTTAACGCGTAATGCCGCATCTGATCAGGATCTATGTTCTTTGCTATTCAGACAAATGTTTTAGTTCCACTATCCGAATAGCAAATTTGAAAATCGTAAAAATGTTTTTTAGTTTTTTTTTAGGGAGAAGTGGGGCCCCCAGAGGGCGAAGTCAGGGTCCCTAGGGCGACACAATTTCGCCCACATCGCCCTCTAGAATGATCCCTGATATAGTATGATCAGATGATACATTCTATGCCGTCTGATCGGGCTCTATGTTGTTTGCAAAAGCGACTTTAGTCGTGATTAGCAGGTGAAGGGTTAGAGCATATATGTCCATGTGGATCAACACCCATCCTGGGCAGACATCCAGCGTTCAACCAGTATTTGGTGCACCAACCTCCGTAAGAAGCTGCCAACTTTTTCATATAAATGAGACATGGTCTGAGCGGGGCTCGAACAAGTGACCATCAGTGATGATAGGTTACAGTGGTATATAAGTCAAGAGACCGTAACCACGGAGGTGGTCTTGAAACGGTAATACAGCTTTACTGAGAATGCTATGACACATGAGCAATGGATTTCAACTCTTTGCATGCTGGGTAAAGCAAAATCCTATAAATAGTTCAAATAATGGTAGCAGATGACAAATTCTTTAATGTGTTTTTCCTATTTGTACCTTAAAAACTCTGGAAATACTTCGTGAAATTTCATTAGGATTGTGCCGTTATGCAATTCCATTGACATATCAGGGGCATAGCTGAACCTTAATTGATGTGCAGGCCCGTGGGAAACCATTATGCATCTAAGTCGCAAGCCGAGCTAGGGTTATGGGGGGTACTGCTCACACCAGAAATTTTAATCGTTACATCATATTCACAGGGATTCGGCACGTTTGGGGGTACTAGTATATATATTTAAGTACAGGGATTCTACTCTGTGGGATGTCAGATTTCGCATCGATCAGTAAAATGGCCCTATCTGAAACAATTTTGTACAAAGCTGTCCAAATATAACGCCTATCCCGAGTCTTTATATTGTTCTTCAAATAAAACACAACTTTAAGCTGCATGCATGTATACTTTGCAAACAATTGCCACATACATTGGCCATAGCAGGTCACATTTCCATACTAGGACACGGGTTCTGTCAGCAACAAAAAAAATCTTCGACGGGAGAGTTTTAACTGTGAATAACATTATCAATAAAATGTGTTTCCACTAACCTGTATGTTTATTCGGCAAAAATGTACGTCAAAAAGAGATTTCGTAGCATTTTCAATTTGTTTTGAAAAATTCTAAAGCGGCGCAATTCGCGTTGAAACGAGCGTTCTGATTGGATTATTAGAATGTAACAAGATGTTTTTTTATATATGAAGAACAATCATAATCCAATCAGAATGCTCGTTTCAACGCTCGTTTCAAGGCCCGTGGGAAACCATTATGCATCTAAGTCGCAAGCCCAGCTAGGGGTATGGGGGGTATTGCTCACACCAGAAATTTTAATCGTTACATCATATTAGGTGCATTGTAGGCCTAAATTTGGTTTTGAATTTATTTATTTAATTATTAGATTGACATCATTTTTCCATATAAAACAAAGTGAATTTGCCATTCAACATGATCAACGCCACTCTTCGTACTTTGAAATGTCAAAGAAAGTCTTTTTGTAAATTCTCAACAGTTTCCATTCCAAACAATTTTAACAGCAACATTTCGACCACTTCTGCAGTACGACTGTGACACATCTCGGATATTTACTAGTCGATTACTTCTATTATGAAAACGTATATGTGGTTACGTAATTCGTGTGGGAGAAAACCAGAGTACCTGGAGAAAACACACCTGTCCGATCTGGCGACCACCGTACCATCTCACATATTTCCCGGTCCGAGAATCGAACCCGGGTTGCATTGGGTGAGAAGCGAGTGTGCTAACCACTGCGCTAATCGGACAATTCCAGGCCCGAGGTTATAAAACTTCTCAGATCTCAAGCTCAAATGATCTGATTGTGTTGATTCCGAGTGATACTGTCAGCGGAGACCGAGTTTTGAGATTGGAGAAAAGTTTTATAACCTTGTGACCAATATGTACACGGAGCTGAATCGTATTTGTTGTATTGACTTACTCTGAAGGAGAGTTCCAGATTCTCACCTCCCCATATATCCATACCAGGGTCGTAGGTGCCAAGGTGTTGAAAGTATTCCCGTGATATTGAGAACAATCCACCAGCCATTGTCGGACTCCTGAACAGAAATACAAAGCATTATACAGAATGTATGTATGTTTGTACAGACGGATCTGTAGTCCAGTGGTAACACGATGGACTGGGAATCCAGGGATCGCAGGTTCGATCCCTCATCTGACCCTAATAAAAATAACAGTCTTTCAGATGGGACTTTAAACCGAGGTCTCGTGTCAGTGCTTTACATCGTGCACGTAAAAAAACCAGAGGAGGCTCTGGAATGGGTCTCTGTCTATATCATTGCACTATCCTTCAACAGCTTAGGTCATACGGATACTCTCCAGCTATTAATAGTGGAGGTAGACCCTGTGTGCTCCTACAAACAGTATTTCAGGCACCGACCGTGTACCCAGGTAGAACCACCGATGTTCCACAAGCCAGCTGGATAGCTTCCTCACATGATAGAATTTAGTGTCTTTGGTTGTTTGTTTGTCTGTATGTCTGTCTGTTTGTGTGTGTCTGTGTGTGTGTCTGTTTGTGTGTGTGTGTGTGTGTGTGTGTGTGTGTGTGTGTGTGTGTGTGTGTGTGTTGTGTTGTGTGTTGTGTGTGTGTGTGTGTGTGTGTTGTGTGTGTGTGTGTGTTGTGTGTTGTGTGTGTGTGTGTGTGTGTGTTGGTGTGTGGTGTGTGTGTGTGTGTGTGTGTGTGTGTGTGTGTGTGTGTGTGGTGTGTGTGTGTGTGTGTGTGTGTGTGTGTGTGGTGTGTGTGTGTCTGTCTGTCTGTCTGTCTGTCTGTCTGTCTGTCTGTCTGTCTGTCTGTCTGTCTGTCTGTCTGTGTGTGTGTGTGGTGTTGTGTCTGTGTCTGTCTGTCTGTCTGTTTGTGTGTGTCTGTGTGTGTCTGTCTGTTTGTGTGTGTCTGTCTGTGTGTCTGTCTGTTTGTGTGTGTCTGTGTGTGTCTGTTGTTTGTCTGTTTTTGTGTGTCTGTCTGTTTATGTCTGTCTGTCTGTTGTGTGTGTGTCTGTGTGTGTGTGTCTGTCTGTGTGTGTCTGTCTGTGTGTGTCTGTATGTCTGTTTGTGTGTGTCTGTGTGTGTCTGTCTGTTGTGTGTGTGTGTGTATGTCTGTCTGTCTGTTTGTGTGTGCTTGTGTGTCTGTCTGTTTGTGTGTGTCTGTCTGTCTGTTTGTGTGTGTCTGTCTGTTTGTGTTTGTCTGTCTGTTTGTGTGTGTCTGTGTGTGTGTGTCTGTCTGTGTGTGTCTGTCTGTGTGTGTCTGTATGTCTGTTTGTGTGTGTCTGTGTGTGTATGTCTGTTTGTGTGTGTATGTCTGTCTGTCTGTTTGTGTGTGCCTGTGTGTGTCTGTCTGTTTGTGTGTGTCTGTCTGTTTGTGTGTGTCTGCCTGTCTGTCTGTCTGTGTGTGTGTCTGTGTGTTTGTGTGTGTGTCTGTGTGTGTCTGTCTGTTTGTGTGTGTCTGTGTGTGTGTGTCTGTTTGTGTGTGTCTGTGTGTGTGTGTGTGTCTGTCTGTTTGTGTGTGTCTGTCTGTTTGTGTGTGTCTGTCTGTTTGTGTGTGTCTGTGTCTGTTTGTGTGTGTCTGTGTGTGTCTGTGTGTGTGTATGTGTGTGTATGTGTGTGGCTGTCTGTCTGTTTGTGTGTGTGTGTCTTTCTGTGTATGTCTGTCTGTATGTGTGTGTCTGTGTGTGTGTCTGTGTGTGTGTCTGTGTGTGTCTGTCTGTCTGTGTGTTTGTGTATGTCTGTGTGTGTGTGTGTGTGTGTGTGTGTGTCTGTGTATGTCTGTCTGTCTGTTGTGTGTGTCTGTTTGTGTGTGTCTGTCTGTCTGTTTGTGTGTGTGTGTGTGTCTGTTTGTGTGTGTGTGTCTGTCTGTTTGTGTGTGTATGTGTGTGTGTGTCTGTCTGTTTGTATGTGTCTGTCTGTTTGTGTGTGTGTGTCTGTCTGTGTGTGTGTCTGTCTGTTTGTGTGTGTCTGTGTGTGTCTGTATGTGTTGTTTGTGTGTGTCTGTCTGTGTGTGTGTGTATGTGTGTGTCTGTTTGTGTGTGTATGTCTGTGTGTGTGTGTCTGTGTGTGTCTGTTTGTGTGTGTCTGTGTTGTCTGTGTGTGTCTGTCTGTGTGTGTCTGTGTTTGTTTGTGTCTGTCTGTGTGTGTCTGTCTGTTTGTGTGTGTCTGTGTGTGTCTGTCTGTTTGTGTCTGTCTGTGTGTGTCTGTGTGTGTGTATGTGTGTGTCTGTCTGTTTGTGTCTGTCTGTGTGTGTGTGTGTGTGTGTCTGTCTGTTTGTGTCTATCTGTGTGTGTCTCTCTGTCTGTTTGTGTGTGTCTGTCTGTTTGTGTGTGTGTCTGCCTGTTTGTGTGTGTATGTCTGTTTGTGTGTGTCTGTGTGTGTCTTCCTGTTTGTGTGTGTCTGTGTGTGTCTGTCTGTCTGTTTGTGTCTGTATGTGTGTATGTCTGTCTGTTTGTGTGTGTCTGTCTGTCTGCATGTGTGTGTGTGTCTGTCTGTCTGTTTGTGTGTGTATGTGTGTGTCTGCCTGTCTGTGTGTGTCTGCCTGTTTGTGTGTGTCTGTCTGTTTGTGTCTGTCTGTGTGTGTCTGTCTGTTTGTGTCTGTCTGTGTGTGTCTGCCTGTTTGTGTGTGTCTGTCTATTTGTGTCTGTCTGTGTGTGTCTGCCTGTTTGTGTGTGTCTGTCTGTTTGTGTGTGTCTGTTTGTGTCTGCCTGTCTGTGTGTGTCTGCCTGTTTGTGTCTGTCTGTCTGTTTGTGTGAGTCTGCCTGTCTGTGTGTGTCTGCCTGTTTGTGTGTGTCTGTGTGTGTGTCTGTCTGTTTGTGTATGTCTGTCTGTCTGTTTGTGTGTGTGTGTCTGTCTGTTTGTCTGTGTCTGTCTGTCTGTTTGTGTGTGTGTGTCTGTCTGTTTGTGTGTGTCTGTGTGTCTGTCTGTTTGTGTGTGTCTGTTTGTGTGTGTCTGTCTGTGTGTGTATGTCTGTTTGTGTGTGTCTGTCTGTTTGTGTGTGTCTGTGTGTGTGTGTGTGTGTGTGTGTGTCTGTCTGTGTGTGTGTGTGTGTGTCTGTGTATGTGTGTCTGTTTTGTGTGTGTGTCTGTCTGTTTGTGTGTGTCTGTCTGTGTGTGTCTGTCTGTCTGTCTGTGTGTGTCTGTCTGTCTGTCTGTTTGTGTGTGTCTGTCTGTTTTGTGTGTGTCTGTGTGTGTCTGTCTGTCTGTTTGTGTGTGTCTGTTTGTGTGTGTCTGTCTGTTTGTGTGTGTCTGTTTGTGTGTGTCTGTCTGTGTGTGTATGTCTGTGTGTGTGTCTGTCTGTTTGTGTGTGTCTGTGTGTCTGTATGTTTGTGTGTGTCTGTTTGTGTGTGTCTGTCTGTGTGTGTATGTCTGTTTGTGTGTGTCTGTCTGTCTGTCTGTTTGTGTGTGTCTGTCTGTTTGTGTGTGTCTGTGTGTGTGTGTGTCTGCTGTGTGTGTGTGTGTCTGTGTATGTGTGTCTGTTTGTGTGTGTGTGTCTGTCTGTTTGTGTGTGTCTGTCTGTGTGTGTCTGTCTGTCTGTGTGTGTCTGTCTGTGTGTCTGTTTGTGTGTGTCTGTCTGTTTGTGTGTGTCTGTGTGTGTCTGTCTGTCTGTTTGTGTGTGTCTGTTTGTGTGTGTCTGTCTGTGTGTGTATCTGTTTGTGTGTGTCTGTCTGTCTGTCTGTCTGTCTGTCTGTCTGTCTGTCTGTCTGTTTGTGTGTGTCTGTCTGTTTGTGTGTGTCTGTGTGTGTGTGTGTGTCTGTCTGTGTGTGTGTTGTCTGTGTGTGTGTATGTGTGTCTGTCTGTGTGTGTGTGTGTCTGTGTGTCTGTTTGTGTGTGTGTGTCTGTCTGTTTGTGTGTGTCTGTCTGTGTGTGTCTGTCTGTCTGTGTGTGTGTGTCTGTCTGTCTGTTTGTGTGTGTCTGTCTGTTTGTGTGTGTCTGTGTGTCTGTGTGTCTGTCTGTTTGTGTGTGTCTGTTTGTGTGTGTCTGTCTGTGTGTGTATGTCTGTTTGTGTGTGTCTGTCTGTCTGTCTGTCTGTCTGTCTGTCTGTCTGTCTGTCTGTCTGTTTGTGTGTGTCTGTCTGTTTGTGTGTGTCTGTGTGTGTGTGTGTGTCTGTCTGTGTGTGTGTGTCTGTTTGTGTGTGTATGTGTGTGTCTGTCTATTTGTGTGTGTCTGTCTGTGTGTGTCTGTCTGTCTGTCTGTGTGTGTCTGTCTGTCTGTCTGTTTGTGTGTGTCTGTCTGTTTGTGTGTGTCTGTCTGTTTGTGTGTGTATGTGTGTGTGTCTGTTTGTGTGTGTCTGTCTGTCTGTTTGTGTGTGTCTGTCTGTCTGTTTGTGTATGTGTGTCTGTCTGTCTGTTTGTGTGTGTGTGTGTGTCTGTCTGTTTGTGTGTGTCTGTCTGTGTCTCTCTGTCTGTTTGTTCTCGAGAGCGACTAAACTAATGTTGCAATCAAGTTAAAATAAATTAATATAAACTAACATTAGTAACTGCAACTGTCTGATGCAGTTTTATGAAGATATCTAAAACCTTTTCAACTGCCTAATAAAATAACAAAACTTCCACATGGTATAATTGTCTTCCAACAAGAACAAATGAAATAAAATCAAATTGAAACGAACATCACTCACTGTCGTACAACATATGACAATTTCCCGCCATTAATGCCACTGTCATCTTAGTGTTTCAAATACGCTCATTGTCAAAGTTTAGTTTAGTTTATTAAATTCCAATAGGCTGTCAAACCCATAAGGACATATATACATATTATATACAGTTAGCGAACAGTGCAAACATAAAGCATACATTTTATACAAATGAGCTCCCACAGCATTTATATTTATATTTATGTGTAAATACATATAATATTTATCTGATATGTGTCTTATAATTAAAGCAAAATAGTTAATAATAATAAATAATATACCACATTTATATAGCGCCCTTTTCATAATAAGGTATGCGCTCAAAGGCGCTTTACAGTTGAACATATGACATATCACAGATATGGTAAAACATGAATAAGTAAGCAAAACATGACAATACAATACATGTATAAAAAGTAATTAGAGATTGAAAAATATGGATCTTAAAACTAAAATTACTAAACTAAAGAAACTAAAATTAAATAAAACCTACATAATCATTAATGAAACAAGTTATCGAAACATTAGAACATTAAAAATTATAAGAACTGAAAACTAATATAAGATGCCTAAGATAAGATATATAATTCCTAATGTCTTTGATTTAAATAACCTTAAGAAATAAACAAAAATAAAAACATTTAAAAATTATTATTAAATCTTTCATTAAAACAACATAACTTCATTTATGAATAATATTAAAAAAGGAAAAACTATCAACATGTAATTTGGAAATCATTGATATTTAACATCCATACGCTTGTTTGAAAAAGTGTGTTTTCAAAGATCTTTTAAAGGAACACAACGATTTTGAGTCTCTGATTCCATTGGGAAGGGCGTTCCATAGTTTTGGTGCGGCTACTTCAAATCTTCTGTCACCATATGTCACTGACTTAATGTGTCTTGGGTCCTCCTCGACTAGTCTAAGGGAACCATTTTGCGATCTTAATGTTCTCTTAGGGTGGTACACTTTCAGCATGTTTTAATGTAAACTGGGCCTTTGTCATTTAGTGCTTTATATGTTAGTGTTAGGATTTTGTATTTAATTCTGTAGTTGACGGGTAGCCAGTGGAGATCTTCAAGAATAGGAGACACGTGGTCGAACCGGGACGTTTTTGATATCAGGCGGGCAGCTGTGTGTTGAACATTCTGTAATTTGGAAATCGTTGATTTTGATACACCATGAAGCAGCCCATTACAATAGTCCATTCTCGATGTCACAAGCGAATTTTAGGGTTTTTGTTGCATGGGTTGTAAGGAATTTTCTGATATGACCAATCTTTCTGATCTGCCCATAACTGGATCTGCACACTGAATTTACATGTTGTTCCATGTTAAGTTGGGAGTCTAGCATAGCCCCAAGGTTTCTCACGCACTTTGATGGTTTTATAGCAGAGTCTCCAACAGTTATTGTGATATTTTCGACTGATTGTTCTTTAAAGTTCTTTATTTCTAACAAGGAGAAGGTCAAAAGACACAACAAAACACAAAACCAAACATACAAAATTGAAGTTGTTGCAAAGTTGTATAACATGGCCGAGTAGTAAACCCGTCGTAACCATATTCATTGCTAAATGTTAAATATTATAAATTTAACATGTGGTCTTATTTGTAAATTAGAACGCATCCATTTATTTAATTCAGAGCGGCTTTGTAGATTAATATTACATGACATATACATACATTCATTAATTAAATTCCATTCAACAAATGAATAGTAGTCAATGTATTGTATATACTAGGCCATAAATCCACCATGCTCCTAAGTCGAGGGGTACTTTGGGAAAGCATGTATGAGTCAAAAATGCAATTTCCCCCCAGAAAATTCCAGTACCGTAAAATCTGTCTAAAGTAGTTACGATTAACAAATTGGCTTCACATAAATATTCAAAACATATTAGGAATGGCTTAGTAAATTTATAAAAAAAAAGATTACAAAAAAATAAGAATTAAACAGTCCATTCACACATGCTTTTAAAATTAGGCGCCATCACGAAATGTTCACTTACATGAAGGAGTGCTGTATATTAGAAGATAACTCCTCATAAGAGATACAGTCAAACCTGTGTTAAGCAGCCAGCTAAGGGCATCACAGAAAGTGGCTGCTTAACACAGCTGGCTGCTTAATAGAGGGCAAAATGTATATTAAAACACCTGATATTTATTACTAGTACTACAATAGTAATATTACTGGCAAAAAGTACAGATCCTGATGAGATGGATCGTCACGAGCCGGCTCATCTGGATCTACACTTTTTGTAAGCCTATTTAGAGGTCAGTGGTGTTGAAAGGGTTAAGCAGCCAACCTGTATTAAGCAGCCAGTTTCCAGATTCCCAATATGTTGTTTTATTATATATTTGACCTCTATTAAGCAGCCACCTGTGCTAAGCAGCCACTTTCTGTGATTCCCTTGGCTGGCTAAAATGCACAGTATGACCATTAAATACAACATTTGAATAGGAGTGCTTATAATGGGTCAGTGCATCTTACTGGACACAATTTTGTATGAAAATGGGGAAGTGGGGCCCCAGAGGGTCAGGGTCCCTAGGGTGACATCACCCTCTAGAATGATCCCTGTGCTAGGAGAGTGCATTCAGTTAGATACATAAACATGCTGGCTATCAAGCTGCTATTAAATGGCAACATTAAACTGAGACCAATTAATCTCCGCCAAAGCCTTCGTATGTTTTCGTGAACTACTACCAGGACATACGTTAGAGCTTTACCGTTAATATTTGAAACAAGTAAGTGAGTGTACCATAATCTAACGCTCATATTTTACTTAGGAATTATTAACGAAGTAAGTTCACGGAATATGCAAATGTCTCAGTTTAATGTTGCCAAACAATATAAGCTTATCTTTTGCTTGTTTTCTTTTTGATTTGCTGGCCGGTCACAATTACAGTAATGTAGATCCCGTGCATATCATTTTCATGGAGAGCATCCCTTTTTTTCCCATTACAAGTGGTGTGTTCACATGTGTTCCCCCTCCCCCTTCCTGCCCTGCCAACCTCCCCCTGAAACCACTAGTGGTTTATGTCACAAAACATTACCATGAGACTGTGACCTCTCTTTGGGAAGTGTAAGTATCAAATAATTAGCCAATAGCTGGAATAATAAAATATTTAAACAGTAGGCATCTTATCTCTAACACTAAGTGTCTCTAGGGAAATACACAGATATATTATGCCACTTTTGGTAATTTGAAATGTCAAACACAGTCTTTCGTAAATTCTGAACACTTCCGTTCCAACCGTTCCAACCGTTCCAACTTCTACTGTATTTGAAATTTTATTTCAATGTACAGTCAAACCTGTCTTAAACAGCCAGCCAAGGGAATCACAGAAAGTGGCTGCTTAGTACAAGTGGCTGCTTATAGAGGTTAAATATATAATGAAACAACATATTGGGAATCTTGAAACTGGCTGCTTAATGCAGGTTGGCTGCTTAATAGAGGTAACCACTAACACAGGTTTGACTGTACTCACAGAAGTCTCACAGTCTCAGCAATGACTCAATCAAACCCCATAGTCGTGCTATAATATCTAGTTCAGTAACTGATATATTCCTTCCCCATTGTTAGGTAGTGCCTATTTCATATTAATTTTATGTAACAATTTACATCATACCTAACTGGCAAATAGTCCTTGTACTGGCGCCTGGCTCGCTCGTCTTCCGGTATGGCATGCCAGTTGAACTGTAGGTTCCAGTCAAAGCCACCTATACTGGTTGACTTGGCATTGCCGTACTGGTATTTGAAGGAGTCGTCCTCTATCACGTCGATCACTGGACATACAACATTAGTCTTGTTCTCGGCTATGCGATCCAGTAATGGTTCAATCCATCCTGTAAGTTAGTTAGAAATATGAAGATTACAAGATGAGATGACATGAACGCTTCATAGGGTTGGGAAACCAAAGTTACACAACTAGGGGCTTGAGTTAGAGGGAGCTTCATGGTACGCATGGGAGAAATATTCTCCCTGAACTGTCTCACTTCTCCCTGCAGGGCATGAGCTCCTGGGGAGACATTGGAGAAATATTCTCCCTGAACTGTCTCACTTCTCCCTGCAGGGCATGAGCTTCTGGGGAGACATGGGAGAAATATTCTCCCTGAACTGTTTCACTTCTCCCTGCAGGGCATGAACTTCATGGTAGACATGGGAGAAATATTCTCCGGGAGAAATATTCTCCCTGAACTGTCTCACTTCTCCCTGCAGGGCATGAACTTCATGGTAGACATGGGAGAAATATTCTCCCTGAATTGTCTCACTTCTCCCTGCAGGGCATGAGCTTCATGGTAGACATGGGAGAAATATTCTCCCTGAACTGTTTCACTTCTCCCTGCAGGAAATATGCTTCAGCGAAACTTGGAAGAAATAGTGTCCCTGAGCCGACGTCATAGCAACACACAAATATTCAAAATGGCAGCCATTTTGAACAATCGTCAAATTCCCATAACTGCTATATTTGAAGTGCGATTTTCGTATTGTTTTCAGTAATATGCTCACATTAACCCTTTCAACACCACATACCTCTCAATAGGCTTATAAAAAGTGTAGATCCAGATGAGCCGGCTCATGATGAGCCGTCTCATCAGGATCTGCACTTTTTGCCAGTAATATTATTATTTTTAGACAAAAATTACCTATTTTGATAAATGAACTGGTCCAAATGTAATTTCCTTATTAATTTATTGGTCTGAAAATATCATGCACCAGTCCATGTCAGTTACTTGGTGTTGAATGGGTTAAATATCATGCACCAGTCCATGTCAGTTACTTGGTGTTGAATGGGTTAAATATCATGCACCAGTCCATGTCAGTTACTTGGTGTTGAATGGGTTAAATATCATGCACCAGTCCATGTCAGTTACTTGGTGTTGAATGGGTTAAATATCATGCACCAGTCCATGTCAGTTACTTGGTGTTGAATGGATTAAATATCATGCACCAGTCCATGTCAGTTACTTGGTGTTGAATGGGTTAAATATCATGCACCAGTCCATGTCAGCTACTTGGTGTTGAATGGGTTAAATATCATGCACCAGTCCATGTCAGTTACTTGGTGTTGAATGGGTTAAATATCATGCACCAGTTCATGTCAGTTACTTGGAGTTGAATGGGTTAAATGGTGCGTAAAATGGGCAAACAGTATGCCAAAGTTTTCCATCAACTCTTTGCATGCTAGTGGTTAACCCATTCAACACCAAGTAACTGACATGGACAGGTCCATGATATTTTTAGACCAATAAATTAATAACAAAATTACATTTGGATCAGTTCATTTATCAAAATGGGTAATTTTTTCTCTCTAAATATAGTTATATTACTTGAAAAAAGTGCAGATCCTGATGAGACGGCTCGTCACGAGCCGGCTCATCTGGATCTACACTTTTTTGTAAGCCAATTTAGAGGTCTGTGGTGTTGAAAGGGTTAAAATAAGTGAAATATGTCATGCAATTTCATTAGAATTGAGTTGGAGAAAGTACTGGTTTCTACCCAGACAATGAGGTTGGTCTTCTGGGGTAGGGGCCGTGGGGATCACGACACGACAATTGTAATGAAATTCCATGATATATTTCCAGAGTTTTCAGTTACAAATAAGAAAAAGAAAATCATTAATGAATTGTCGTCTGCTACAATTATTTGAACTATTTATAGCCATTATTTTACCCAGCATGCAAAGAGTTAATGAACTGTGATGACAGTACAAGGAGTGCATAAACGATCACCTACCTACGGCACATTCACAATGGGAGTCTAGGAAGGTAACGACGTCCCCGACGGCACTAGAGAATCCCAGCAACCTGGCCCTGATCAGTCCCTCTCTCTGTTTCGTACGCACGACCTTCACCTTGGGAAACTCTTTCACATAGTCTACGAGCTGCTTGCCAAGATGATCTAATAAATAAAAGGAATCTTATCAGTGAAACATATCAACCCTGAGACAGCTGAGATTATCAACCTGGAATTGTTAAGGGGACACTACATTATCCCTTTCCTTCATAGAGATTTAGGTTAATATACTATTATATCTGCATACAAACGACAGCCATTTAGCTATCATGCAGTGGATAAGTTGTGCCATATCTATCCCCACCTCCATAGATATTACTGGGACTACATGAGATTCAGGTTAATATACTATTATATCTCCATACAAACTACAGCCATTTAGCTATCATGCAGTGGATAAGTAGTCGCCATATCTATCCCATCTCCATAGATATTACTGGGACTACATGAGATTCTGGCCTTTATTATAAACATTGGTTTGGCTACTACATTGTAAATGTATGTCGTAATGGTGTTAAGAGGTGGCTACTATATGGAGATAATGGAGTTAATCTCAATAAGCTTTCGATTAAGTCCATTTTCATTCTGTATACAATAGATATGTACTGTACATTATGAATGAATAAATATGTTTAAACCAATATTTAAATGGAGTTAATCTCAATACGCTTTAAGCTTTCGATTAAGTCCATTTTCATTCTGTATACAATAGATATGTACTGTACATTATGAATGAATAAATATGTTTAAACCAATATTTAAATGGAGTTAATCTCAATAAGCTTTAAGCTTTCGATTAAATCCATTTTCATTCTGTATACAATAGATATGTACTGTACATTATGAATGAATAAATATGTTTAAACCAATATTTAAATGGAGATAATCTCAATAAGCTTTAAACTTTCGATTAAATCCATTTTCATTCTGTATACAATAGATATGTACTGTACATTATGAATGAATAAATATGTTTAAACCAATATTTAAATGGAGTTAATCTCAATAAGCTTTAAGCTTTCGATTAAATCCATTTTCATTCTGTATACAATAGATATGTACTGTACATTATGAATGAATAAATATGTTTAAACCAATATTTAAATGGAGATAATCTCAATAAGCTTTAAACTTTCAATTAAATCCATTTTCATTCTGTATACAATAGATATGTACTGTACATTATGAATGAATAAATATGTTTAAACCAATATTTAAATGGAGTTAATCTCAATAAGCTTTAAGCTTTCGATTAAATCCATTTTCATTCTGTATACAATAGATATGTACTGTACATTATGAATGAATAAATATGTTTAAACCAATATTTAAATGGAGTTAATCTCAATACGCTTTACGCTTTCGATTAAATCCATTTTCATTCTGTATGCAATAGATATGTACTGTACATTATGAATGAATAAATATGTTTAAACCAATATTTAAATGGAGATAATCTCACTAAGCTTTAAGCTTTCGATTAAATCCATTTTCATTCTGTATACAATAGATATGTACTGTACATTATGAATGAATAAATATGTTTAAACCAAGAGGTGCTTCCATGATGGAAAGGGTTAAACATCAGTGGAAAAAAACTAATTTCTATAGAATGCTTAGAGGTCATTCATTACGTGGCTAGTTTCATATCAGCCTAGTTATCGACTGATATGAAACTAGCCACCTAATAACGTCTTCATTACTTTCATGCTCTCCATTAGCCATTTATCAGGAATAATTCACAATTACTGTATTAGATACACAAAAAGGATTGAAATATTACCCAAAAACTACAAACATCTGTTATCTGCCAAATTTAACACTCCGCGCTACAGGCTGTAAACAAGCTAGCACCTTGTGCTACAGGCAGTAAACAAGCTAGCACCTTGTGTTACAAGCAGTAAACAAGCTAGCACCTTGTGCTACAGGCAGTAAACAAGCTAGCACCTTGTGCTACAAGCAGTAAACAAGCTAGCACCTTGTGCTACAGGCAGTAAACAAGCTAGCACCTTGTGCTACAGGAAGTAAACAAGCTAGCACCTTGTGCTACAGGTAGTAAACAAGCTAGCACCTTGTGCTACAAGCAGTAAACAAGCTAGCACCTTGTGCTACAGGCAGTAAACAAGCTAGCACCTTGTGCTACAGGAAGTAAACAAGCTAGCACCTTGTGTTATAGGAAGTAAACAAGCTAGCACCTTGTGTTATAGGAAGTAAACAAGCTAGCACCTTGTGCTAATGTGTTATTTTCTCAGGAACTAGTGATAATACCGCTTTTTCTGGATTGATACAGGCATGTGACTCTATCAATCCAGCTTAGTTTAGTTTAATTATATTTTATTGCTCGATTCGTTTTACATAATATACATGTGAATACAAAACATGACATATTAAATAAAGGCAAACGGGGTCGGGCCACAAGTTCTAGCAACATTAGTTACGGCCCTGCCCGAAAATAATCCAGCAAACGTAATACCAGACTGGAAAACAACCTGGGTAGTAGACAGTATTGTGGTAGGCAAATAATGGCAACAAATAGGCTAAAACTCATATCTAAGCAATAAAATTTCGTATTACGGAGTTTATACAAATTTATTTTAGCTCGATTGCGAAACAAGTTATTTCAACTTATATAAATCACTCTCGAGACCTCATTCCTGATGAAATCCATCGCCACGAGGGAGAGAGAATAGGCAACGTGGAATTTAAATGCCTTGCCTAAGGGCACAATCGTAACGGCTCCAGTGGGGCTCGAACTCCGGACCTTTTGCACCTGAAGCGAACGCGCATCCACTGCGCTATCACGACTTCCACAGAGTAATTCAACTAATAAACAAACGCCATATAGAACATGTGTTGATATAACAAATGAATGTAAATATGGTCAACATCCATACCTAAGACATCATGTGTATCATGAACAACAGATTTACCGTTATATCTCACATTTGTGCATATGCATATTTATTTTTTAGACTAATCTGATTTAAATCATCTCTAACCGACAGTATCACATGTTTAGTATAAGACTACCGTACATTCAGAAGCGTGGCTGACTGCTATATGAAATACTACTTTCGCGTCTGAGAGTTCATTGACCGTAAAAAAACCCACTGCATGCGCTGTGAACCCAGTCAACACTACAGACCTCTAAATATGCTTACAAATAGACTTACAAAAAGTGTAGATCCAGATGAGCCGGCTGTGAACCCAGTCAACACTACAGACCTCTAAATATGCTTACAAATAGACTTACAAAAAGTGTAGATCCAGATGAGCCGGCTGTGAACCCTTTCAACACTACAGACCTCTAAATATGCTTACAAATAGACTTACAAAAAGTGTAGATCCAGATGAGCCGGCTGTGAATCCTTTCAACACTACAGACCTCTAAATATGCTTACAAATAGACTTACAAAAAGTGTAGATCCAGATGAGCCGGCTGTGAATCCTTTCAACACTACAGACCTCTAAATATGCTTACAAATAGACTTACAAAAAGTGTAGATCCAGATGAGCCGGCTGTGAATCCTTTCAACACTACAGACCTCTAAATATGCTTACAAATAGACTTACAAAAAGTGTAGATCCAGATGAGCCGGCTGTGAATCCTTTCAACACTACAGACCTCTAAATATGCTTACAAATAGACTTACAAAAAGTGTAGATCCAGATGAGCCGGCTGTGAATCCTTTCAACACTACAGACCTCTAAATTACGAGAGTTTGATGAATGGTCTTAGACACTAAACAGAGTGAAAAACATTGTTTTATAAGTGAGCAAATAGGACAAAAAATGCCAAAGCTGCAAAACAGTGAACTTTGGTTGTTTCCCTTTGATGGAGTACCCCCCCAACCCATTTTGTACCCACTGTTGCCATTTACAAAAATACGTTATATTATGTATAACTCTCTAGAATTAGTTGTAAATCAACCAATATCCTCTCATTTCTGGGCGGAGGAGAAAAGAAAAGTATTAAGCTTGATTTATCAATATTAATATTAAGGTTGTGAATTTATTAAGCAAGAAAATGATTGATAAATCTGATTTACGATAGACGCACTTTGGTTGTAATTTAAAAATTCTTCTCTACAGGGAAATATGGCTGAAAATCGTCAATATCGTTTCTATGGCCTTTGTCAGAGATATCTAAAGTAATGAATGCCATTTATCTTGTGTAATATCACATATTAATAATACTGAAAGTGTATTGGATAATCAAAGATATATATTCCTGTTAAAAAAAAATGAAATTGCATGCGTCCCAGTTTGTTAAACGTAATGTACGCATATTTATATCATTGCTATTATGGTTTGATACGGAGAGATGGAGGGAAGGAGAGATGAAGGGAAGGAGAGATGGAGCCACGGAGAGATGGAGGGAAGGAGAGATGGAGCCACGGAGAGATGGAGGGAAGGAGAGATGGAGGGAAGGCTAGATGGAGGGAAGGCTAGATGGAGGGAAGGAGAGATGGAGGGTAGGAGAGATGGAGGGAAGGAGAGATGGAGGGAAGGAGAGATGGAGGGAAGGAGAGATGGAGGGAAGGAGAGATGGAGGGAAGGAGAGATGGAGCCACGGAGAGATGGAGCCACGGAGAGATGGAGACACGGAGAGATGTAGCCACGGAGAGAAGGAGAGATGGAGGGAAGGAGAGATGGAGGGAAGGAGAGATGGAGATGGAGGGAAGGAGAGATGGAGGGAAGGAGAGAGGGAAGGAGAGATGGAGCCACAGAGAGATGGAGCCACGGAGAGATGGAGGGAAGGAGAGATGGAGCCACGGAGAGATGGAGGGAAGGAGAGATTGAGGGAAGGAGAGATGGAGGGAAGGAGAGATGGAGGGAAGGAGAGAGGGAAGGAGAGATGGAAGGAGAGATGGAGGGAAGGAGAGATGGAGCCACGGAGAGATGGAGGGAAGGAGAGATGGAGGGAAGGAGAGATGGGGGAAGGAGAGATGGAGGGAAGGAGAGATGGAGGGAAGGAGAGATAGAGGGAAGGAGAGATGGAGCCACGGAGAGATGGAGGGAAGGAGAGATGGAGGGAAGGAGAGATGGAGCCACGGAGAGGTGGAGCCACGGAGAGATGGAGGGAAGGAGAGATGGAGGGAAGGAGAGATGGAGGGAAGGAGAGATGGAGCCACGGAGAGATGGAGCCACAGAGAGATGGAGGGAAGGAGAGATGGAGGAAAGGAGAGATGGAGGGAAGAAGAGATGGAGGGAAGGAGAGATGGAGCCATGGAGAGATGGAGGGAAGGAGAGATGGAGCCACGGAGAGATGGAGGGAGAGATGGAGACACAGAGAGATGGAGCCACGGAGAGATGGAGGGAAGGAGAGATGGAGGGAAGGAGAGATGAAGGGAAGGAGAGATGGAGCCACAGAGAGATGGAGGGAAGGAGAGATGGAGCCACGGAGAGATGGAGGGAAGGAGAGATGGAGGGAAGGAGAGATGGAGGGAAGGAGAATGGAGGAGATGGAGCCACGGAGAGATGGAGCCACGGAGAGATGGAGGGAAGGAGAGATGGAGCCACGGAGAGATGGATGGAGCCACAGAGAATGGAGGGAAGAGAGATGGAGGGAAGGAGGGAAGGAGAGATGGAGGGAAGGAGAGATGGAAGGAGAAGGAGATGGAGCCACGGAGAGATGGAGCCACGGAGAGATGGAGGGAAGGATGGAGGGAAGGAGAGATGGAGCCACGGAGAGATGGAGGGAAGGAGAGATGGAGGGAAGGAGAGATGGAGCCACGGAGAGATGGAGCCACGGAGAGATGGAGGGAAGGAGAGATGGAGCCACGGAGAGAGATGGAGGGAAGGAGAGATGGAGGAAGGCTAGATGGAGGGAAGGAGAGATGGAGGGAGGAGAGATGGAGGGAAGATGGAGGGAAGGAGAGATGGAGGGAAGGAGAGATGGAGGGAAGGAGAGATGGAGGGAAGGAGAGATGGAGGGAAGGAGAGATGGAGGGAAGGAGAGATGGAGCCACGGAGAGATGGAGCCACGGAGAGATGGAGGAGAGATGTAGCCACGGAGAGAAGAAGAGATGGAGAGATGGAGGGAAGGAGAGATGGAGGGAAGGAGAGATGGAGGGAAGGAGAGATGGAGGGAAGGAGAGATGGAGCCACGAGAGATGGAGCCACGGAGAGATGGAGGGAAGGAGAGATGGAGCCACGGAGAGATGGAGGGAAGGAGAGATGGAGGGAAGAGAGATGGAGGGAAGGAGAGATGGAGGGAAGGAGAGATGGAGGGAAGGAGAGATGGAGGGAAGGAGAGATGGAGCCACGGAGAGATGGAGGGAAGGAGAGATGGAGGGAAGGAGAGATGGAGGGAAGGAGAGATGGAGAGGAGAGGAGAGATGGAGCCACGGAGAGATGGAGGGAAGGAGAGATGGAGGGAAGGAGAGATGGAGGGAAGGAGAGATGGAGGGAAGGAGAGATGGAGCCACGGAGAGATGAGATGGAGCCACGGAGAGATGGAGGGAAGGAGAGATGGAGGAGAGATGGAGGGAAGGAGAGATGGAGCCACGGAGAGATGGAGGGAAGGAGAGATGGAGGGAAGGAGAGATGGAGGGAAGGAGAGATGGAGGGAAGGAGAGATGGAGGGAAGGAGAGATGGAGCCACGGAGAGATGGAGAGATGGAGCCACGGAGAGGAGGAGGAGATGGAGGGAAGGAGATGGAGCCACGGAGAGATGGAGCCACGGAGAGATGGAGCCACGGAGAGATGGAGAGAGAGAGAGATGGAGGGAAGGAGAGATGAAGGGAAGGAGAGATGGAGCCACGGAGAGATGGAGGGAAGGAGAGATGGAGCCACGGAGAGATGGAGGGAAGGAGAAATGGAGGGAGGAGAGATGGAGGGAAGGAGAGATGGAGGGAAGGAGATATGGAGCCACGGAGAGAAGGGAGAGATGGAGGGAGAGATGGAGCCACGGAGAGATGGAGAGATGGAGGGAAGGAGAGATGGAGCCATGGAGGAGAAGGAGAGATGGAGCCACGGAGAGATGGAGGGAAGGAGATGGAGCCACGGAGAGATGGAGCCACGGAGAGATGAGAGATGGAGCCATGGAGAGATGGAGGGAAGGAGAGATGGAGCCACAGGAGAGATGGAGGGAAGGAGAGATGGAGGGAAGGAGAGATGGAGGGAAGGAGAGATGGAGGGAAGGAGAGATGGAGCCAGGAGAGATGGAGGTGGAGCTGGAGCCACGGAGAGAACGGAGAGATGGAGGGAAGGAGAGATGGAGGGAAGGAGAGATGGAGGGAAGGAGAGATGGAGGGAAGGAGAGATGGAGCCATGGAGAGATATGGAGGGAAGGAGAGATGGAGCCATGGAGAGATGGAGCCACGGAGAGATGGAGGGAAGGAGAGGATGGAGGGAAGGAGAGATGGAGGGAAGGAGAGATGGAGGGAAGGAGAGATGGAGGGAAGGAGAGATGGAGGGAAGGAGAGATGGAGCCATGGAGAGATGGAGGGAAGGAGAGATGGAGCCACGGAGAGATGGAGCCATGGAGAGATGGAGCCACAGAGAGATGGAGCCACGTAGAGATGGAGCTACAGAGAGATGGAGCCACAGAGAGATGGAGCCATGTAGAGATGGAGCCATGTAGAGATGGAGCCATGTAGTGATGGAGCCACGGAGAGATGGAACCATGGAGAGATGGAGGTCTGCTTACGGAGCGGGAGGTCGAAGGTTCGTACCTCGTTACGGGTTCTGTCTGATATGGCTGGTTGGTGAGTCGCCAGCTAGTTAAATAATGGTTACCGATTGCCTACCAAACACCCGGCCTTCAAGGATAGGATTCGGGAAGTACTGATATCCATAAGAGGTTTCTCATAAGTCAGAAATGGCTCGCCCTTTCAATAGGGGTGATATTATAATAAACAAACACCATACATCAAATAAAATACTTTAACATTTTAGAACTTGTAAATGCATTGAATAGAATAGGGTTGGAATGGCAGGGAACTCTGCACTGCCCTTTGTAAGCCCTGCCCGTGCATCTTAGCCCTGTCCGTTTGCCTTTAATTTTTAAGCCCTGCCCGTGCGTCATAGCTCTGTCCTTTTGCCTTTAAAATTATTTTTTTTCTAATTTTTTTTATATCTTTTTTATAATATATACCGAGTCAAAAAAGAAACGATACCTGGTGTTTATGTTTATAATTTCAACATTTATTAAGAAAATTCTTTGAAAATTCATAAGATGATAGTCCAAAATGTTTGAAAGAGGAGCACATAAAGCATAATGAGCTTCCGAAACTGTCTGCTGCGTGATGACGTAATTCGTCGGACAGGGGTCTAATGGAGTTTTCACACAGACGTCAATACCGAGTATGGGCACCATTTGCGTCTCTCATTGCAATGCACCGCCGTCGCATCGAACGGAAGATTGTCTGAATCTCTTGCTGGTCAATATTTGTCCACTCCTGACGCAAAACATCCCTCAGTTGGTTTAACGTTACCGGCTGACGTCGTCTGACGCGGCGGTCTAACGTATCCCACAAATGTTCTATGGGTGATAAGTCTGGTGACAAAGCAGGCCACGGCAGGGTTTCAATATTGTTCTGCTCCAATAATGTGGTGGAAATCCGAGCAGTATGACATATGGCGTTGTCCTGTTGGAACAGTGTGACGTTTCTGTTGGCGTTAAAGAACGGCACAACAACTGGCGCAAGGATCTCATCACAGTACCGCTGGGCGTTTAGGTTCCCGTCCACCACTAACAGTTCAGTGCGACTGCCGAAGGTGATACCGCCACACACCATAACGCTTCCGCCCCCGAACAGATCGACCTGACGTACACATGCGTTGGCGCAACGTTCACCGCGTCTGCGATATACCCGCTCTCTGCCATCTGCTCGACGCAAACAGAACCGCGATTCATCGCTAAACATCACCGAATTCCACTGTAACCGAGTCCAGCGAGCACGTTCCGTCGTCCATTCCCACCGTACGTCACGATGACGTCGTGTCAGGATGGGTCCAACGTATGGCCGATAGGCACGAATGCCACGTTCACCGAGCCGGTTCCTGACTGTTTGTGCACTGATGCGATTGTTGGTCATCCCAGGAGTAACGGCAGCTGTGTGCGTAGCAGGTAGGAACCGGTCACGTAAATGTGATGTCCGAATGTGACGGTCCTGTTCACGCGTCGTCACACGTGGTCGACCAGATCTTGGACGGTCGTCCACCGATCCATGTGTTCGATAACGTCGAAGTAGACGTGTTATCGTGATCCACGTAACCCCTTGTCAATTTGCGATGTCACGCTGACGTAAACCGCCGTCAATCATGCCAATGGCACGCATTCTCTGATTGCGGTTTAGCCTAGGCATTTTGTTAGAGGTAACAATGGGTATGTAAGGTGTTTTTCCTCGATGATAATGCAATACCAGTACAATAAACCGGTTTTCCGATTTGTACATGTGTAGGAAGTTGTCTTTGTTGAGGAGCACGTGCAAATCGGAAATTCGGCGTTCCATGATTATTGGGTGTTTATTTACCTGTGTTTATGGTTGGCTGACGTTGCAATAAGATACCTGGTACTGATACGTAATAATATATTAAACCTTTCTATGGTTTTATCCGTTTTACGTCATTTTTAGTTTGGTATCGTTTCTTTTTTGACTCAGTATATAATGGTCTCAACTGGTGAGTACCTTCGGGTGGCCAGACCTATAAAACTAAGAACTCATCCTCTTTCACCAATATGTACTGCCTTATTTGCCTCTTTGATCAATCACCGTAAGTCAACATAATTTTCTAGGGGCTAACCCCAAAATACCCCCATCGTGCACCTCATCACACCTCAAATTGCACCCTGCCTCTTTTCTGACCCACCCTACCCATTTTCTGACCCACCCTGCCCATTTTTTGACCCACCCTGCCCGTTTTCTGACCCACCCTGTCCATTATTCCACTCACTAGAATAAACCCTATAGAATATGAATATCAAGACACAAGAGACTAAATAGCCCCGGTGTGCCCCCCGGAATACATCATTTCTACCATCATTAATTCAATATCTTATTTCATTCGAATTCCCAAACCTTATTTTTCTCATTGATTGATATGTATTTCTTGGAAGTTAGGAATTATTTCTAGGATATGTAATGCTACACAATGATTTAATCCAAGTGTCTGCGGAAAGTTCTAAACTCCCATTCAACATTTGTAAATAATTACTCACAGATTTCCTCACGCAGGCGTGAATTTATTTGACCGCTCACATCATCCCTATGCACCGCACCCGATACAACATATCACCTAGGTACCATTTACGCAATTCAAAAATAGTCAAACACCATAAAATGGCTACCGTACATACTTGCCTATAAGACAAGTGTTTTACCACTAGATTATGGCCTCAAAGTGGCAAAATGTGTTAAAAATGGTATCCATTAGCTCGATTGCGAAACAAGTTCTTATAACTTATATTAATCACTCTCGAGACCTCATTCCTGATGGAATTCATCGCCACGAGGGAGAGAGAAGAGGCAATGTGAGATGGGAAAATGGGAATTTAAATGCCTTGCCTAAGGGCACAATCGTAACGGCTCCAGCGGGGCTCAAACTCCGGACCTTTCACACCTGATGCGAACGCACATCCACTGCGCTATCACGACTTCCGAAAGCACTTTGACAATGAAAACAATTTCTTCAACTTGTACTGGCCAAACATGCAATTTTATACTTATGTCTGGTGTCCATTTTATCAACACGTCTCATATGCGAGTGCTTGCCAAAACTCACAGATTTCAAGTTTGGTAGGTCGCCTTATACACGAGTATGGATGGTAATCCTAAAATAGTAACTTGTACTTTGCATGTGGCTCTTTAACCCTTTCAACACCACAGACCTCTAAATAGGCTAACAAAAAGTGTAGATCCAGATGAGCCGGCTCATGACGAGCCGTCTCATCAGGATCTGCACTTTTTGCAAGTAGTATTACTAATTTTAGACAAAATTACCCATCTTGATAAATGAACTGGTCTGAATGTAATTTTCTTATTCATTTATTGGTCTAAGAATATCATGGACCAGTCCATGTCAGTTACTTGGTGTTGAAAGAGTTAATTTCAAATGTGAGTTCTATTATAGTGACATTTTGATGCAAAGATAATTGACACTAATTTATAGAAATTGTTTTCCAGTCTACACGCATTCTGTTATAATTTTGGTTTCATTTTGTAGATAGTACCCGGAAGTAAACACAGACTGTTTCTTAGAAGATACACAACTGCTAGTATTTTAAAGCGACACTACATCGGTGGGGGGAAAAAAGCAAATTTCTACAGAATGTAATTTCCTTTTTTTTCCTTTTTTTCCAAAACGGAATTTGAGTATTTCAATTGATTTAACAAAAGTTGAAAACGACATTTGTTTTGACATAACAAATGAAATGTAATTAGGGCCATGCGTAATACAATGAGTGTATCCTGAGGAACTATATTTATGTACAGATTTACTGCTACAGGTATATTATATCTCACATTTGTGCCTTTGCATATTTATTTTTAGACTGGTCAGATTTCAATTATCTCTAAACTACATTATCACTCGTTTAGTATATAGGACAGACTCCAATTCAATTCAGGAGAGTGGCAGACTGTAATGAAATCCTACTTTCACTTTTGAGAGTTTGTAAACCGCAAAAATACTGTTTATTGATTGAAAGTTAGTGTACAAATTATTTCGAAAGAATTTGTAGTAAAACAATGCAATATATATTTTTTATAACATAATTTGGGCTGCAAACGATTAATAACTCCATTGCATATTTTTCGTATGTATCCATACGCACTGTTAACAAAATAAACAAACAACTATAGCGCCGCAAATTCTGGTTGTCACTGAAAATCATCATTGAGCTATAAACATAGTAAATCGTGCACAATCGGCTATTACCACTACAAATCCTGCACGATCGGCTATTACCACTACAAATCCTGCACGATCAGCTATTACCACTACAAATCCTGCACGATCGGCTATTACCACTACAAATCGTGCATGATCGGCTATTACCACTACAAATCCCTGCATGATCGGCTATTACCACTACAAATCTGGCACGATCGGCTATTACCACTACAAATCCTGCACGATCGGCTATTACCACTACAAATCCTGCATGTCGGGCTATTACCACTACAAGTCCTGCACGATCGCCTATTACCACTACAAATCCTGCACAATCGGCTATTACCACTACAAATCCTGCACGATCGGCTATTACCACTACAAATCCTGCACGATCGGCTATTACCACTACAAATCCTGCACGATCGGCTATTACCACTACAAATCCTTGCATGATCAGCTATTACCACTACAAATCCTGCACGATCGGCTATTACCACTACAAATCCCTGCACGATTGGCTATTACCACTACAAATCCTGCACGATCGGCTATTACCACTACAAATCCTGCACGATCGGCTATTACCACTACAAATCGTGCACGATCGGCTATTACCACTACAAATCCGGCACGATCGGCTATTACCACTACAAATCTGGCACGATCGGCTATTGCCACTACAAATCCTGCACGATCGGCTATTACCACTACAAATCCTGCACGATCGGCTATTACCACTACAAATCCTGCATGATCGGCTATTACCACTACAAATCCTGCATGACGGGCTATTACCACTACAAATCCTGCACGATCGCCTATTACCACTACAAATCCTGCACGATCGGCTATTACCACTACAAATCCTGCATGACGGGCTATTACCACTACAAATCCTGCACGATCACCTATTACCACTACAAATCCTGCACAATCGGCTATTACCACTACAAATCCTGCACGATCAGCTATTACCACTACAAATCCTGCACGATCGGCTATTACCACTACAAATCCTGCACGATTGGCTATTACCACTACAAATCCTGCACGATCGGCTATTACCACTACAAATCCTGCACGATCGGCTATTACCACTACAAATCCCTGCATGATCAGCTATTACCACTACAAATCCTGCACGATCGGCTATTACCACTACAAATCCCTGCACGATTGGCTATTACCACTACAAATCCTGCACGATCGGCTATTACCACTACAAATCCTGCACGATCGGCTATTACCACTACAAATTGTGCACGATCGGCTATTACCACTACAAATCCCTGCACGATTGGCTATTACCACTACAAATCCTGCACGATCGGCTATTACCACTACAAATCCTGCACGATCGGCTATTACCACTACAAATTGTGCACGATCGGCTATTACCACTACAAATCCTGCACGATCGGCTATTACCACTACAATCCTGCGCGATCGGCTATTACCACTACAAATCCTGCACGATCGGCTATTACCACTACAAATCCTGCACGATCGGCTATTACCACTACAAATCCTGCACGATCGGCTATTACCACTACAAATCCCTGCATGATCGGCTATTACCACTACAAATCCTGCACGATCGGCTATTACCACTACAAATCCCTGCATGATCGGCTATTACCACTACAAATCCTGCACGATCGACTATAACCACTACAAATCCTGCACGATCGGCTATTACCACTACAAATCCCTGCACGATCGGCTATTACCACTACAAATCCTACACGATCGGCTATTACCACTACAAATCCCTGCACGATCGGCTATTACCACTACAAATCCCTGCACGATCGGCTATTACCACTACAAATCCCTGCACGATCGGCTATTACCACTACAAATCCTGCCCTGTCACTGAATACTTCAACAACAATGTCCAGCTACACTAGCAATTCAAATGTAAAACTTCATAAAAGTTGTGCAAATAGCCGGTATTTAACCCTTTCAACACCACAGACCTCTATTTATAGGCTTACAAAAAGTGTAGATCCAGATGAGCCGGCTCGTGACGAGCCGTCTCATCAGGATCTGCACTTTTTTTAAGTAGTATTACTAATTTTAGACAAAATTACCCATCTTGATAAATGAACTGGTCCGAATGTAATTTTCTTATTCATTTATTGGTCTAAGAATATCATGGACCAGTCCATGTCAGTTACTTGGTGTTGAAAGAGTTAAACGTTACACATTTTGACTGACTTGGTATATAAGTACTTGTGACGACTATGTCGAGCGTGCTCCAGTCATACAATTGACATATGCCAGACGCTCATTATTATTGTTTTTAGAAGACTTGTTAAATAAATTCAATAACAAATGACCATGAATATAAGATCCTATTTATAGATAGATAGATTTCTTTATTTATAGAGGGTGACCTAATTAGTTCTGAACATAACAAATGACCAAGAATATAAGATCCTATTTATAGATAGATAGATTTCTTTATTTATAGAGGGTGACCTAATTAGTTCTGAACATAACAAATGACTATGAATATAAGATCCTATTTATAGATAGTTAGATAGATTTCTTTATTTATAGAGGGTGACCTAATTAGTTCTGAACATAACAAATGACCATGAATATAAGATCCTATTTATAGATAGATTTCTTTATTTATAGAGGGTGACCTAATTAGTTCTGAACTAATCTTCCTTAGGGCCCTCAAATTATGAGATATACTTATTATACTGTTATAGTTATACTAGCTGTCGCCTTAAAGCGACATTACATCACGAAAAGCAAATGAAATGCATTTTTTCACATATAAATGCATTGCTACAAATGGAAGTCTTCTCAATATATTCGAACACTAACAACGGAAACTATTAACATGTGATTCATTCCTTAAAGCGACAGTACATCGCAAAAAGCAACTAAAATGTGTTTTTGCAAGTATAAATGCGTTGCTACTACACATTCTACCGAATGCATTCGAACACTAACATTGAATCAATAAACGGTGTTTTTGTGGTCTACAAACTTTCAAAAGTGAAAGTAGGATTTCATATAACGGTCATCCGCTCTCCTGAATTGATGTTTGTGTGTCATTGGAGTCAATACTAAACGCGCGATACTTTCGCTTAGTGATAATTTAACTAAGATTAGTCTACAAATAAATATGCATAGGCACAAATGTGAGATATAACGGTAAATCTGTACAATAAATCGTGTTATTCTTGATACACGCATTGTATTACGCATGAATATCGACCCTAGTTATATTATTTTGTTATGTCAACAAATTGCGTATACGACGTTTGTTTATTTGTTGAAATACTCAGTTTTTGTGGCAAATATTTGGAAAATATTATACCATATAATAGGAAATTACATTCTGCAGACATTTGCGTTTTCACCGATGTAGTGTCGCTTTAACCCTTTGCACACTAGCGGCAGATAAAATCACTTTTGCAAATCAGAATAGAGCCAGATGAGGCTCTATGTTGTTTGCTATTCGGATAGTGGAGTTGGCTGAATAGCAAACAACATAGATCCTGATCAGACATGGCTAATCTGAATCTTTGTTGTTTGCAAATGTGATTTTATTTACTCAGCAGGCAAAGGGTTGAATTTAAAATGGGAGTTGTATGACTGGCTTCTCTAAGTCTAAGAGATAAGGTAGATATTTTTAATTTATGGGATGACAACTCTTGTCAATATTATTGATTTAACATAGCCAATGAAGGATTGTGAATTACCTCCCTTACACCTTGAAGTGCTACAGAACGATACGAAATATGGTCAAAATTATGACGCACATATGCTATGAGCTTTAAATTTAAATTTCATACTTTATTTTACCCAGCATGCAGAGTTAAATAGCAGATGAACATCTGACAAGTCTAAAAATAAAGCTTTAACACCATGTATTAATCACTCTCGTTGGCGCGGATGAAAACGTAAAATTTAATATGGTCATTTGTGTGGGAGAAAACACGAATACCCGGAGAAAACCTGCATGTCTGATCTGGCGACCACCGTACCATCTTGCATACTTCCCGGTCCGAGAATCGAATCCGGGTTGCATTGGTGAGAAGCGAGCGCGCTAACCACTGCGCTAATCGGACATGGTTCCATGATAAATAATAGAAACAATTAGAAATGTTGATGTTGATCATTCTTCCGAGTTTTAAACTAAAACATTTTCTAGACATTAAATAATTCATTAGTGGTAATGTACAGATGACCCTGGCCGCCATATTGTGTATGTATATGTGGGAGGTGATACAGTCAAACCTGGCTTTGACCACTAACACAGGTTTGACTGTATTTGTTTTCGGAAATACTAGTGAAACTTTTCCAAAAGGGGGGGATAGCTATCCCAAAAAAAAAGAAAGAAAAAAAAGAGACATGTATGAGAAACTTACAGTTAATATATTGTGGTCTACACAGGACATGGTGTTATATTTGTCTGCCCACAGATGTCTCTCTCCCCATATCTCAAACTTCTATAATTGAGCATTTTCAAGATGGTGCTTCACAGCAGATTTATCAGGCAGCTATCTGATTACACACTTCCTTGCAAATTTCTGTGGCTGCCAGTCACAAGTGACATATTGTAGAGGATACAAGTCTATAGCACTTAACTGTGTACTGCCTTATATTATATACCTATAATTGTGCTGTATAATGTAAAGTCTGATTGCTATATTTTAGAGGAGTAAGAATGATGAATCGGAGCGGGTGAGGGCAGGTGGGGGGGGGGAGGATGGCATCTTTATCACTGCAGTGTGGTTTTCTGCAGGCCCGTAGCCACATTGAGGCACACTGAGGACGTTGCCTCGGTTAAAATTTCCAAAGCAAAAACAAAAATGAAATAAATAAAATGCAAAAAATATCCCTTTGCTGTATAAAATGTTGACTGCTAGAGAGAATATAACTATACGTCTATAATCAGAAAACGCAGGAAATCGCTTCTATACTCCAACAAATTTAAGGGGGAACATGCCCCGGACCCCCTAGATTGCCTCGGTTACAATTTGCCTCTGGCTATGGTACTGTTCTGATTCAGTAGCACAGCGAATGCTGCATCATAGCACAAGCTTTCCATGCACAATCCTGACATTCTGTGCTTTCATATGCTATTTAACTCTTTGCATGCTGGGTAAAACAAAGGCTATAAATAGTTCAAATAATTGTAGCTGCCGACAATTCATTAATGTGCTTTATCTTATTTGAAACTGAAAACTCTGGTAGAATGTCGTGGAATTTCATTAGAGTTGTGTCCTTACGACACACAATTATACTGAAATGCCATGACATATTGATAAACTCTTAATTTCACCGCTAGTGTGCAAAGAGCAAAGAGCAAATAGACAATTACTATTCGAGACAGGTGGAAGGAAATGTAGTCGAGACTGTTCAATTCGCCTTCAAATTCTGCAATTTGACGATTATAACCAATAATTATTGATATATGTAGCAGGTGGCACTATGATATATAAATTTTTTTATATTTGCAATAAAATTCACTTCAAAGTATATAAAAAAAAATATTTTCAATAAAATTCACTTCATAGTCAGTAACAATGAAATTAAAGCATCATTGAACATCGACCGATAGTTTTCTACTAATTCTAGGCAATCAGGTGTTCCCCCCCCCCCCTGAGTGTCTGTGTACATCACCAGAACCCTAGGGTCCTGAAAGATCTATATATGAGCAAGAAATACTTTAGATCAATATTTGTGGACAACCCGCGCGCTATGGATCGAACAAATGATATTCAGATATGTATATGGCAGTCAATAACTTTTAACAATTCATCCTCAATACAACTCTTCCAACACAGTGTACAATTTTAATTCCATCAACTCTAGAGAATATAATGCTCATCGTAACAGTTATTACAGGATGACACTATAGAATTATAACTATATATGACAACTGAGAATAATAAAGCAATATTTCACAATGCTGCTTGATGAAATTGCTTCATATTTTCCAACTTTGGGAACAATCAAATCGACAATCTTCATCACATGTTTAGATTAATGGCTTCAGATTGCTTGAAAGTCTACTGCTGAGTTTCATGCAAGGCATTCAATAATGAACATAGTGTTAAGGAAACAAGTAATAATGTGTGTGTTAGGCAATTTCATTGTACATTATAAACTGTGATGTTATACAACACAGACATGTTAAAAACCTCTGGCTTACAGACACTTTTATTATGCATACCAAATTGGCATGGACCGATATTTTATTATGCATAGCAAATTGGATATTTTATTATGCATATCAAATTGGCATGGACCGATATTTTATTATGCATAGCAAATTGGATATTTTATTATGCATATCAAATTGGCATGGACCGATATTTTATTTTGCTTAGCAAATTGGCATTGACCGATATTTTATTTTGCTTAGCAAATTGGCATTGACCGATATTTTATTTTGCTTAGCAAATTGGCATGGACCGATATTTTATTATGCATAGCAAATTGGCATGGACCGATATTTCATTATGCATACAAAATTGGCATGGACCGATATTTTATTATGCATAGCAAATTGGCATGGACCGATATTTTATTATGCATAGCAAATTGGAATGGTCCGATATTTTACTATGCATAGCACATTGGAATAGACCGATATTTTATTATGCATAGCAAATTGGAATGGACCGATATTTTATTATGCATACAAAATTAACAGGGTAGATAATTTATTATGTAGACGCAATTGGAAGAAAATAATATGCTCTTCAAATAGCCGGATAATCGTCACATATAACCAAATAATTGAGCACCCACCACTACACCAGCAATGCAAACTTCTCACTACAAAGACATTCTACTGAAGCATTATTGACAAGTGGCCTGGGGATTACAACAGAACAAGCCAAAACTTTTGTTCTATAAAATATTCAAAAGGCGATAAATCCTTCAAATATAAGCTACGCTGATGGGGAAGCAGACAAAGATGTGTACATCTAGCAGAGCTCATTCTTGCAGAAGGTCGGTGGTTCTACCCGGGTGCCCGTCGCAGGGCTCATTCTTGCAGAAGGTCGGTGGTTCTACCCGGGTGCCCGTCGCAGGGCTTATTCTTGTGGAAGGTCGGTGGTTCTACCCGGGTGCCCGTCGCAGGGCTCATTCTTGTGGAAGGTCGGTGGTTCTACCTGGGTGCCCGTCGCAGGGCTCATTCTTGTGGAAGGTCGGTAGTTCTACCCGGGTGCCCGTCGCAGGGCTCATTCTTGTGGAAGGTCGGTGGTTCTACCCGGGTGCCCGTCGCAGGGCTCATTCTAGGTCATAATTTTAAAAGAAGAGCGATTGCACCCTTAAATTGTGTTATTTAATCAATTTCAACAAAATAGTGTTAAAAGTCACAAGTTGACAATTTTCAATAGAACTAGGTGGGACAAAAGGCGTTCATTAGAATATTCAAGGAAGGTCAGTGGTTCTGTCACGGTACCATACCTAAAATAAGTTATTAACAATATGAGGTTGCTAAGGAAGGGTCGTAACTAATGTTGCTGGAAAATTCTGGATCCAACCTGTTTGATTTTCTTTAGATTGTCATGTTTTGTATTCACACATATATTATATGTATAGTAAATTGGGCAATAATGATATCACACATATATTATATGTATAGTAAATTGGGCAATAATGATATCACACATATTATATGTAAAGTAAATTGGGCAATAATGATATCACATATATTATATGTAAAGTAAATCGGGCAATAATGATATCACACATATATTATATGTATAGTAAATTGGGCAATAATGATATCACACATATATTATATGTATAGTAAATTGGGCAATAATGATATCACACATATTATATGTAAAGTAAATTGGGCAATAATGATATCACATATATTATATGTAAAGTAAATCGGGCAATAATGATATCACATATATATTATATGTAAAGTAAATCGGGCAATAACGATAATATATGATTAATGCTCTTTTCCTCTTTGTTTGATATCTTTCCTCACCTTTATCTGAAAAGTCATCAACAAGAATGATCTCCCTTAGCAGTTCTGGTGGGGTTCGGTCTAATACGCTATGGAATGTACGAAGCAGCACGGTCCAGGCCTCATTGTGGAAGCATATCACAACGCTTGTATCGGGAAGTTTCCGCCGATATTTTAATGTCTTGCATCTGCAAAATGAACATTAACATTTACATACATAGTTTATTAAAAAAATTATATTAGCTAGATTGCGAAGCAAGTTCGTACACCATTAAGTTAAATCGCTCTCGAGACCTCATTCCTAATGGAATCCATCACTCTCGAGACCTCATTCCTGATGGAATCCATCACTCTCGAGACCTCATTCCTGATGGAATCTATCACTCTCGAGACCTCATTCCTGATGGAATCCATCACTCTCGAGACCTCATTCCTGATGGAATCCATCACCATGAGGGAGAGAGAAGGCAATGTGGGATCTAAGTGCATTGCCTAGGGACAAACTCATGATTTAAAGGCTAAATAATGAAGGGAGACAATTTGTGTTGAAGTCCATGCCATTACAGCCCACTCACCTATTAGGCGATCTCACCTATAAGACGACCCCTAGCGGAATTTAAATACTTTGTCTATAAGGGCACAATCGTAACGACTACAGCTGCGCAAACTCCGGGCCTTTCGCACCTGAGGCGAACGCGCTACCGCAGCGCTATCAAGACTTAAACACTGAAAATGATTACACGAAGGTCCGGTAAAGGCATAGGTATGTGGTATTACCGGAACCAGCTGGAGGAAATACTATTAACCTTTAGTATACTGAAATAAACAGATAACAAGAGAGATGGGGATGATTTGAATGAAATGTCAAGACCTACATTCTAGGAAAAATAAGAAAACTATTACACATTTGTTATCTAATCATTTCGCCTACAGCATGCTAAATGTTAATTGTCAATTCTCCCAGCTTAATAATACATCAATTTGCAAGATAACTAGTCTGTGGTCAAGGCTTTCATTTATTCATAGAATATCATAATTAGTTGAGAGATGGACGATTATTCTCCAAAAACTTGAAACATGAACACGTTGTTTCTTGATTGCAATTATACGCCAGTATTGTACATTAACGCCAGTATTGTACATTAACGCCAGTATTGTACATTAATGCCAGTATTGTACATTAATGCCAGTATTGTACATTAACGCCAGTATTGTACATTAAAGCCAGTATTGTACATTAATGCCAGTATTGTACATTAACACCAGTATTGTACATTAACGCCAGTATTGTACATTAAAGCCAATATTGTACATTAACACCAGTATTGTTCATTAACGTCAGTATTGTACATTAATGCCAGTATTGTACATTAATGCCAGTATTGTACATTAAAGCCAGTATTGTACATTAACGCCAGTATTGTTCATTAACACCAGTATTGTACATTAAAGCCAGTATTGTACATTAAAGCCAGTATTGTACATTAAAGCCAATATTGTACATTAACACCAGTATTGTTCATTAACGTCAGTATTGTACATTAATGCCAGTATTGTACATTAATGCCAGTATTGTACATTAACGCCAGTATTGTACATTAACGCCAGTATTGTACATTAACGCCAGTATTGTACATTAACGCCAGTATTGTACATTAACGCCAGTATTGTACATTAACACCAGTATTGTACATTAAAGCCAGTATTGTACATTAATGCCAGTATTGTACATTAAAGCCAGTATTGTACATTAAAGCCAGTATTGTACATTAATGCCAGTATTGTACATTAATGCCAGTATTGTACATTAATGCCAGTATTGTACATTAACGCCAGTATTGTACATTAACGCCAGTATTGTACATTAACGCATTTGGACACAGTTCCTATAGCAAATACCGTGCGATAGTAGAATAGTATATGATTGCCAGCTGTATTTAACCCATTTCATTCTGGGTACATTTAAAGGCTTTTGCAAACAACATAGATCCTGATCAGCATGCTATGTTGTTTGCTACATAGCCAAGTGTCTTAGCAAGATCATCTGAATAGCAAACAGCATAGAGCCTGATCAGACGGTACGTTCCATGGCGGCTGATCTGGTTCTATGTTCTGTGCAAATACTGTTTGAACGGTATCCTGAATGAAATGGGTTAAAGAGCACTGACAACTTTAGTGGAGGGGGGGGGGGTGGCCCAAAGATATAGAGGATAAATTTTCATTCACAAATCTTCATTTTCTTTCATGATTTCCAATGATGTTGGCTAATATAATAGTTGCTATCAAATTTAATTCATTTTAAGTGCCCCTGTCTGGAGCCTCATTTCACTTCTATACCACAACCACACAACCACTTATGTTAGTATGAACGTCCGTAATACGAAATAGTTCCGGTATAATGTTCAAGTTAGTTTCTATTTGCTGTCACAATTAAAAACTACAGACAAAACAAATACATTAGAATATATTACTTTATAATTAACTGTTCATGATTATCAGAAAATAGCTAAAAATACGAAACTCAAGCAGTGACAGAGAAAATGCCATCTTTCACTGTTTCAAATCAGTGGAAAATGGAGTTTTCTAACACTGAGAAAACTCTATCATTCATTGGAAACCATAAAAGAAAGTTGTTATTGTTTGTTTGATATTTAAAAAGCACTGAAAACTTTAGTGGGGTGCCCAAGAGGTTTAAAATGAACATCTTGGGACTCATATTGATACTCTTCAACTGTTATTGGTGGAGGCAGCCCCCTGGGTGCCCCACAAAGTAGTATTGCACGTATGGGCACCCAGGTTGGATAGCTTCCTAACGTGAAGGTGCCCGGGGGGAGGGGGGGGGTATCGGGCACCAAAAACAGTGAGAGGCAATAATTAATCTCAACCTATAATAAATAAATATACAAGCTACTTGTACCATGGCCTGTAGCATTTGTCAGAATTAGCCGATACAAGTAATGAAAAACCATGAAAAACCGAGGGGATATAATCCAATTATTTAAATTAGGCTATGTGACTGGAAGCAGACATTGTGAGATAGACAGGAATTACTTTGCAGACACCAAGTTAATTGGTTGTCACATGAAGACTTTACAGGAGTATACCAGACTCATGTATCCCTGTATAGGAAATAAATTAGATTGTCCTGCTTTTAATACTCGTGCATCAACAACAGTTTTATCACACGCCTTCTTACAGAACATAATCTATCACACGCCTTCTTACAGAACATAATCTATCACACACCTTCTTACAGAACATTTTACAGAACATAATCTATCACACGCCTTCTTACAGAACATAATCTATCACACGCCTTCTTACAGAACATAATCTATCACACGCCTTCTTACAGAACATAATCTATCACACGCCTTCTTACAGAACATAATCTATCACACGCCTTCTTACAGAACATAATCTATCACACGCCTTCTTACAGAACATAATCTATCACACACCTTCTTACAGAACATAATCGCTCCGTCATCAGTCACTTCATTTCATAGATATAAATGCAACGTGATATTGAGGACGATACCAGTTAATTTTATTAGGGTCAGACAGGGGGGATCGAACCTACGATCCCTGGATTACCAGTCCAACGAGTCCAACAACAGGACAACAGATCCGTCTGTAGATAATAAACCTAGATTATCAATTATCTTTTTTATAATATTTCTATTATATTTTTCTCCTGGGTTTCTGTGAATCATTTAGGTCAATGTGATTAGTAAATGAATGGTGACCTTTGACCTGATTGACCTTTGACCCCAACGTTGCATTAAGCCACGTGTTGTTATAATACTCTATTCCTAAATACAAGTTCTGAGAAAATTTATTTCCTACATGACCTTGACCTGACAATGAGTCATAAAGCAATCATATTTAACGGAATAGAAATGAATGAGATTTGTGACATCAAGTAACAATTTTAACCATTCAACAGTGTCTCAGGATCAACTGCTTAGATATATATATGTAAATATAATTAAATTATTTTGTAGAAATCAGGCACCAATTTCACAAAAACCATGACAACTAAGATATATTGTAAATCAGACGTGACGGTGTGATCTTGCGTTATTGCATGACTGTCTACTGTAAGAACCAATCATATTGCGGGATACAACAAGTCGAATTCAGGTGAGAAAGGCACAGGGTTCGAGCCCCGCTGGAGTCGTTATGAGTGTGCCCTTAGGCAAAACACTTAAATTCCACATTGCTTCTTCTCTCACTCGTGGCGATGGATTCCATCAGGAATGATGTCTTGAGAGCGCTTAATCCTTTCAACCCCAAGTAACTGACATGTACTGGTCCATGATATTTTTAGACCAATAAATTAATAACAAAATTACATTTGGATCAGTTCATTTATCAAAATGGGTAATTTTATCTAAAAATAGTAATAATTATTACTGGCAAAAAAGTGCAGATCCTGATGAGACGGCTCGTTACGAGCCGGCTCCTCTGGATCTACACTTTTCATAAGCCTATTTAGAGGCCTGTGGGGT
>CM026394.1:17736776-17815284 GCA_014843695.1 Archivesica marissinica | reverse complement strand
AGCCTGATCAGACGGTACGTTCCATGGCGGCTGATCTGGTTCTATGTTCTGTGCAAATACTGTTTGAACGGTATCCTGAATGAAATGGGTTAAAGAGCACTGACAACTTTAGTGGAGGGGGGGGGGGTGGCCCAAAGATATAGAGGATAAATTTTCATTCACAAATCTTCATTTTCTTTCATGATTTCCAATGATGTTGGCTAATATAATAGTTGCTATCAAATTTAATTCATTTTAAGTGCCCCTGTCTGGAGCCTCATTTCACTTCTATACCACAACCACACAACCACTTATGTTAGTATGAACGTCCGTAATACGAAATAGTTCCGGTATAATGTTCAAGTTAGTTTCTATTTGCTGTCACAATTAAAAACTACAGACAAAACAAATACATTAGAATATATTACTTTATAATTAACTGTTCATGATTATCAGAAAATAGCTAAAAATACGAAACTCAAGCAGTGACAGAGAAAATGCCATCTTTCACTGTTTCAAATCAGTGGAAAATGGAGTTTTCTAACACTGAGAAAACTCTATCATTCATTGGAAACCATAAAAGAAAGTTGTTATTGTTTGTTTGATATTTAAAAAGCACTGAAAACTTTAGTGGGGTGCCCAAGAGGTTTAAAATGAACATCTTGGGACTCATATTGATACTCTTCAACTGTTATTGGTGGAGGCAGCCCCCTGGGTGCCCCACAAAGTAGTATTGCACGTATGGGCACCCAGGTTGGATAGCTTCCTAACGTGAAGGTGCCCGGGGGGAGGGGGGGGGTATCGGGCACCAAAAACAGTGAGAGGCAATAATTAATCTCAACCTATAATAAATAAATATACAAGCTACTTGTACCATGGCCTGTAGCATTTGTCAGAATTAGCCGATACAAGTAATGAAAAACCATGAAAAACCGAGGGGATATAATCCAATTATTTAAATTAGGCTATGTGACTGGAAGCAGACATTGTGAGATAGACAGGAATTACTTTGCAGACACCAAGTTAATTGGTTGTCACATGAAGACTTTACAGGAGTATACCAGACTCATGTATCCCTGTATAGGAAATAAATTAGATTGTCCTGCTTTTAATACTCGTGCATCAACAACAGTTTTATCACACGCCTTCTTACAGAACATAATCTATCACACGCCTTCTTACAGAACATAATCTATCACACACCTTCTTACAGAACATTTTACAGAACATAATCTATCACACGCCTTCTTACAGAACATAATCTATCACACGCCTTCTTACAGAACATAATCTATCACACGCCTTCTTACAGAACATAATCTATCACACGCCTTCTTACAGAACATAATCTATCACACGCCTTCTTACAGAACATAATCTATCACACCCTTCTTACAGTTGTTTTGTTTTGTTTTGTTTTGTTTTAGAACATAATCTATCACACACCTTCTTACAGAACATAATCGCTCCGTCATCAGTCACTTCATTTCATAGATATAAATGCAACGTGATATTGAGGACGATACCAGTTAATTTTATTAGGGTCAGACAGGGGGGATCGAACCTACGATCCCTGGATTACCAGTCCAACGAGTCCAACAACAGGACAACAGATCCGTCTGTAGATAATAAACCTAGATTATCAATTATCTTTTTTATAATATTTCTATTATATTTTTCTCCTGGGTTTCTGTGAATCATTTAGGTCAATGTGATTAGTAAATGAATGGTGACCTTTGACCTGATTGACCTTTGACCCCAACGTTGCATTAAGCCACGTGTTGTTATAATACTCTATTCCTAAATACAAGTTCTGAGAAAATTTATTTCCTACATGACCTTGACCTGACAATGAGTCATAAAGCAATCATATTTAACGGAATAGAAATGAATGAGATTTGTGACATCAAGTAACAATTTTAACCATTCAACAGTGTCTCAGGATCAACTGCTTAGATATATATATGTAAATATAATTAAATTATTTTGTAGAAATCAGGCACCAATTTCACAAAAACCATGACAACTAAGATATATTGTAAATCAGACGTGACGGTGTGATCTTGCGTTATTGCATGACTGTCTACTGTAAGAACCAATCATATTGCGGGATACAACAAGTCGAATTCAGGTGAGAAAGGCACAGGGTTCGAGCCCCGCTGGAGTCGTTATGAGTGTGCCCTTAGGCAAAACACTTAAATTCCACATTGCTTCTTCTCTCACTCGTGGCGATGGATTCCATCAGGAATGATGTCTTGAGAGCGCTTAATCCTTTCAACCCCAAGTAACTGACATGTACTGGTCCATGATATTTTTAGACCAATAAATTAATAACAAAATTACATTTGGATCAGTTCATTTATCAAAATGGGTAATTTTATCTAAAAATAGTAATAATTATTACTGGCAAAAAAGTGCAGATCCTGATGAGATGGCTCGTTACGAGCCGGCTCATCTGGATCTACACTTTTCATAAGCCTATTTAGAGGCCTGTGGGGTTGAAAGGGTTAATCCAACATTGCAAAAACTTGTGCAGTGGTAGAGTGGGTGGGGTGGTAGAGTGGGTGGGGTGGTAGAGTGGGTGCAGTGGTAGAGTGGTTGGGGTGGTAGAGTGGGTGCAGTGGTAGAGTGGTGGGGTGGTAGAGTGGGTGGGTGGGTGTTGTAGTGGTAGAGTGGGTGTAGTGGTAGAGTGGGTGGGTGGTGTAGAGTGGGTGGGGTGGTAGAGTGGGTGGGGTGGTGTAGTGGTAGAGTGGGTGGGGTGGTAGAGTGGGTGGGGTGGGTGTAGTGGTAGAGTGGGTGTAGCAGTAGAATGGGTAGGGTGTGGGTTAGGTGTCTGATGTGTAAACAATCTCAACATACTCGTTATCCCTAACATCTTTGAGACTTCTGTGTAGTGAGATCTGATCGCTGACATACTGATTAAATGCGTTATTCTGCCAGCCGTCATCATATATCTTACGTTGCGCCGCGGGTAGCTTCTCCTTGTCCACTGGTACACCGGCCCCTTGTTCTCCTGAAACAGATTCAATACAGTATTATACTATCATGGGTTAAATGGTGTTATTTAATAAATTTATTTATTAAATAATTATTTAATCACGCTGCGGCTGATCTGGATCTATGTTGTTTGAAAAAGCCTTTAAATGTGTCCAGAATGAAATGGGTTAAATGGTGTTATTTCATAACGCTGCGGCTGATCTGGATCTATGTTGTTTGCAAAAGCCTTTAAATGTGTCCAGAATGAAATGGGTTAAAGGCGAACAAACAGCTTCTGTCATATCATGATCTCCAGCTATTATTGGTGGAAGACCCCAGAGTGCCCCTCCCAAGCAGTAATTCAGATCTCAGACGGGCACATAGGTTAAACTACCGACCATCCACAAGCAAACTGGAAAATACCTACATTAGGACTCCCATCAGTGAAAAGTTAGCTGGTTGCTTCAGTATCAGGCCAGGGGGGGGGGGGGTTAATGGGACTACAGTTTTACAGCATAGAAGCTTCAGAGACTTCATTAGGACTGCTGGTATCCTGCCACAGAGGGAGGGACTTCAGTGATGCTTCTGACATGAGGCTTCAAAGATATAGGGACTTCAGTGAGGCTTCTGACATGAGGCTTCAAAGATATAGGGACTTCAGTGAGGCTTCTGACATGAGGCTTCAAAGATATAGGGACTTCAGTGAGGCTTCTGACATGAGGCTTCAAAGATATAGGGACTTCAGTGAGGCTTCTGACATGAGGCTTCAAAGATATAGGGACTTCAGTGAGGCTTCTGACATGAGGCTTCAAAGATATAGGGACTTCAGTGAGGCTTCTGACATGAGGCTTCAAAGATATAGGGACTTCAGTGAGGCTTCTGACATGAGGCTTCAAAGATATAGGGACTTCAGTGAGGCTTCTGACATGAGGCTTCAAAGATATAGGGACTTCAGTGAGGCTTCTGACATGAGGCTTCAAAGATATAGGGACTTCAGTGAGGCTTCTGACATGAGGCTTCAAAGATATAGGGACTTCAGTGAGGCTTCTGACATGAGGCTTCAAAGATATAGGGACTTCAGTGAGGCTTCTGACATGAGGCTTCAAAGATATAGAGGCTTCTACTCCTTTGGAAGCCACTAAAGCATGTTGGAAGCCTCTTTAGTTTATACAAATTTATTTTAGCTCGATTGCGAAACAAGTTATTTCAACTTATATAAATCACTCTCGAGACCTCATTCCTGATGGAATCCATCGCCACGAGGGAGAGAGAAGAGGCAACGTGGAATTTAAATGTCTTGCCTAAGGGCACAATCGTAACGGCTCCAGTGGGGCTCGAACTCTGGACCTTTCGCCTCTTTGAAGCCTAATTAGTATATTTTGGACAGAACTTATTTAGGACTTCTGTATAAATTAATATATATCGTAACACATGACGGATGTAACCAGTTTTTTCTGAAGCTGTAGCTTTAACCCATTCAACACATAGTAACTGACATGGACTGGTCCATGATATTTTTAGACCAATAAATTAATAACAAAATTACATTTGGATCAGTTCATTTATCAAAATGGGTAATTTGTTTTCTAAAAATAGTTATATTACTTGAAAAAAGTGCAGATCCTGATGAGACGGCTCGTCATGAGCCGGCTCATCTGGATCTACACTTTTTTGTAAGCCAATTTAGAGGTCTGTGGTGTTGAAAGGGTTAATGGGGCTTTCTTTGAACTTCAGTGGGGGGCTTCATTGGCACTTCATACAAACTTCATAAAAACTTCTTTTGTGGCTGGGTACCTCACATGAGAGAATTCGACAACCCCAGTAGGATTCAAACCTACAGAGGTGAGGGGCAAGTGATTTGAAGTTATCGACCGTAACCACTCGGGCACGGTATCACCTGAGGTACTAATAAGGAAGGCAGATACTATGGAGTGTGAAATCTATGTAAGTTGTATCAACTGTACCACTGTAAGCCAGTATTGTTGTAATGGGTTGTACATCAGGTGGACATACAATCTATCATTTTGTCTCCATTTTTTCATCAATGTAACAAAAAACGTAAATCAAAACCTCTACAATTGATCAATTTCCCGTGCTGCATTGACATTCTCCTCCAACCCCCACATCAATTTCCCGTGCTGCATCGACATTTTCCCTCCGACCCCCTCCACATCAATTTCCCATGTTGCATTGACATTTCCCCTCCAACCCCCCCCCACATCAATTTCCCGTGCTGCATTGACATTTCCCCTCCAACTCCCCCCCCCCCACATCAATTACGAATGCTGCATTGACATGTTCAAAATTGGCATGTCTGATCCTCATAACCTTGATGTATTTTGTATATGACAATACGAATATTTAAATCTTCTGACAAATTATAAACACATACTATTCCGATCCTGAAACAATTTCTGCAACAAAAACTAATCTGCCATCAGAAGATTTCCGGGAAGATCTATCTTCCCACTTCTCTCTCTCTCTCTCTCTCTCTCTCTCTCTCTCTTACCGTCTTTATAATAACAATATTTAGCAATATCGCACACAGGGATTTCAATGTAGCCGAGGATCTATGCATAAAAGAACAACAGAGATGAATTGAAATGTTCCGTCACCATAATCACCGAGGTCAGTAAATGTCTTTTATTATTGTGAAGTGTTTCCAACAGAAGCCGCTTATGGAACTGTTCCAAAAGGAGCTAACAAAAAAATCGCTTATGGGAACTTTTCCAAAAGGAGCTAAGAAATAAATCTAGTCTGCAATGTATAGTGTCAATTTTATCACATTTTTCTCGCGTGTTGTAAATTTCACAATTTAGATTTCTTCTAATGTATCTGCGATAATATATATATATAAATATATACCGTAATCGTCTATGTATAACACGCAGGTATTTTCATCCAAAATAGTATCCAAGTCTGCTGCATTTAATACTCCAGTTTATAAACTAAATTTCTATATAGCTATGACATTGCACATCAAGATCAATGTTTACTTTAGCTTAATTTACCCGTTTAACATTATTGTCAGGACATACAAAATGTCTAGGATGCAAGCAGGGTTTTGACTATAATTATGGAAGATATGGAAGATGTGTGGATGGATAGATGAGTAATATTTGCCGGTTATTTACTGAATATTACTCAATCAGTGGACACATGGATCAACTACTGGCTGTCTGTGATACACAGGGGTTTTCCCACTCACTTCTCAATGTTGCAACCAGGGTTCCATACTCGGATTGTTATGTTATTATTATGTTATATTTCGGGTTTTACGCCTGCATCAGCACCATTTCGGGCTATATTGCCGGCGGGCAGTTTACCTAACAACACCTTTCCTGGGCAGGCTCCAACGGTTAACCAGTACTTGGGTGCACCAACCTCCGTAAGAAACTGCCAACTTTTTCATATAAATGAGAATACTCGGATTGTGAAGTATGTGAGATGGTACGGTGATCGCCAGATCGGACAAGTGGGTTTTCTCCGGGTACTCCGGTTTCCTCCCACACGAATGACCACATATACGCTTTCATCCGCGCCAAGAAGAGTGATTAATATAAGTCGTTAAAAACTTGTTTCGCAATCGTTGTAAAATAAACAACTGGATCAACTTCAGCCATTTGCCGATACCATAAACATGTTCTGTGAGTTTGAACACCTGCAATATTCTGCTCCAAGCCCACTCTGGGTTTTCTGTAATATAAGGTTACAAGTACATACAAGTATTTGAACTATTTATAGCCTTGTTTTACCCAGCATGCAAAGAATTAAATGCGTTCTTTTTGTCTTTACAAGGAAACATAAAGCTATGCAGTATTATGCAAATGTTATTTTTTATATGTGTATCGTCGCATTCCTGATAATCATGAAGAAATTTATTAGTAATTTTAGATAGTGCAAGATAGATAGTGCAAGATAGACAGTTCAAGATAGATAGTGCTAGATAGATAGTGCTAGATAGATAGTGCAAGATATATAGTGCAAGATAGATAGTGCAAGATAGACAGTTCAAGATAGATAGCTCAAGATAGATAGTGCTAGATAGATAGTGCAAGATAGATAGTTCAAGATAGATAGTTCAAGATAGATAGTGCGAGATATATAGTTCAAGATAGATAGTGCAAGATAGATAGTGCTAGATAGATAATTCAAGATAGATAGTGCTAGATAGATAGTGCTAGATAGATAGTGCAAGATAGATAGTGCAAGATAGATAGTTCAAGATAGATAGTTCAAGATAGATAGTGCTAGATAGATAGTTCAAGATAGATAGTGCTAGATAGATAGTTCAAGATAGATAGTGCACGATATATAGTATATAGTTCAAGATATATAGTGCTAGATAGATAGTGCAAGATAGATAGTGCAAGATAGATAGTTCAAGATAGAGTGTGCATGATATAAAGTTCAAGATAGATAGTTCAAGATAGATAGTGCAAGATAGATAGTTCAAGATAGATAGTTCTAGATAGATAGTTCAAGATAGATAGTACAAGATAGATAGTTCAAGATAGATAGTTCAAGATAGATAGTGCGAGATATATAGTTCAAGATAGATAGTGCTAGATAGATAGTGCTAGATAGATAGTGCAAGCTAGATAGTTCAAGATAGATAGTGCAAGATAGATAGTTCAAGATAGATAGTGCTAGATAGATAGTTCAAGATAGATAGTGCTAGATAGATAGTTCAAGATAGATAGTGCAATATATATAGTGCAAGATAGATAGTGCTAGATAGATAGTGCTAGATAGATAGTGCAAGATAGATAGTGCAAGCTAGATAGTGCAAGATAGATAGTGCAAGATAGATAGTTCAAGATAGAGTGTGCAAGATAGAGTGTGCAAGATATATAGTTCAAGATAGATAGTTCAAGATAGATAGTGCAAGCTAGATAGTGCAAGATAGATAGTTCAAGATAGATAGTGCAAGATAGATAGTGCAAGATAGATAGTGCAAGATAGACAGTTCAAGATAGATAGCTCAAGATAGATAGTGCTAGATAGATAGTGCAAGATAGATAGTTCAAGATAGATAGTGCGAGATATATAGTTCAAGATAGATAGTTCAAGATAGATAGTGCAAGATAGATAGTGCTAGATAGATAATTCAAGATAGATAGTGCTAGATAGATAGTGCTAGATAGATAGTGCAAGATAGATAGTGCAAGATAGATAGTTCAAGATAGATAGTGCTAGATAGATAGTTCAAGATAGATAGTGCTACATAGATAGTTCAAGATAGATAGTGCACGATATATAGTATATAGTTCAAGATATATAGTGCTAGATAGATAGTGCAAGATAGATAGTGCAAGATAGATAGTTCAAGATAGAGTGTGCATGATATAAAGTTCAAGATAGATAGTTCAAGATAGATAGTGCAAGATAGATAGTTCAAGATAGATAGTTCTAGATAGATAGTTCAAGATAGATAGTACAAGATAGATAGTTCAAGATAGATAGTTCAAGATAGATAGTGCGAGATATATAGTTCAAGATAGATAGTGCTAGATAGATAGTGCTAGATAGATAGTGCTAGATAGATAGTGCTAGATAGATAGTGCAAGCTAGATAGTTCAAGATAGATAGTGCAAGATAGATAGTTCAAGATAGATAGTGCTAGATAGATAGTTCAAGATAGATAGTGCAATATATATAGTGCAAGATAGATAGTGCTAGATAGATAGTGCTAGATAGATAGTGCAAGATAGATAGTGCAAGCTAGATAGTGCAAGATAGATAGTGCAAGATAGATAGTTCAAGATAGAGTGTGCAAGATAGAGTGTGCAAGATATATAGTTCAAGATAGATAGTTCAAGATAGATAGTGCAAGCTAGATAGTGCAAGATAGATAGTTCAAGATAGATAGTGCAAGATAGATAGTGCAAGATAGATAATGCCAGATAGATAGTTCAAGATAGATAGTGCAAGATAGATAGTTCAAGATAGATAGTGCACGATAGATAGTGCAAGATAGATAGTGCACGATAGATAGTGCAAGATAGATAGTGCAAGATAGATAGTGCTAGATACAGAAGACGCTCCAATTCCAGAAGCATATATAGTTATTTTACTCTTGTTCATTCCTAATATATGTATGTATACAGGGTTCATTCTAGGTCAGAATGTTTGGGAGAAGTGAGAAAGCGCGTGATCGCTTCCTTAAATGGTGTTCTTTAATATACTTCTGCAAAATAGGGTTAAAATGCACAGTACAACCATTAAATACAACATTTGAAAAGAAGAAGTGCTTTATATTGTATCATATACTAAACAAAATTTTGTTTGAAAATCGTAAAAACCCAAAAAATAATTTTTTTTTTAGGGAGAAGTGGGGCCCCCAAAGGGCGAAGTCAGGGTCCCTAGGGCGACAATTTCTCCCACATCGCCCTCTAGAATGATCCCTGATGTATATATTATATAATAGCATTGATGTATATATATTTATATACTATATAATAGCAATGATGTAAATATGTTGTATATAATGTTAATTGTATGTATTGTTTATTTGATATGTCGATCTGCCATCGAGCAGAAAATAAAGATTTGACTTGACTAACATAGGCCTAAAGAAGACTCAAACTAAAAAATTTCAGAAAAAAATAAATATATAAGGTTATAGAGTATCATCTGAGGTTCTTATAATGGGACAAATACTATATAATCTGATTTCTATGTAAGTTGTATCATTTTGTTACTGTTATCCAGTACTGTTGTAGCTGGTAACCTACATGGTGGACAGATAAAGTATACAACCTACATGGTGGAAAGACAACCTACATGGTGGACAGACAAAGTATTACAACCTCATGGTGGACAGACAAAGTATTACAACCTCATGGTGGACAGACAAAGTATTACAACCTCATGGTGGACAGACAAAGTATTACAACCTCATGGTGGACAGACAAAGTATACAACCTACATGGTGGAAAGACAACCTACATGGTGGACAGACAAAGTATTACAACCTCATGGTGGACAGACAAAGTATACAACCTACATGGTGGAAAGACAACCTACATGGTGGACAGACAAAGTATTACAACCTCATGGTGGACAGACAAAGTATTACAACCTCATGGTGGACAGACAAAGTATTACAACCTCATGGTGGACAGACAAAGTATTACAACCTCATGGTGGACAGACAAAGTATACAACCTACATGGTGGAAAGACAACCTACATGGTGGACAGACAAAGTATTACAACCTCATGGTGGACAGACAAAGTATACAACCTACATGGTGGAAAGACAACCTACATGGTGGACAGACAAAGTATTACAACCTCATGGTGGACAGACAAAGTATTACAACCTCATGGTGGACAGACAAAGTATTACAACCTCATGGTGGACAGACAAAGTATTACAACATCATGGTGGACAGACAAAGTATTACAACCTCATGGTGGACAGACAAAGTATTACAACCTCATGGTGGACAGACAAAGTATTACAACCTCATGGTGGACAGACAAAGTATTACAACTTCATGGTGGACAGACAAAGTATTACAACCTCATGGTGGACAGACAAAGTATTACAACCTCATGGTGGACAGACAAAGTATTACAACCTCATGGTGGACAGACAAAGTATTACAACCTCATGGTGGACAGACAAAGTATTACAACCTCATGGTGGACAGACAAAGTATTACAACCTCATGGTGGACAGACAAAGTATTACAACCTATCACTTTCTCTCCATTTTTACTTTCTGCAATGCAACAATGCAAAAAATCACGTAAATCAAAACCTCTCTGAATAATTGCCACATCAATTCCCCATGCTGCATTGACATTTTCAAAATTGGCATGTCTGATCCTCGTAACCTTGATGAATTTTGTATATAACAATACCAGCCTTTAAATATTCCGACAAATGAAAAATACATACTGTCCGATCCTGAAACAATTTCTGCAACAAAAACTAATATGCCATCAGAACATTTCCACGGAAACTATCTCCCTTTCTCAATCTTTATAATAACAATATTTAGCAATATCACACACAGGGATAACAATGTAGCCAACAGTCTATACAGAAAAACATGCATAAAAGAACGTGAGAGATGACATGTCGAGTCACGATAATCACCGAGGTCAGTGAATGTCTTATATTACTGTGAAATGTTTCCAAAAGAAGCCGGTCATGGAATGGTTCCAAAAAGAGTTAACAAAATCGAGTCTGCAATATACTGTAACATTTTCACCTCGCTTCCCCCCCCCCCCCGCGCGTCTTGTAATAATTGGATCTCTTCTACTAAACACGATTATATATACGGAACGGGAGGTCGAAGGTCCGAACCTCGTCAGTAGTTCATTCTGATATGGCTGGTTGGTGAGCCGCCAGCTAGTTAAATAATCGTTATCAATTGACTGGCGCGTGGCCTTCTAGGATAGGATTCGGGAAGTACTGGTATCCATAAGAGGTTTCTCATAGGTCAGAAATGGCTGGCCCTTTCAATAGGGGTGACACTATAATAAACAAACATTTCACTTCACTTGACTTCTACATGTAGCTATGAAATGTATTTTTCGAATACAGTCAAATCTGTGTTGGTGGTCACCTCTATTAACCACCGACCTGCATTACGCAGCCAGTTTTCAGATTCAGATTCCCAATATGTTACTTTGTTATATATTTTACCTCAGTTAAGCAGCCACCTGTGCCACTTTCTGTGAGTCCCTTGGCTGGCTGCTTAAGGATGCAGAGGATTTAACATTAACACAAGTTCAGCATCAAGATCGATGATTTCCTTAGCTCTTACCGTCCAAACTCGTCTATAAGAAGACCACTTTGGTCCTGAAATGTGTTGGTTTTGACATGCACTCGCATATAAGATGGGTTGATAAAATGGACAATAGACCATGAATAAATTGTGTTTGTTCAGTGCAAGTTGAAGAAATGTTCAGTGTCTGGATGCTTTCTTTCTAAAAAAAAAATTATGTATACCATTTAACACATTTTTAAAATTTTTTTATTTTTTATTTTAGCACTCACTTATAAGACCACTTTGAGGCCATAATCTGGTGGTAAAAAAACTTGTCTAATAGACGAGTATGTACATTATTGTTAGTGATGTACAAAACGTCTATGTTCCAAGCAGGGTTTTGACTATAAAATTACCATAATCGTCTATGTATAAGACGCTGGTTTCTTAAGCCAAAATAGTATCGAAAAGTCTGCTGCGTCTTATACTTAGAACTAAATTTCATTTTTTCTAGGACTCGACATGACAAATGGCATATTGCAACAAATGGAAGTAAATGTTAAATGTTCCCGTACACGCCGTATTTGTTCCTGATGTCGTCGAGTCTAGATATCTACATAAGGAACATAAATAAAACTTTATAATTGTTTAATTTACGAAAAAAATATAGATAATTTCAATTTACAATTATCAATAATAATTTTTTATTGAGACAATTATTAATGATGGTTCACACTAAATAACGTTAGCAAGCTTTGCAACCAACCAAATCTGTGCATTCCGCAATATTATAAATATGAGAACCTAGATGTGTCGAGAATGAGAAGTTTGAGTAGGTGTTGACATGATGAAATTAAGTCACTCTAAATACTACACCTTTCAAGATTTACTATTCACAATAAAGCCATGGGCAGATTTCAAATGGGACTTTAAACCGAGGTTTCGTGTCGGTGCTTTACACTGTGCACGTAAAAGAACCAGAGGAGACTCTGGAATGGGTCCCTGTCTGTATCATTGCACAATCCTCCAAAATTCTAAAATGAATTAGCTCTTCAGGAGGCGTTGCTCATATGGGCAACCGGTAGCGACGATAAATACCTGTAAAACATACACTTTCGATCATCATTACACAGCATGGGAGAAGCTAGCCACACACCGTCACCTATGCTGACGCACATGGTACAGAGCAGCAGGAAGAGAAAATGGCATATTGATGATTTAGTGGTCTCTACACCAAGAGTCATTATCACGATTTCGTAAATCCTACGAATCACAGGAAGCATTATGGTTGTATATTGTAAATAGGCAGAAGTGCATCCGCGGTCCACTCGAATGTAGTCCCAATAACTAATATAGTTCATTTTTCTTTTTTGTAAAAATGCATTTTCATGACAGTGTATAGTTTTTGTGTTTTTTGAGAAAGTATGTGACCTGAGAAGACTTCAGACTAGTTGATGTGTAGAAAAATTGTGGTATAAGAAGTCAGGCCATTGCAAACTGAAGGTTGGGGTACTGTGTTATTTGGCGGAGGAATACAGTGTGTAAACACAGTGACGTTATTCACAGGTGATGGCTATGTGAAGCGTTATATTTTGAATATTCTTGTTGTGTTCCAGGTTGATTTGAATAACTCTTCACAGTGGATGTGGTATCAGAAGAAATGTAAGATTGGAAATATAAATGAACAGACTGTATGGTTTTACTATGTATCTAATAGGCATTTTATTTGTTGTTTTACAACCTTATGTCCCATTTATATATATAAATATTTATGAGCTTTGTTCATTTTCTTTTCATTATAACATCATGTGTGTTTTATACAGCAAATAAGCTTTTTTTCCCTGGAAGTACTCTGTTTTTTTCAACTGCGTCATACTCCCGTGTGACCAATAGAAACGATTACGGTATGGAAGATACAGAAGTTAATAAACACATAAATCGACTGCATTTAATGATTGTAAAACATGTTGCATTAATCGTGTATTATGGTCATTCGTGTGGGAGGAAACCGGAGTACCCAGCCCACAATACCAACCAATTCAATCTCGTTTTTCAGTATGGCTAAACATAACATAACCTCTAAAAGCGACATATGGGGCAGGCAGCACCCTCATCGGCGCGCTTGACTGCATGGCATAAAGGCCAAACGATGGACGATACTTCCGTTATCAACGAGTTAAATATTGAGCCGGTAATAAGTAATTCGGACTGTACTATAAATCCGGATAGTAAGGAATCGTGGCAATCTGGCTGGAGGAGTGTTGAATTGGGGCACCTGGTAGACCAGTTGCGAAGCTGAGTGGATTGTGGCCAGCAGTCGAACCTGGTAAACACAAAAGGAGAGAAACTCTGTGTTGTCGGTGGAACTTGACATGTTTTTCGGTATATGTTTTGTTTAGTATTCAGAAACAATATCTCAATGAAGGCGTTTAAGGAGTTATTAACTTTGAGAATCTTGAGTTGAGAACAATTTGAAGTTGAGACGTTTTATGGAATTTTAGTTTATACAAATTTATTTTAGCTCGATTGCGAAACAAGTTCTTACAACTTATATTAATCCTTCTATTATTGTAAACTTTTTTTTTTACAAACTGTAGAGAACGAACGTCTTTAAAAGCATCACAAAGAATGATCTACTTTTATACAGTAAACAATCAAAGTCTTAACTCTTTGCATGCTGGGTAAAATAAAGGTTATAAATAGTTTACAGGCTTACGAAGGGTTAGTTACTGTAGTATCAATACAGGTTTACGAGGGATTAGTTACTGTAGTATCAATAGAGGTTTACGAAGGGTTAGTTACTGTAGTATCAATACAGGTTTACGAAGGGTTAGTTACTGTAGTATCAATACAGGTTTACGAAGGATTAGTTACTGTAGTATCAATACAGGTATAAGAAGGATTAGTTACTGTCGTATCAATACGATGGTCTTGCTAACTCATTGCATGCTGGGTAAAATAAAGTCTATAAATAGTTCAAATAATTGTAGCAGACCACAATTCATGAATGTGTTTTTCGTCTTTGTAACTGACAACTGCAAAGAGTTATGCTACGTCATAATTATTCTCTTCGACTTTATCCTATATTTCTTCCCAGTGGTGAGCATCTGTGAAGGAGGTGAGATCGTAAGACTTTGTCGCATATATTTCATTTAGCCGGGAACACGGCAGTTTCCGTGTGTTCTGCGTTTATTTATTGTTGCTAGTGGTTACCCGCATCAGCATTGCAATCCCTCCGAAAGAGATCAATCATTTCACATTTTTGAGGATAATGCAATGATACAGAAATCATTTTACATTTTGGAGGATAGTGCAATGGCAAGAAATGATTCCATATTTTGGAGGATTAATGCAATGATACAGATGTCATTTTGCATTTTTGGATGATAGTGCAGTGCAATAATACAGATAATAATTTACACATTTTGGAGGATAGTGCAATGACATCGGAATAATTTCACATTTTGGAGGATAATGTAGATATCATTTTTACATATTGGAGGATAGTACAATGATACAGACAGTAGACCCAATGTCAAGCTACTAGTCAACTCTGGTTTCTTTACATTCACGACATAAAAAAAGCACAGACATGAGACCTTGGTTCCGCCAACATCTGACCCGCCGACCTCTGACCCACCCTATACATAGTTTCTTGTATCGTATTTAGTATACAACGATTGCGAAACAAGACTTAGCAACGTTTATTAATCACTCAAATTAGAGGCAAAACAACTCACTAAGCATAATCCATATTGTTGTTTCCAATTGGTAAATTGCAAGTCGGTGTTTAATTACTTGTCAACGTTTCAAACAATTTGCAAACCTAAACTTCATGAATAAAAGATCAACAAATTGGATCTCAACTATTGAGAAATTAAGGCTACGTCTTTGCGATTTGGACACGAAAAATACAGTTCGGTGATTGCACCATGTGACTAGAGCGTGACCTACAGAAGCCGTAGATCACTACCAGTAATTACAGCAAGAACTGCGCCTCCGGCCAGAAGTGACACTTGCATTTCACCCAGCGATATCCCATACAAGTGATTATCCCACACAACGATCCCATACAATAGCATAATTACTTTTGAATGAAAGCAGTTCCTTGCCTATCGGCTACACATCACCCTCATTGCCGGAGTGGAGAACAGCTTCATTAAGGAACACAATTTTCACACAATTGTCGGTCCGTAAACACGAATTCTTTGATGGTTTAGTTAGAATTTGCTTTATTGCTGACAATATGTTGTTTTATTGGACAGCAAAGCAGGCAGCAATGTTGTTATGTGTTCTTTTTGTTGTCCCTCTGTTTATTAACCCATTCAACACCAAGTAACTGACATGCACTGGTCCATGATATTTTTAGACCAATAAATGAATAAAAAAATTACATTTGGGACCAGTTCATTTATCAAAATGGGTAATTTTGTCTAAAAATAGAAATATTACTGACAACAAATGCAGATCCTGATGAGACGGCTCGTGACATCTGGATCTACACTTTTTGCAAGCCTATTTAGAGGTCTGTAGTGTTGAAAGGGTTAACAAGATCTGGTTATGGAAACAAATAGTGATTTTGCTATTCGAATATTCGGTTGGGAAAGTATTCAAATATTTCAACATTTAATTATCTGATAATGATTCTGGTAAATCATTCAAAATTTGACAAAAATCGCCAAATTGCAGGGTCGTAGTTGTGGAGTTCACCAATTTATAATTGCTAGGTGACATCACAAAGGTTGTTATCATACTAAGCCAGTCTGTCTTCTGTGTGAAGAAACACTATATTAGCCATATTTGTTGCAGTGAAACAGTGCTCAGTGGGTTGAGAATTTAATATCCTTTGTTATTTTGAGAAATTCATATTCTTTGTTATTTTGAGAATTTAATATCCTTTGTTATTTTGAGAATTTCATATCCTTTGTTATTTTGAGAAATTCATATTCTTTGTTATTTTGAGAATTTAATATCCTTTGTTATTTTGAGAAATTCAAGTTATTTTGAGAAATTCATATTCTTTGTTATTTTGAGAAATTCATATCCTTTGTTATTTTGAGAATTTAATATCCTTTGTTATTTTGATTTCATATCCTTTGTTATTTTGAGAAATTCATATCCTTTGTTATTTTGAGAAATTCATATCCTTTGTTATTTTGAGTAATTCATATCCTTTGTTATTTTGGGAATTTCATATCATTTGTTATTTTGAGAATTTCATATCCTTTGTTATTTTGAGAAATTCATATCCTTTGTTATTTTGAGAATGTCATATCCTTTGTTATTTTGAGAAATTCATATCCTTTGTTATTTTGAGAATTTCATATCATTTGTTATTTCAAGTATTTGAGTTGGTTTGACTACCATACTTACTTGCCTATAAGACGGGATTTTTATCACCAGATAATTGTCTCAAATTGCCCGTCTTATAAGCGAGTGAGTGATAAAAAAATTTGTTTTATGTTTTAATCAATTTGATCCAACTGAATAATTGATGTCGTTTGAAACAACTGAAAGTGTGTAACAAAAGCATATAGACTTTCACAGCTCTTTCTGTAAACTGAACATGTTAGCAAATCAAATTTATTGTTGGGCATCAGTGCATTTTCTATTATTTCACATAATTCTCTGTGAGGTCTGATCTGGCTCTATGTTGTTTGCAAAAGTGATTTTTATCTGCCGCTAGCATGCAAAGGGATAAATAAATACTGCCGTGAGATTGTCAACATAATCTTTTCTTCTTCTCGGAGGCTTTCTTAAAGATACTCTTAAATATTCCATAGTCTTGTTTCTCAATTACAGTACTGCGAGTAAGCTAAGTAAGCACAAGTATAATTCGGAGATCCGATTGATTTTACAAACACTCGTTTTCCTCTCGATAAGTACCGTATTTAGCTATGTATAGTGCGCACATTTCTTACTGAAATCCTCATCCATTTTATCTACTGCGCATTATACACCAGTACAGACATCAGGACATTTTATTCCGGACCAAAATTTCGTGAAAAAACTGAAATTCGACCCGAACGGCCCACAGTCATTCTATAAGTTGTTACATTCGACAATCGTTATAAACTAGCTATTAAAACCAGTTGCCGATAGTCTATATAAATAAATCAAATGAATAAGACCACAAAATTAGCATATATTTCGTTTATTTTGGCAAACTTTGAAGAATTTAATTGAAATTAGTAAATGCATAAAAAATGGCGATTTGATAACATCACGTGGTTTTATCGTATGTAATATTTCCCGTACTTTTCGCGTACTTCGCCGTACAATGTACAATGCATTGCATAAAAAAAAACTTTTTTGGCTGCAGTATTTCAATTGATTGTAGCGATAATTAATTTCGACAAACCTTTCACAATGGGTCCCAGTTAATTAGGTAGGCTTCACGTGTTGAGAAGTTTGAGCATCTGTTGACATGTTTGAGAACGTGTTGAGATGTTTGAGAACGTGTCGAGAAATTTGAGCAGGTGTGCCTGAGTGCGTTACCGTTACTCGATGAGGTATATCTCGAGTGATTAATATAAGTTGTAAAAATCACGGAGCACAATTTTTAGCGATTCTTGAGAAATGTTAAATTTTGACTTGGAAAATTGCGTTTTTCACGTGCGCAGTATACATCGGAACTCAGTTTTTCCGCCGATTTTCGTGCCAGATCGTGGGTGCGCACTATACACGGTAGCGCACTATACATAGCTAAATACGGTAGTATGTATTTCGGACACTACACAGTTCAGGAAATGGGAATGGTTGTATATACGTAAATAGGCAGAAGTGCATCCGCGGTCCACTCGAATGTAGTCCCAATAACTAATATAGTTCATTTTTCATTTTTGTAAAAATGCATTTTCATGACAGTGTATAGTTTGTGTTTTTTGAGAAATTATGTGACTTGAGAAGACTTCAGACTAGTTGATGTGTCGAAAAGATGTGGTATAAGAATTCAGGCCATTGCAAACTGAAGGTTGGTATACTGTATTATTTGGCGGAGGAATACAGTTTGTAAACACAGTGACGTTATTCACAGGTGAGCACTGGCTATGTGAAATGTTATATTTTGAATATTCTTGCTGTGTTCCAGGTTGATTTGAATACCTCTTCACAGTGGATGAATTGCAAACTGAAGGTTGGTATACTGTATTATTTGGCGGAGGAATACAGTTTGTAAACACAGTGACGTTATTCACAGGTGAGCACTGGCTATGGACTTAAGCGCCGTGTTTGACACGGTTGACCACGATATTCTAGTGCAAGTGCTGAAATCACAGTATGGACTTAGTGGTGCAGCTATTCATTGGATCGACTCTTATCTAAGACAACGCAGCTGTAGTGTCACTGTCGACTCCGCCGTATCAACCCCACGTCCACTACAGTGTAGCGTCCCCCAGGGTAGCTGTTTAGGGCCCTGGCTCTACTTGACTTACGCCGGAACATTGTTCAGTGTAATCCCTCATTCAATTTCATTATATGGATTTGCAGATGATCACATAGCAAACAAAATGTTTAAACCAACATCTAAGGATAATGAAAAACAAGCTATCCAAGAATTTGAAAATTGTGCTTTAAACATCGATAACTGGATGAAGCAAAACAAACTCAAAATGAACTCATCAAAAACTGAATTCATCTTATTTGGGAGCAGACATCAACTCAAAAAATGCTCAGTAACAGAACTTAACGTTGCTAGTGACAATATCAAATCTGTGAGCTGTATAAGGTATCTTGGTGCATTTTTAGACGAGAATCTCAGTTTTAAAGATCACATCAAACGAAAATGTCAGACCGCAATGTTCAATTTTCTCAGAATAAAAAATATTAGAAAATACCTTACCAAAGAAGCAACTGAAATTCTGGTGTTATCCCTTGTCATCTCGCATCTGGATTATTGCAATGGAATTCTATTTGGTGTTCCCAAATGTGATATCAAAAAAATGCAAAGAATACAAAATATGTGCGCTAAACTTGTTTTAAAGCTCAGGAAATATGATAGTTCAAAACAAGCACTGTACCAACTTCACTGGCTTCCCATCAGGGCCAGAATTGAATTCAAAATTCTTACTGTAATGTATAACTGTTCAAAAGGCCATGCCCCTGCGTATCTTACCGAGTTATTAATTGAAAAGGTACCAAGACGTAGATTAAGATCTTCAGATGTTACTGGTTGTTATGAGGTACCGTATAACAAACAAAAAACATTTGGTGACAGGAGCTTCAAAACAGTAGGGCCACAGCTATGGAACACTTTACCCGTAGATTTGAGAAACTTGGATTCTGTAGAAACGTTTAAGAAACACCTTAAAACATTGTTCTTCAGAAAATTTTATTCATGGTTTTAAAACAGTCATGTATTAACAGACTGAACAGGATAGTTGTAGAATTAGTGTAGTGTTAAAAAAGGTTTTAGAAACAATGATATAATTTACCAAAAATTATGCTTATAATAATGATTGATCAAATGTGTTATTGTGTGGTAACATAATTATTTTTAGACCAATGTCTTTTTGTAAATAACGAGAATTTTGTTCAGGTTTTTATGTAAGTACATGTCTATATATGTATTTTACTTCTCTTGTACAACGCCAGTGAATATACTATGTGTAAAATTAGGCGTTTTATCAAATTAAACAGTTTCAGTTTCAGTATGTGAAATGTTATATTTTGAATATTCTTGCTGTGTTCCAGGTTGATTTGAATACCTCTTCACAGTGGGTATCAGAAGAAATGAAAGATTGGAAATATAAATGAACAGACTATATGTTTTTACTTTTTACCATGTAATTTAATAGGCAATTTATTTGTTGTTTTACAACCGAAACCACATTAATGTTACCTATAGAAGAGTTACATTGGGGGCATGCAATACATTTACGGCGGTAGTGAACAGTTTTCCACATTAATGTTACCTATAGAAGAGTTACATTGGGGGCATGCAATACATTTACGGCGGTAGTGAACAGTTTTCCACATTAATTTTACCTATAGAAGAGTTACATTGGGGGCATGCAATACATTTACGGTGGTAGTGAACAGTTTTCCACATTAATGTTACCTATAGAAGAGTTACATTGGGGGCATGCAATACATTTACGGCGGTAGTGAACAGTTTTCCACATTAATTTTACCTATAGAAGAGTTACATTGGGGGCATGCAATACATTTACGGCGGTAGTGAACAGTTTTCCACATTAATGTTACCTATAGAAGAGTTACATTGGGGGCATGCAATACATTTACGGCGGTAGTGAACAGTTTTCCACATTAATGTTACCTATAGAAGAGTTACATTGGGGGCATGCAATACATTTACGGCGGTAGTGAACAGTTTTCCACATTAATGTTACCTATAGAAGAGTTACATTGGGGGCATGCAATACATTTACGGCGGTAGTGAACAGTTTTCCACATTAATGTTACCTATAGAAGAGTTACATTGGGGGCATGCAATACATTTACGGCGGTAGTGAACAGTTTTCCACATTAATTTTACCTATAGAAGAGTTACATTGGGGGCATGCAATACATTTACGGCGGTAGTGAACAGTTTTCCACATTAATGTTACCTATAGAAGAGTTACATTGGGGGCATGCAATACATTTACGGCGGTAGTGAACAGTTTTCCACATTAATTTTACCTATAGAAGAGTTACATTGGGGGCATGCAATACATTTACGGCGGTAGTGAACAGTTTTCCACATTAATGTTACCTATAGAAGAGTTACATTGGGGGCATGCAATACATTTACGGCAGTAGTGAACAGTTTTCCACATTAATGTTACCTATAGAAGAGTTACATTGGGGGCATGCAATACATTTACGGCGGTAGTGAACAGTTTTCCACATTAATTTTACCTATAGAAGAGTTACATTGGGGGCATGCAATACATTTACGGCGGTAGTGAACAGTTTTCCACATTAATGTTACCTATAGAAGAGTTACATTGGGGGCATGCAATACATTTACGGCGGTAGTGAACAGTTTTCCACATTAATGTTACCTATAGAAGAGTTACATTGGGGGCATGCAATACATTTACGGCGGTAGTGAACAGTTTTCTTTTTTTTGGGTTTGGGGGTGTTTTGGGGTGGACAGTTTTCCACTTAATGTTACCTATAGAAGAGTTACATTGGGGGCATGCAATACATTTACGGCGGGTAGTGAACAGTTTTCCACTTAATTTTACCTATAGAAGAGTTACATTGGGGGCATGCAATACATTTACGGCGGTAGTGAACAGTTTTCCACATTAATGTTACCTATAGAAGAGTTACATTGGGGGCATGCAATACATTTACGGCGGTAGTGAACAGTTTTCCACATTAATGTTACCTATAGAAGAGTTACATTGGGGGCATGCAATACATTTACGGCGGTAGTGAACAGTTTTCCACATTAATGTTACCTATAGAAGAGTTACATTGGGGGCATGCAATACATTTACGGCGGTAGTGAACAGTTTTCCACATTAATGTTACCTATAGAAGAGTTACATTGGGGGCATGCAATACATTTACGGCGGTAGTGAACAGTTTTCCACATTAATGTTACCTATAGAAGAGTTACATTGGGGGCATGCAATACATTTACGGCGGTAGTGAACAGTTTTCCACATTAATGTTACCTATAGAAGAGTTACATTGGGGGCATGCAATACATTTACGGCGGTAGTGAACAGTTTTCCACATTAATTTTACCTATAGAAGAGTTACATTGGTGCATGCAATACATTCTCGAGCCCTATTTTCGAATTGGCTCTGGAGAAATCATGAAATAGTAGGCAAGATTAACGTTCGAGAATATGTATGATCTTTATAATAGTTATTTGTTGATTTGCCTCTGGATGCTGGAACTGGATGCTGGAACTGGATGCTTAGAATTAGTGAACGTTATAATGTGTGACCTTGGTGTTACTGCATAGAGCATGTGCTCGAAATGCGAAACTGAGGATTTCCTGGCTCGGGCGACCATTTGCAGACACAATTGTACAAGGGTAAACAAAAATGTAGGTGGTCGACCACCTATTTGCAGGGTTTCTTTCAAGCATAGATAGTGTGAATGGAGAAACCAAAACTCTTGCACTGAAAATGTTTATGTTGACTGGATTTTAATGATGGATTGACTGACATTGTGGCTCAACAGCCTTCTGTGGTTGTGGTCTCTCTGTATTTGTGGTCTGAAAATGACAACACATCAAAAGTGAAAATAGGAACAAGTTTCAATTGGTATCTTTCTGTCATGCTTTTGTGAAGCTGTAGTCACTGTGGTCATAATTGAATGATTTCTTTCCTTCAGATCTGTGTGCAGAATATTTTCTCAGAGGAATTGTAGAATTGATACCCATGTGATTGGCCACAGAGTGAAATTACTGTTCACTGCAGCCTTATGGTGTTTAAATTTAAAACAGCACAAATGTATTGTTTGCCCCAATAAATGAAGCGCAAGTTGATTTGATTCCATAGTTTCAAGACTAAATGACAATACTGGCTGTCCGATTAGCGCAGTGGTTAGCGCGCTCGCATCTCACTAATGCAACCCAGGTTCGATCCTCGGACTGGGAAGAATGCGAGATGGTACGGTGGTCGACAGATCGGACAGGTGGGTTTTCTCTGGGTACTCCGGTTTCCTCCCACTCGAATGACCACATATACGCTTTCATCCGCGCCAACGAGAGTGATTAATATAAGTTTAAACTAATAAATGAAAAGTTGTGCTAAACCTGTATTTATAATGTTTCGTTCCAATTAATGGAACAATGACATTCACTAATACTAATGTATTATTCACATCGTCATAGAAACACGTGTGATATATGACGTCCAACAACAACAGCGACTGTCCAACGATTAATGCAGTGGTTAGCGCTCACTTCTCACCAATGCAACCCAGAATCGATCCTCGGACTAGGAAGTATGTGAGATGGTACGGTGGTCGCCAGATCGGACAGGTGGGTTTTCTCTGGGTATTCCGGTTTCCTCCCACACGAATGACCACATTTATGCTTTCATCCCAGCCAATGATTCCGATTAACATAAGTTGTTAAAGCTTGTTCCACAATCGTTGTAAAATAAATAAAGTTTATGCTAAACAACAACTTAAACCAATCAGCAATGTCTAAGGGGCTACTGCATCTGATAGGCTACTGTGTCTATGGGGCTACTGTGTCTGAGGGGCTACTGCATCTGAGGGGCTACTGGGGCTACTGCATCTGAGGGGCTACTGCATCTGAGGGGCTACTGTGTCTGAGGGGCTACTGCTTCTGAGGGGCTACTGTGTCTGAGGGGCTACTGCTTCTGAGGGGCTACTGTGTCTGAGGGGCTACTGTGTCTGAGGGGCTACTGTGTCTGAGGGGCTACTGTGTCTGAGGGGCTACTGCGTCTGAGGGGCTACTGCGTCTGAGGGGCTACTACATCTGAGGGGCTACTGCGTCTGAGGGGCTACTGCATCTGAGGGGCTATGAGGGGCTACTGCATCTGAGGGGCTACTGCATCTGAGGGGCTACTGTGTTTACAAGAACACTGTAGACTAAAAGTGACACAACATGGCAATGGTGATAATAACAGTCAGTTTCAAATTCTTTGTTGAAAACTCAGAACAAATTGACAAGAGAGAGAGAGAGAGAAGAGGAAATGTAGATATCTAAGTGTTTACCTAAGGGCACCGTCACTGGCTCTGACATGTTTTAAATTTGACAACCCCCCTGGTTACAAGGCGGACAACGATACAACGGAGGCTCAGCATGTTCTAAATTTGACAACCCCCCCTGGTTACAAGGCGGACAACGATACAACGGAGGCTGGGCATGTTCTAAAATTGACAACCTCCCCCCTGGTTACAAGGCGGACACCGATACAACGGAGGCTCGGCATGTTCTAAATTTGACAACCCCCCCCCCGGTTACAAGACGGACAATGATACAGCGGAGGCTATGCATGTTCTAAAATTGACAACCCCCCTGGTTACAAGGCGGACAACGATACAACGGAGGCTTGGCATGTTCTAAATTTGACAACCCCCCTGGTTACAAGGCGGACAACGATACAACGGAGGCTTGGCATGTTCTAAATTTGACAACCCCCCTGGTTACAAGGCGGACAACGATACAACGGAGGCTCAGCATGTTCTAAATGTGACAACCCCCCCCTGGTTACAAGGCGGACAATGATACAACGGAGGCTTGGCATGTTCTAAATTTGACAAACCCCCCTGGTTACAAGATGGACAACGATACAATGGAGGCTCTGCATGTTCTAAATTTGACAACCCCCTGGTTACAAGACGGACAACGATACAACGGAGGCTATGCATGTTCTAAAATTGACAACCCCCTGGTTACAAGGCGGACAACGATACAACGGAGGCTCGGCATGTTCTAAATTTGACAACCCCCCCCTGGTTACAAGGCGGACAACGGAGGCTGGGCATGTTCTAAAATTGACAACCCCCCCCCCTGGTTACAAGGCGGACAACGATACAACGGAGGCTTGGCATGTTCTAAATTTGACAACCCCCCTGGTTACAAGGCGGACAACGATACAACGGAGGCTCGGCATGTTCTAAATTTGACAACCCCCTGGTTACAAGGCGGACAACGATACAACGGAGGCCATGCATGTTCTAAAATTGACAACCCCCCTGGTTACAAGGCGGACAACGATACAACAGAGGCTTGGCATGTTCTAAATTTGACAACCCCCCCGGTTACAAGGCGGACAACGGAGGCTCGGCATGTTCTAAAATTGACAACCCCCCTGGTTACAAGACGGTCAACGATACAACGGAGGCTCTGCATGTTCTAATTTTGACAACCCCTCTGGTTACAAGGCGGACACGATACAACGGAGGTTTGGCATGTTCTAAATTTGCCAACCCCCCGGTTACAAGGCAGACAACGATACAACGGAGGTTCGGCATGTTCTAAATTTGACAACCCCCCCCGGTTACAAGACGGACAACGATACAACGGAGGTTCGGCATGTTCTAAATTTGACAACCCTCTCGGTTACAAGGCGGACAACGATACAACGGAGGTTCGGCATGTTCTAAATTTGACAACCCTCCGGTTACAAGGCGGACAACGATACAACGGAGGCTGCACATGAATTGCTACAAACAACCTTGATTACTGTATAGATATTTTTGTTATGCTCGATTAATGGTTAATGCATGACCAGATGAGACACCAGAACCATTCAGTCATACCGATATTGCAATCATGACGAACTCCAGTACGAATGAACAGAAATCAGTTTTCGGATATTTGGTATTGCAGACAACTTGTCTGTAGACTTATTCATTCAGATGATGATGTTATCAGAGTCTAATACGGCATCTCTTTCTAATCTAGCTGTACGCTAGTTTCTCTTACACCTACACTATCCTCTTGATACAGTCACAGACGTTAGATTGATCAACAAGACAAATATACGCTGCTAATACGTACAGCAAGAGATATTGCCAAACAGCGAAATAACAACTTTATATCACTGATAAATGTTTATATTAAATCATTTGAGCTTATCACAAACTGAAATAATTTGTATGTATGTATGTTCCTTTAATGTCAAACCCCTCGTGGGGACTTAGACATGTTTTCCTGGGCAGGCTTAGCCTACCTAAGCGATTAACCAGTACTAAGCAATGTGTGCGATGTCCCTTGCTCAATGACACTACATATGTGGCCTGACCGAGTATCGAACCCGGGACCGTTCGATTCCAAATCCGACGCTGTACCACTGGACCACGGACGCCACACAATTTTGTACATGTAATTTGCCAGACTATTTTATTTTCAAGTTTGTAAACTGCTATTAAAAATAAACGAAGTAATTGTTACTTTTCGTATTTTTATAGTTTCACTTGGCAAGCATTACTTCCTATGTTTACTGTGAAAATATAATGTGGAAGAAATTTTGATGAGGAATTATTTTTCTGTGATGGCAGGGATCATTCTAGAGGGCTAAATAGTCGCCCTAGGGTCTGTTTGGGGGCCCCACACTTCCCTAAAACAATTTTCATACACAATTTTGTCCAGGAAGATACACTTGGCCCATTATAAAGCACACATATTCAAATGTTGTATTTAATGGTGTGATACTGTGCATTTTAACAATATTTTGTTGAAATTTATTAAATAACACCATTTCAAAAATTCTGATCTCTGGAAGGTGTGGCATTACTTTTGAACAAATAATTATTTCGTGCGAAAATAAGGAGGTGACATAACCGATAAATAATGTTTTCTGTGAGATGTCATATATTGCAGCCTCTGTGGACTAAGCGGCTAAGGCGGGAGGGAGGTAGATGGTACGAACATTGTCAGGGGAACATTCTAATACGGGCAAGGGAGATCTGGTGAGACACCATGCAGCTAGAACTAAACAATGGTCACTGATTGCCTATCAGCCTGATTGCCTATCAGCATGGCGTGCGTGGCACCTGACCTGCAAGGATAGGGGTTCGGGAAAGCACGGAAATTCAATTGAGGTGTCTCATACGAGTCAGAAATGGGCTGGCTATTTCAATAGGGGGGGGGGGACATTATAACACACAAAACACTTTTACTGAGACCTCCCCCAAGAATTTCAGCACATACACACACACAAAACACTTTTACATTACGTTACCATAACATTACGAGACCTCCCCCAAGAATTTCAGCACACACACACCACAGCACACACAGCACAGCACAGCACAGCACAGCACAGCACAGCACAGCACACACACTTTTACATTACGTTACCATAACATTACGAGACCTCCCCCAAGAATTTCAGCACACACACACCACAGCACAGCACACACAGCACAGCACAGCACAGCACAGCACACCACACACACACTTTTACATTACGTTACCATAACATTACGAGACCTCCCCCAAGAATTTCAGCACATACACAAACACACACACTTTTACATTACGTTACCATAACATTACGAGACCTCCCCCAAGAATTTCAGCACATACACACTACAACAATCTGAAAGAGCCCGGTTGACAAACTATATATATTAATGCTGTTAATTTCCAGCTTGCGAGACATTATAAAGATAGTGACAAGAACCAGAAACAATCCATCGTAATACCAATGTTCCATTACTCATTGATTTTGTTCTTCCTAAACATCGAGAATGTCTCAATTTCCGATCAACGCTATAATTTTGTAAACGGCAGACAGGAAATTAACACAGCCTACCGCTCTGCAAATACGTGTTTGCTTGATAAATAATTGCCTATGATAACGATTTGGACAGGGGTTGTGGTAAATAAATCCTAGGAGTAATAGAAGGTATCGGAGGGCCTCGGGCATTGTAACAATAGTAATTTACATCGCGCTCAAGTGCTAGATAAACAAAATGATGTCTTCTTTTCTGTTGAGATGCATGGAGAAACATGGAACACATCAAATATCTCGGGAGGGGGGAGAGGGAGGCGGTAGATGACACAGAACTTAACCTACACCCTTAAAATAAGAAGAAGTGTAAGGCCCATTTTAAGGGAGAAATTTGTTGACTGCCAAGTGTCCAAAAATATATCCTTCTACCAAACCTCAAATTAGCGAGATCTTCAAGAAGTGATCACTGATCAGATCAACGGGACAATTTCCCCCACATCATCTATTAACTTAACACCTATATCAGTGCATGCCATATGGACCTGGCTGATGGTGCTCAAATGAATATGTCACTATAGCACCATTAGAAGCATTGATAGCGCAGTGGTAGCACGTTCACTTCAGGTGCGAAAGGTCCGGAGTTCGAGCCCCGCTGGAGCCGTTATGATTATACCCTTAGGCAAAGAATTTAAATTCCACGTTGCCTCTTCTCTCTCCCTCGTGGCGATGGATTCCATCAGGAACGAGGTCTCGAGAGTGATTAATATAAGTTGTCAGAACTTGTTTCGCAATCGAGCTAAAATATAATTTGTATAAACTATTCTAATGAAATTCAATGACATATATGTCTGTTATATTCACCGCTAGAATGCAAAGATTTGGTCCCTACCCTGAGTACTGAACACGTGTGTCTATGTCGCAGTACGGACATAAGTCACAAATGGGGAGATTACGTGTAAGCGACCAGGCTCAGTTGGTAGAGCATTTACCCTGTAAGCGAATGGTCCCGGGTTTAGCTTTTGGATTGTCTAATTTAAACATACAATCCCAACGGTGTTCAAATTTGGTGGGAACTTAATAATACTGAAAAATATTTTGTCTGGTGATATTGGATGTCTTATCTTTGTCATCATTCAATTCAGTTGTTTCCAAATGTCTTAACAGTACCATACACGTGGGTGTTTCCATCATATTGAGGTAATGGTTTTTAACCCTTTCAACACTACAGACCTCTAAATAGGCTTACAAAAAGTGTAGATCCAGATGAGCTGGCTCGTGACGAGCTGCACATTTTTGCCAGTATTATTACTATTTTTAGACAAAATTACTCATTTTGATAAATGAACTGGTCCTATTGTAATTTTCCTAGTCATTTATTGGTCTAAAAATATCATGGACCGGTCCATGTCAGTAACTTGGTGTCAGTTACTCTTCTGGATTCCACATTCAAACAATTGACAAGATGGACGATGCTTGTAACCATGCAGCAGAACACCAGCTGGAGTCCACATTCAAACAATTGACAAGATGGAAGATGCTTGTAACCATGCAGTAGATGACCAGCTGGATTCCACATTCAAACAATTGACAAGATGGAAGATGCTTGTAACCATGCAGCAGATCACAAGCTGGAGTCCACATTCAAACAATTGACAAGATGGAAGATGCTTGTAACCATGCAGCAGATCACAAGCTGGAGTCCACATTCAAACAATTGACAAGATGGACGATGCTTGTAACCATGCAGCAGATCACAAGCTGGAGTCCACATTCAAACAATTGACAAGATGGAATATGCTTGTAACCATGCAGCAGATCACAAGCTGGAGTCCACATTCAAACAATTGACAAGATGGAAGATGCTTGTAACCATGCAGCAGATCACAAGCTGGAGTCCACATTCAAACAATTGACAAGATGGAAGATGCTTGTAACCATGCAGCAGATCACAAGCTGGATTCCACATTCAAACAATTGACAAGATGGAAGATGCTTGTAACCATGCAGCAGATCACCAGCTGGAGTCCACATTCAAACAATCGACAAGATGGAAGAGCAGATCACAAGCTGGATTCCACATTCAAACAATTGACAAGATGGAAGATGCTTGTAACCATGCAGCAGATCACAAGCTGGATTCCACATTCAAACAATTGACAAGATGGAAGATGCTTGTAACCATGCAGCAGATCACAAGCTGGAGTCCACATTCAAACAATTGACAAGATGGAATATGCTTGTAACCATGCAGCAGATCACAAGCTGGAGTCCACATTCAAACAATTGACAAGATGGAAGATGCTTGTAACCATGCAGCAGATCACAAGCTGGATTCCACATTCAAACAATTGACAAGATGGACGATGCTTGTAACCATGCAGTAGATGACCAGCAGGATTCCACATTCAAACAGTTGACAAGATGGAAGATGCTTGTAACCATGCAGCAGATCACAAGCTGGAGTCCACATTCAAATAATTGACAAGATGGAATATGCTTGTAACCATGCAGCAGATCACAAGCTGGAGTCCACATTCAAACAATTTACAAGATGGAATATGCTTGTAACCATGCAGCAGATCACAAACTGTGAGAACAATTTATTTAAAAGTTTTCTGCTGTGAAATTTACCTAGAGTCACTATTTAACCCCATTGACCCAATTGAACAAATTTGATAGAGATTGCTGCATATCTAATTTGAGAGATTGCTGCATACCAAATTTGAGATTGCTGCATACCAAATTTGAGAGATTGCTGCATACCAAATTTGATAGAGATAGCTGCATACCTAATTTGAGAGATTGCTGCATACCTAATTTGGGAGATTGCTGCATACCAAATTTGGGAGATTGCTGCATACCAAATTTGATAGAGATAGCTGCATACCTAATTTGAGAGATTGCTGCATACCAAATTTGAGATTGCTGCATACCAAATTTGAGATTGCTGCATACCTAATTTGAGAGATTGCTGCATACCAAATTTGAGAGATTGCTGCATACCAAATTTGAGATTGCTGCATACCAAATTTGAGAGATTGCTGCATACCTAATTTGGGAGATTGCTGCATACCAAATTTGAGAGATTGCTGCATACCAAATTTGAGAGATTGCTGCATACCTAATTTGGGAGATTGCTGCATACCAAATTTGAGATTGCTGCATACCAAATTTGAGAGATTGCTGCATACCAAATTTGGGAGATTGCTGCATACCAAATTTGAGAGATTGCTGCATACCTAATTTGGGAGATTGCTGCATACCAAATTTGAGATTGCTGCATACCAAATTTGATAGTGATTGCTGCATACCAAATTTGAGAGATTGCTGCATACCAAATTTGAGATTGCTGCATACCAAATTTGAGAGATTGCTGCATACCAAATTTGAGATTGCTGCATACCTAATTTGAGAGATTGCTGCATACCAAATTTGAGAGATTGCTGCATACCAAATTTGAGATTACTGCATACCTAATTTGAGAGATTACTGCATACCAAATTTGAGAGATTGCTGCATACCAAATTTGAGAGATTGCTGCATACCAAATTTGAGATTGCTGCATACCAAATTTGAGAGATTGCTGCATACCTAATTTGGGAGATTGCTGCATACCAAATTTGAGAGATTGCTGCATACCAAATTTGAGAGATTGCTGCATACCTAATTTGGGAGATTGCTGCATACCAAATTTGAGATTGCTGCATACCAAATTTGAGAGATTGCTGCATACCAAATTTGGGAGATTGCTGCATACCAAATTTGAGAGATTGCTGCATACCTAATTTGGGAGATTGCTGCATACCAAATTTGATAGTGATTGCTGCATACCAAATTTGAGAGATTGCTGCATACCAAATTTGAGATTGCTGCATACCAAATTTGAGAGATTGCTGCATACCAAATTTGAGATTGCTGCATACCTAATTTGAGAGATTGCTGCATACCAAATTTGAGAGATTGCTGCATACCAAATTTGAGATTACTGCATACCTAATTTGAGAGATTACTGCATACCAAATTTGAGAGATTGCTGCATACCAAATTTGAGAGATTGCTGCATACCAAATTTGATAGAGATTGCTGCATACCAAATTTGATAGAGATTGCTGCTATCCAAATTTGAGAGATTGCTGCACACCAAAATTTGAGAGATTGCTGCATACCAAATTTGATAGAGATTGCTGCATACCAAATTTGATAGAGATTGCTGCATACCAAACTTCTGCAGCTCAAAATGCACCATGTCTCTTTTCTGACCCACACTGCCCGTGTTTTCTGACTCATGCTGCCCTTTTCCCCACCCTTAGAGATGTACTAGAACTCAAACATCATGGCTCTCATTCACCCAGACAGCATGGCTCTCATTATTAGCGTCCAGATCTCTATATGGAATTAAAAGCCACGGAGAAAATGACCATGTTTGGCTTGCCTTTCTATTAGGATGGTAACATAGACACATTTACGACTTTGTTTCTTCAAATGGGCTTCATCAAATTTTCATGACCAGCGTAATTAAGCTTACGCAGCCAGGAATGCCAATCTGGCATTTCTCCCTCATTGTCTGCCAATATCAGCAAGCTGACCAAAGCTTTCGTTGATGAATAGCAATACAGTCAAGCAACCAGCCAGGACAATTATTGGAAATGGCTGCTTAGTACTGGTTCTATTTGTTTGTTTTGGGGGGCTAAAAGTAGGGATGGGACCGAATAGCTAAATGGCATTCGAATATTCGAAAGTGGTACTCGAATATTTGATGAATATTTCACATCAGTTCCTAACTTTTTCCAACCTGACCACTATTCACTGGTACACGCTTGTATTTTACACCTCGTGAAATTGGCTTCAATTGACATGGATTTAGTTAATGCTTCTAAAACAAGACGCCTGAGGGCGCGTGAGACTGGGAACAGGTGGCCAAGTTTTCAACACCACAGACCTCTAAATAGGCTTACAAAAAGTGTAGATCCAGATGAGCCGGCTCGTGACGAGCCGTCTCATCAGGATCTGCACTTTTTGCCAGTGATATGACTATTTTTAGACATAATTACCCATTTTGATAAATGAACTTGTCCAAATGTGATTTTCTGATTCATTTATTGGTTTATGAATATCATGGACCAGTCCATGTGAGTTACTTGGTGTTGAATGGGTTAAACAAACACCCGAGGAGGTGCGAATCAGTGGACGTTATTGATTGAAATAACTAGAAATAACCAATATTAAAACAAAAACTGAAATTTTTGTATTTTTTTGTATTCAAATACCGAAATAGGATCCAAATATTCGAATATTCAGTCCCATCCCTAGTTTAAAGTCGTACCAACAGCAGCTGCTGGCAACTCTCATTATAAGGCTATTATTGGTGGAGGAGGACCATGGGTGTGCTTAGCACAGGTGGTTGCTCAATAGACGTCAAATGTATAATGAAACAACATATTGGGAATCTGGAAACTGGCTGCTTAATACAGGTTGGCTGCTTAATACAGGTCAAATGTATAATAAAACAACATATTGGGAATCTGGAAACTGGCTGCTTAACACAGGTTGGCTGTTTAATACAGATCAAATGTATAATGAAACAACATATTGGGAATCTGGAAACTGGCTGCTTAATACAGGTCAAATGTTAAATGAAACAACATCGTGGGAATCTGGAAACTGGCTGCTTAATACAGGTCAAATGTATAATGAAACAACATCGTGGTAATCTGGAAACTGACTGCTTAATACAGGTTAACTGCATGGCAGAAGTGAGCACTAACACAGGATTGACTATGTTTGTTGTTCCATATAGTTTAAGTTACAGATGGCACTCTTGTACCTCTCTCTATTCAGAACAAAAACGGCTCAAGGTTTCCAATGTGGATCATCAGTCTTTTAGCAGGACAAGATTTCAAAGTGGCAAGTAGAGAGCACACGCACTTGGTTGGTGAGATACTCTAGAATTAGTGGAGAGTGGGTGTACAGCACTTGGTTGGTGGGGTACTCAACCATTAGTGGAGAGTGGGTGTACAGCACTTGGTTGGTGGGGTACTCAAGAATTAGTGGAGAGTGGGTGTACAGCACTTGGTTGGTGGGGTACTCAACCATTAGTGGAGAGTGGGTGTACAGCACTTGGTTGGTGGGGTACTCAACCATTAGTGGAGAGAGGGTGTACAGCACTTGGTTGGTGGGGCACTCAACCATTAGTGGAGAGTGGGTGTACAGCACTGGGTTGGTGGGGTACTCAAGAATTAGTGGAGAGTGGGTGTACAGCACTTGGTTGGTGGGGTACTTAAGAATTAGTGGAGAGTGGGGTGTACAGCACTTGGTTGGTGGGGTACTCAACCATTAGTGGAGAGTGGGCGTACAGCACTTGGTTGGTGGGGTACTCAAGAATTAGTGGAGAGTGGGCGTACAGCACTTGGTTGATGGAGTACTCAAGAATTAGTGGAGAGTGGGTGTACAGCACTTGGTTGGTGGAGTACTCAAGAATTAGTGGAGAGTGGGGTGTACAGCACTTGGTTGGTGGAGTACTCAACCATTAGTGGAGAGTGGGTGTACAGCACTTGGTTGGTGGGGTACTCAACCATTAGTGGAGAGTGGGTGTACAGCACTTGGTTGGTGGGGTACTCAACCATTAGTGGAGAGTGGGTGTACAGCACTTGGTTGGTGGGGTACTCAACCATTAGTGGAGAGTGGGTGTACAGCACTTGGTTGATGGAGTACTCAAGAATTAGTGGAGAGTGGGCATACAGCACTTGGTTGGAGGGGTACTCAAGAATTAGTGGAGAGTGGGGTGTACAGCACTTGGTTGATGGGGTACTCAAGAATTAGTGGAGAGTGGGCGTACAGCACTTGGTTGGTGGGGTACTCAAGAATTAGTGGAGAGTGGGTGTACAGCACTTGGTTGGTGGGGTACTCAACCATTAGTTGAGAGTGGGTGTACATCACTTGGTTGGTGGGGTACTCAAGAATTAGTGGAGAGTGGGTGTACAGCACTTGGTTGGTGGGGTACTCAAGAATTAGTGGAGAGTGGGTGTACAGCACTTGGTTGGTGGGGTACTAAACCATTAGTGGAGAGTGGGCGTACAGCACTTGGTTGGTGGGGTACTCTAGAATTAGTGGAGAGTGGGGTGTACAGCACTTGGTTGGTGGGGTACTCAACCATTAGTGGAGAGTGGGTGTACAGCACTTGGTTGGTGGGGTACTCTAGATTTAGTGGAGAGGTGGGTGTACAGCACTTGGTTGGTGGGGTAATCAACCATTAGTGGAGAGTGGGCCCTGATTCGATATAAAACAAACCTTCTCCCTTATCTCAAAATAGGGAGAAATGAGGCGGAGTCAATTTCTCAGAAACCTGACCCACTATAGCTTAAGCCAGTGATGATAGTACCAATACATAAACAGTCAAACTAGTGGCCACCTCCATTAAGCAGCCACCCTGCATTAAGCAATCAGTTTTCCAGATTTCCAATATGCTGTTTTATTATACATTTGACCTCCATTAGTTTATACAAATTTGTTTATTACGAAACAAGTTCTTACAACTTATATTAATCACTCTCGAGACCTCATTCCTGATGGAATCCATCGACATGAAGAAGAGAAAAGAGGCAATGTGGAATTTAAATGCCTTGCCTAAGGACACAATCGTAACGGCTACAGCTGGGCTCGAACTCTGGACCTTTCGTACCAGCAGCGAACGTGCCACCACTGCGTTATCGCAACTTCCACGACTATTAAGCAGCCACCTAGATATGCTAAGCAGCCATTTTCCTGCGATTCCCATGGATGGATGCTTAACACAGATTTGACTGTAGAGTGCTCAAGATCTTCAATTTTCTCGGAGAATAAATATTTTTTTCTCAATTACCATAATTCGAGATATTACAATAATTGACATGTCGTGTACCTTCAAGATGCAGACAACTTGACTCAATTGTCATCCATGATAGAAATCACTCACAGATTTATCAGAGACAAACAGATGGCAGGCCAGTGAACACGCAATTTACATTATCACTTCTCAATATGTAATAACTCTCCTTATAAAAGAGGAGAAAATCACTTTGGGCCGATTGATTGCTCGATTGCTTGCAGTTCCAGTAATATAAAGTATGTATGTTATTTGAAGCAATTTTCTATCCCATGCAATTCTGATCAATCGCTTATTTCCTAAGCCATGCAGATATTTAATTGGGCAGAAATATAAACTGGAGAATAGCCAGCGCTCAAAGATATGCAAACTCCAGCACTAGTCTTGACTGACCGTCATGACCACATGCCCCTCTCAGGTAACCTTGTTTATTTTCATACATACATTCATATCATACATACATTCATATCATACATACATTCATATCAAGTATATATAAGTTGATATTACATATTGTTTGACATATTGTCAGTTATTTTGGTATGTATATACATGTACATATTGTCAGTTATTATGGTATGTATATACATGTACATATTGTCAGTTATTTTGGTATGTATATACATGTACATATTATTTGACATATTGTCAGTTATTTTGGTATGTATATACATGTACATATTGTCAGTTATTTTGGTATGTATATACATGTACATATTGTCAGTTATTTTGGTATATACATGTACATGTACATATTGTTTGACATATTGTCAGTTATTTTGGTATGTACATGTACATATTGTTTGACATATTGTCAGTTATTTTGGTATATACATGTACATATTGTTTGACATATTGTCAGTTATTTTGGTATATACATGTACATATTGTTTGACATATTGTCAGTTATTTTGGTATGTACATGTACATATTGTTTGATATATTGTCAGTTATTTTGGTATGTATATACATGTACATATTGTTTGACATATTGTCAGTTATTTTGGTATATACATGTACATATTGTTTGATATATTGTCAGTTATTTTGGTATATATATATATGTACATATTGTTTGACATATTGTCAGTTATTTTGGTATATACATGTACATATTGTTTGACATATTGTCAGTTATTTTGGTATATACATGTACATATTGTTTGACATATTGTCAGTTATGTTGGTATATACATGTACATATTATTTGACATATTGTCAGTTATTTTGGTATGTACATGCACATATTGTTTGACATATTGTCAGTTATTTTGGTATGTACATGCACATATTGTTTGACATATTGTCAGTTATTTTGGTATATACATGCACATATTGTTTGACATATTGTCAGTTATTTTGCTATGTATATACATGTACATATTGTTTGACATATTGTCAGTTAGTTTGGTATATACATGTACATATTGTTTGACATATTGTCAGTTAATTTGATATATATATACATGTACATATTGTTTGACATATTGTCAGTTTATTTTGGTATATACATGTACATATTGTTTGACATATTGTCAGTTAATTTGATATATATACATGTACATATTGTTTGACATATTGTCAGTTATTTTGGTATATACATGTACATAGTGTTTGACATATTGTCAGTTAATTTGATATATATATACATGTACATATTGTTTGACATATTGTCAGTTATTTTGGTATATACATGTACATATTGTTTTACATATTGTCAGTTAATTTGATATATATATACATGTACATATTATTTGACATATTATGTACATATTGTCAGTTATTTTGGTATGTATATACATGTACATATTGTCAGTTATTTTGGTATATACATGTACATGCACATATTGTTTGATATATTGTCAGTTATTTTGGTATATATATACATGTACATATTGTTTGACATATTGTCAGTTATTTTGGTATATACATGTACATATTGTTTGACATATTGTCAGTTATTTTCGTATATACATGTACATATTGTTTGACATATTGTCAGTTAATTTGGTATATACATGTACATATTATTTGACATATTGTCAGTTATTTTGGTATGTACATGCACATATTGTTTGACATATTGTCAGTTATTTTGGTATGTACATGCACATATTGTTTGACATATTGTCAGTTATTTTGGTATATACATGCACATATTGTTTGACATATTGTCAGTTATTTTGCTATGTATATACATGTACATATTGTTTGACATATTGTCAGTTATTTTGGTATATACATGTACATATTGTTTGACATATTGTCAGTTAATTTGATATATATATACATGTACATATTGTTTGACATATTGTCAGTTATTTTGGTATATACATGTACATATTGTTTTACATATTGTCAGTTAATTTGATATATATATACATGTACATATTATTTGACATATTATGTACATATTGTCAGTTATTTTGGTATGTATATACATGTACATATTGTCAGTTATTTTGGTATATACATGTACATATTGTTTGACATATTGTCAGTTATTTTGGTATGTACATATTGTTTGACATATTGTCAGTTATTTTGGTATATATATACATGTACATATTGTTTGACATATTGTCAGTTATTTTGGTATATACATGTACATATTGTTTGACATATTGTCAGTTATTTTGGTATGTACATGCACATATTGTTTGACATATTGTCAGTTATTTTGGTATATACATGTACATATTGTTTGACATATTGTCAGTTAGTTTGGTATATACATGTACATATTGTTTGACATATTGTCAGTTATTTTGGTATATACATGTACATATTGTTTGACATATTGTCAGTTAATTTGATATATATATACATGTACATATTGTTTGACATATTGTCAGTTAATTTGGTATATACATGTACATATTGTTTTACATATTGTCAGTTAATTTGATATATATATACATGTACATATTATTTGACATATTGTCAGTTATTTTGGTATGTATATACATGTACATATTGTCAGTTATTTTGGTATATACATGTACATGCACATATTGTTTGACATATTGTCAGTTATTTTGGTATATACATGTACATATTGTTTGACATATTGTCAGTTATTTTGGTATATACATGTACATATTGTTTGACATATTGTCAGTTATTTTGGTATATACATGTACATATTGTTTGACATATTGTCAGTTATTTTGGTATATACATGTACATATTGTTTGACATATTGTCAGTTATTTTGGTATGTACATATTGTTTGACATATTGTCAGTTATTTTGGTATATATATACATGTACATATTGTTTGACATATTGTCAGTTATTTTGGTATATACATATTGTTTGACATATTGTCAGTTATTTTGGTATATACATGTACATATTGTTTGACATATTGTCAGTTATTTTGGTATATACATGTACATATTGTTTGACATATTGTCAGTTATTTTGGTATATACATGTACATATTGTTTGACATATTGTCAGTTATTTTGGTATGTACATATTGTTTGACATATTGTCAGTTATTTTGGTATATATATACATGTACATATTGTTTGACATATTGTCAGTTATTTTGGTATATACATGTACATATTGTTTGACATATTGTCAGTTATTTTGGTATATACATGTACATATTGTTTGACATATTGTCAGTTATTTTGGTATATATACATGTACATATTGTTTGACATATTGTCAGTTATTTTGGTATATACATGTACATATTGTTTGACATATTGTCAGTTATTTTGGTATATACATGTACATATTGTTTGACATATTGTCAGTTATTTTGGTATATACATGTACATATTGTTTGACATATTGTCAGTTATTTTGGTATGTACATGTACATATTGTTTGACATATTGTCAGTTATTTTGGTATATACATGTACATATTGTTTGACATATTGTCAGTTAGTTTGGTATATACATGTACATATTGTTTGACATATTGTCAGTTATTTTGGTATATACATGTACATATTGTTTGACATATTGTCAGTTATTTTGGTATATACATGTACATATTGTTTGACATATTGTCAGTTATTTTGGTATATACATGTACATATTGTTTGACATATTGTCAGTTATTTTGGTATATACATGTACATATTGTTTGACATATTGTCAGTTAGTTTGGTATATACATGTACATATTGTTTGACATATTGTCAGTTAGTTTGGTATATACATATTGTTTGACATATTGTCAGTTAGTTTGGTATATACATGTACATATTGTTTGACATATTGTCAGTTAGTTTGGTATATACATGTACATATTGTTTGACATATTGTCAGTTAGTTTCGTATATACATGTACATATTGTTTGACATATTGTCAGTTAGTTTCGTATATACATGTACATATTGTTTGACATATTGTCAGTTAGTTTCGTATATACATGTACATATTGTTTGACATATTGTCAGTTAGTTTGGTATATACATGTACATATTGTTTGACATATTGTCAGTTAGTTTGGTATATACATGTACATATATGTATTTATACTTTGGATGTGAATGATGCACTTTGAACGAAAAAGTAACAAAATTCCTAAACATTGTGATAATCGAAAAAAGAAGAATGTTTGAAAACAAATGGCATAAAAGCTGTACAACTACAATTGATCGTTTCCATATCTATATATTGTTGACTGTTTTGTAAACACTAAAGAAAAGGGGACCATTTCTGATGTCTACCATAATCAAACGACTTCCTCCTGTACCAACCAACCCTCTATATTAATATATACCCGCACACTTTCATCAAAATTCATTCACAACCTATTTTAATTATCCTGCTAACAGACAGAGACAGCCAGCCAGCCAGCCATCCAGACAGCCAGCCAGCCAGCCAGACAGACAGACAGACAGACAGACAGAGGATGACATTAGCGGGCTATGATGGTCGTAGTTTGATCACCTGAACCAATGATACAATAAGCAATAACCTGTGTATTTGTGTTTCAAAAAGAGGCTGTACAAATAATATTCTCTTTCAATTAACAATAATTATATTTATTTTATTGTATGCAATATCAGTTGGTAAGAAATAAATCATAACTGAATCAATAACAAAGTGAAAGCAACAGCACTGGCCTCCATCTTTAATTGTCGTGGTGATACCAATGATTGGCGACGATGTGCAAATCAAGTGACACACCATACACATGTCAAATGCAGCCAATAGATAACAAATTCATTGAAAATCACCTAAATATTGACTACATGAACGAAGAGTGTAATGAAAAAAAAAAGCAAGGTTTGAATAAATGAAGGTAAATTTACTCGTAGAAATGACAGTTCAGCTTATTTTTGCATTGGACAGTTGCGGAAATCCGACGGAAATTGTCCAATAGTAAACACAAAATGAGCATGTGCGGTTCATTTGGATTTATTCTGATATCATCGCTAATTAGTATTAGTATAACCGATATTAGGGTCACTAGAGATAATTTACATGGATCCAGACACCAAAAAACTATCTTGATAATAAATTCAATTTGTTTAAAATCGGGAAAGAAAGATATCGTCTCATTTTGCTCGAATTTACCTCAACTTACGTCTTATAATCAGATCATACCCACAATGCAATGCATTTTTCCTCCGATGTACAACCTAGCCCCCATCCATTTTGTGCTGACGTTTTAGCTTACATGAGAGCTCTACAACAACCAGTTAATTACTAAGTAATTGGCACCAGTTGATTGAATTCAATTAAGCTGAAATTACTGTCTGTGCTATGTATGTATGTATGGTAAGATTGCAAAGATGATGAAACCAAATTAACACATTCAACCCCAAGTAACTGACATGGACTGGTCCATGCTATTTTTAGACCAATAAATTAATAAGAAAATTACATTTGGACCAGTTCATTTATCAAAATGGGTAATTTTATCTAAAAATAGTAATAATTATTACTGGCAAAAAGTGCAGATCCTGATGAGACGGCTCGTTACGAGCCGGCTCATCTGGATCTACACTTTTCATAAGCCTATTTAGAGGCCTGTGGGGTTGAAAGGGTTAAAGGACAAAGTTTCTGGAGGTGCCTCAATAAGCATGCATAGAATACATTACCCACCACCGGTTGATGCTTCTCTTGGGATAAATTACCGTCAGTACACGTACCGTATTTAGCTATGTATAGTGCGCACATTTCTTACTGAAATCCTCATCCATTTTATCTACTGCGCATTATACACCAGTACAGACATCAGGACATTTTTTTCCGGACCAAAATTGACCAATATTTCATGAAATTCAACCCGAACGGCCCACAGTCATTCTATAATTTGTTACATTCGATAAACGTTATAAACTAGCTATTAAAACCAGTTGCCGATAGTCTATATAAATAAATGAAATGAATAAGACCACAAAATTAGCATATATTGCGTTTATTTTGGCAAACTGAAGAATTTAATTGAAATTACTAAATGCATAAAAAATGGCAATTTGATAACATCACATGGTTTTATTGTATGTAATATTTCCCGTACTTTTCCGCGTACTTCGCCTTATAAAGCGACACTGCCTTCATACGATATCATAGAGGTAAAGAAACTTTGTAATTATAGTTTATTTGATTTAATATACCGTATGTTTTTAAATACGACATGATTAAAGACACGATGTGTTGGTTATTTTTACGGGAAATATTTACTATGTACAATGCATTGCTGCAGTATTTCAATTGTTTGTAGCGATAATTAATTTCGACAAACCATTCACAATGGGTCCCAGTTAATTAGGTAGGCTACACGTGTTGAGAAGTTTGAGCATCTGCTGACATGTTTGAGAACGTGTTGAGATGTTTGAGAACGATATGCATGTAATTTTCATGAAATCATGCCTGAGTGCATTACCGTTTCTCGAATGATTAATATAAGTTGTAAAAATCACGGAGCACAATTTTTAACGATTCTTGAAAAATGTTAAATTTTGACTTGGAAAATTGCGTTTTTCACGTGCGCATTATACATCGGAACTCAGTTTTTCCCCGATTTTCGTGCCAAATCGTGGGTGCGCATTATACACGATAGCGCACTATACATAGCTAAATACGGTACATAAAATACCAAATATGTTCATTGCAAAAACTAAATTAACTTTTTGCCTGCTGAGCAAATAACCTCACTTTTGCAAACAATATAGATCCAGATCAGCCGCAGCAATGGCGTAATGCCGCGTCTGATCAGGATCTATGTTGTTTGCTGTTCGAATTTGCTATCCGAATAGCAAACAGTATAGAGCCTGATCAGACGGCACGTTCTGTGCAGGCTGATCTGGTTCTATGCTGTTTGCAAAAGTGATTTTATCTGCCGCTAGCATTCTAGGTCAGAATTTTTGGGAGAAGTGAGAAAGAGCGTGATCGCTTCCGTAAATGGTGTTCTTTAATATACTTTTATTATTATATTATTTATACTACGCAAAATAGGGTTAAAATGCACAGTACAACCATTAAATACAACATTTGAATAGAAGGAGTGCTTTATAATGGTCCAGTGTATCTTACTAGACAAAATTTTGTTTGAAAATCGTGGGGCCCCCAGAGGGCGAAGTCAGGGTCCCTAGGACGACAATTTCGCCCACATCGCCCTCTAGAATGATCCCTGTACTAGCGTGCAAAGGATTAAAATATAATATAATCCCATAATGCAAGTTCTGTGCTGCTAACCCGACACATTCTGGCACCTACGGCCAATATTCGTAACCAGTTACGCTGCAAACATCCATTTATGGAGAATTCCGAGGTACCATACTTACTCGCATATAGGACGGGGATTTTTATCACCAAATTATTGCCTCAAAGCGGCTTTCCGTCTTATAAGCGAGTGGTAAAAAAAAACAAGATTTAAACAAATAAGAATTTGTTTTTAAACATCAGTTTGTTCCAACTCAATTTCATGACCGTATATTGAAATAACAGAAAAGGTGTAAGAACAGTAGAGACTTCCATAACTCTGTCTGTAAACTGAACATGTCAATAGCATATTAGCGAATAAAATTTATTATTCTGCATCAGTGCATTTTTTTGGGGGAGATTTGACATCATTTACAGTGCTTAATTATTTGTTTGATATTTACTTCTGATTGGTTTCCATTTTCTCAATCAGTCTATGCCAAATACCACTGATATAAGACATAAGTCGGTGGATGCGTCTTATAGTCGAGATCGTCTCATTCTTGTGGGTGGAAACCGGAGTACCCGGAGAAAATCCACCTGTCCGATCTGGCGACCACCGTACCATCTCACAGTAAGTTACAATACGTTATTTCTAAATATTATGAGTCACTCCAGACTATCCTTGACTCACTCCACCCATGACTCGAACCACCCATGACTCGATCCACCCATGACTCGACCCACCCATGACTCGATCCACCCATGACTCGATCCACCCATGACTCGAACCACCAATGACTCCATCCACCAATGACTCCATCCACCCATGACTCCATCCACCCATGACTCCATCCACCCATGACTCGAACCACCCATGACTCGAACCACCCATGACTCGAACCATCCATGACTCGAACCACCCATGACTCGATCAAACCATTAGTCAAAGGCTCCATGAGTTTCAGGCACCGAAGTTTGACTCTATATAAAATATGAAACAAACATCTTGCCTCAAGCTACACTCCTGTGGCAATCGTGATATCGCAGTGGTAGCGCGTTCGCTTCAGGTGCAAAAGGCCCGGTGTTCGAACCCCGCTGGAGCCATTACGATTGAACCCTTAGGCAAGGCATTTAAATTGACGATGACATCTATTATGGTTTACCAAGATAATAAGCCTGTTTACAAACACCACCATGGTGGTTCTGGCGGAACATAAACACACAACCCATTAGATACAATCCATTACAACACAGTGGCTCAGCTCAACAAAAAAGCAAAAATCTCATTAAAAGTATTTGCACAAAAATCCATGTTCCGTCCAGAAAGAAAAAAATTGCTTCAGTCATTTGTCGCTTTTCTCATAAAATTCATTAGCAAAATAAAATTCTCTGGAAAATAATGGGATGTGTGACTAATAAATTGAAAACTGCTTCAAATGTTATCAATAGAGATGCAACTTAAGATTTATCTCAGCTATTATGTCTCATTAAAAGAGACTTCATGGCTGCTTGATATGGAAACAATGTTAAGGCTGTTAAGTTGCAATCAGTCTTTATCTGAGGAAACATTAACCAGTCCCAAGGTTGTACACGATAAATACACAATAAATTAATGCATGTGCCTGTTCACAATGTGTAGATAACAAAGTTTACTCTAAATCAAGAATTAAATGTCAATCCGTGCAGAAGCTGTGGTAGCCCGGGTCGTTTCAGGTGTGAGCGGCTGGGAGTTTGCAACCCAGCTGGCTGTTTATGATTGTGTTCTTAGGCAATTAAATTCCACGTTGCCTCTTCTCTCGCCCTAATGGAGATGGATTCCATCAGGAATGAGGTCTCGAGAGCGATTAAGGTAACGTTGCAAGAACTTGTTTTGCAATCAAACTAAAAAAAAAAATTTTAAAATAAATTTGCATAAATTAATCTCTGCAGAGCATTGATGCTGCAACCTGGGTGTAGCGCGTCACTCACATGGCAAGATCAAACATGTCTAGCATTCTACCAAGGTGGGATTGTTTCATATTGGAAAGTCGCACTTCGCATAGGCTTATAAAACACTGTGATGAGATTTACTAGAGTTCATATCTATACAAATGAGGAACAAACAATTTCAGTTAACCCTCTACCTGCTGAGTAAATAAAGTCACATTTGCAAACAACATAGATCCAGATCAATTAAGCCAAGTGGTTTAGCTCAAGCACTGCCTGAGCTGTTACCATTGTGTCCTTAAGCAAGGCATTTAAATTCCACGTTGCCTCTTCTCTCTAACTCATGGTGATGGATTTCATCAGGAATGAGGTCTCGGGAGTGATTAATATAAATTGTAAGAACTTGTTTCGCAATCAAGCTAAAATAAATGTGTATAAACTAACTATTAACCTGCAATTCATTACTTATATTTACATTATTTAATCTTTTCAATTATTGCATTTCAGAGCGGGGGTGTGGGGGGAGACTGGGGGTGTGGGGGGAGACTGGGGGTGTGGGAGAGACTGGGGGTGGCAGGGGAGAATGAGGGTGGTGGGGGGAGACTGGGGGTCTGGGGGTGGCAAGGGGAGACTGGGGGTGTTGGGGGAGACTGGGGGTGTGGGGGTGGCAGGGGAGACTGGGGGTGGCAGGGGAGACTGGGGGTGTTGGGGAGACTGGGGGTGTGGGGTGGCAGGGGAGACTGGGGGTGTGGGGGAGACTGGGGGTGTTGGGGGAGACTGGGGGTGTGGGGTGGCAGGGGAGACTGGGGGTGGCAGGGGAGACTGGGGGTGGCAGGGGAGACTGCGGGTGGCTGGGGAGACTGGCGGTGGATGGGGAGACTGGGGTGGCAGGGGAGACTGGGGGTGGTGGGGGAGACGTGGGGGGAGGGGGGCTGGGGGGAGACTTAAAGAAAGAGAAATAACAGAATATAGTTCTCAAGTTGTGACTTTTTGTATTTTTGTATTTTTGCAATTTTGTAAAAGCATAGCTAATTTTCAAGATATTTAGATGCTGGATAATTCACATGTATGTCAACTGCACAAAAAAGAAGCTTCCCAGGTGATCAGTTCTATCAGTATCTTGTCTATATATAAATAGCCACACAATAGTAATCATTAATGACAAATGTTATGACAAATATACAACCACACAAATGTAAATATTTAAAGTTCTCACCTGGACCACTGTCTGAAGTTCTGTAGTTCTTCGAATTATCGAAGTCTGTATGTACGATTCTGTCATCTGGATTTCTATTGTCAACTGCAGCACCCCTTGGATTGTTAGAATCTATCACATCTTTACCGTTTGTCACTTCTTTATTCACAAATGGATTAAAAGGTTGCACAATTTGATTAATTTTATTAATTGGATTTTGAAAGCCTTCAAAAACGCCCTTGCGCTCTGAATTGCCTACATGTCTTTTGACTATATTTGGCCCTTTTTCATGTGGTGATTTATCACTTTCCGCAGTTTGAAAACTTAAAAATATCACAATTAGAAACCACAATGTAGGAATTCCAAGAATGAGCTTAAATATAAGGCTTCTTTTTCTTCTGAAGAAACTAGCCATATTCAAAATGTATCCAAGGGAAGATAACAATATAAAAACAATGTCAAATAAAGGGAAGTAATTCTCCTAATTCTCCTTTAAAATATCACAAGGGAAATAATTATTGTATCACAGTAGTATTGTGGGCTGGACTGGTTCACTGGTTCTATGCGTTACAAGCAGTTCTAAGAGGGCTGAGTTTGGTCAGTTAGCATACTTCTGTCGACTACCAGTCTGAAAGTAGACGAATAACAACGTGTAATCAATATAGAAACAGGAAATGCACAAGATTCAACAGAAACAGGAAATGTACGAGATTAAACAGGAAACGCACAAGATTAAACAGAAACAGGAAATGCACGAGATTAAACAGAAACAGGAAATGCACGAGATTAAACAGAAACAGGATATGCACAAGATGAAACAGAAACAGGAAATGCACAAGATGAAACAGAAACAGGAAATGCACGAGATTAAACAGAAACAGGAAATGCACAAGATTAAACCGAAACAGGAAATACACAAGATGAAACCGAAACAGGAAATGCACGAGATTAAACAGAAACAGGATATGCACAAGATGAAACAGAAACAGGAAATGCACAAGATGAAACAGAAACAGGAAATGCACAAGATTAAACAGAAACAGGAAATGCACAAGATGAAACAGGAAATGCACAAGATGAAACAGAAACAGGAAATGCACAAGATTAAACAGAAACAGGAAATGCACGAGATGAAACAGGAAATGCACAAGATGAAACAGAAACAGGAAATGCACAAGATGAAACAGAAACAGGATATGCACAAGATGAAACAGAAATAGGAAATGCACAAGATGAAACAGAAACAGGATATGCACAAGATTAAACAGAAACAGGAAATGCACGAGATTAAACAGAAACAGGAAATGCACGAGATTAAACAGAAACAGGAAATGCATAAGATGAAACAGAAACAGGAAATGCACGCGATGAAACAGAAACAGGAAATGCCCGAGATTAAACAGAAACAGGAAATACACGAGATGAAACAAATGTCAAAGAACTACATGAAAGGATTAACAGATACAATGAAATTGAAATGAGATGCATGCATACAAACAACTACATGGGATTAAAATAGATATCGAAATACATTAGATTAAAATATACAAAGAGTTGCACTAGATCAATATATACAAATAAAAGGACTACATGAGATCAAAATAGAAAAAAGAACTCAATCTCTAAATATGGTGAACATTTGTGTGAAGTTATTTGAAATTCCATCCAAGGATTTAGGACTGATGCTCCAGACTAGACATTTTGAATCGTTTGATCGCTAAGTGTGACATAATTACTGTTGACGTTTGATGTCCTTGGTCTTATACATGGCACTCCATCTAATGACAAGACGGATCTGTAGTCCATTGGTTAACATGATGGACTGGTAATCCAGGGATCGCAGGTTTGATCCCTCATCTGACCCTAATAAAATTAACAGTCTATCAAATGGGACTTTAAACTGAGGTCTCGTGTCGGTGCTTTACACCATGCACGTAAATGAACAAGAAGAGACTCTGGAATGGGTCTCTGTCGATCTGTATCATTGCACTATCCTCCAAAAATCTAAAATTACTAATCTCGGCATAGCTCAGATGGACAACCGGTAGTGACGCTAAATAAACGTAAAACCACTCCGTCTATTGAGTGATGGATGGAGGTTAAACCTACAGTAGAGAAGGGGGACTACAAAACCTGCAGGTGATCAAAGTATACAAAGAACTGCATGAGACTGAAATAAAATTGAAACCATCCGAGATTAACATAGAAAAGAAATGCAAGAGAGCAAAAAGAGAAAAAGACATACAAGACTTAAAAATTGACAAAATCCATATCAACACATATCATCAATACCTGAAATCAAAACTGTTACGTCTCAAATAAATGTTCTTGTAGAACATTTTAGAGAATTAGAAAGACGAATAAATCCAACATGTCACAGAAAAAGTTTCTTAATTTCTGACTTCGTACTGCATATACTCGAACAGAAGTCTACCATAATTGGTTCTGTTCTATATATATAGTGCTCTATCATAGCTGTGTCATACAAAGAAATATCATTTAATCTTTGTCATTTATTTTATTTTGAAAATGGAACCAGTCACGTGTTGTTATCATTGTATATTACTTTGATCTTTCGGAAAATTGTTGATCGAAACTGCTTTCGAGAGATTTCGAGGAACAGATCAAAGTTTCGGAAAAAGTTACATTATTTTAGACTTAGGTGTGAATGTGAATACTACAAGTTTTCTTGCTCCCAAAGTAGCAACTTGTGAAGGACTTCAGACCATGTATATAGGGCAGATGTCCGATAGTATATTTGGTCATATGTCGAGTTCTACTTAAGACCGTAAACAATTGCAGATCCCTTGTGCACCAAACTCTCGTATGGATAATTTCTTGGATTACAATGAGTATTCCAAGTGTATTGACCTCATGGGGGATCTAACGTCATGACTATTTATTTCTAATTTCACTGTTGTACATAAATAAGACAGCTATTTGTCAAGAGACTTCCTCAGGAGACCGGATGTTGCTTACATAGCTGCGAAACAAAAATACGTTCCACAGAATTGCGTCTATTGCAGACACATTGTCATGCAAAGCAGGGCTCCAAGAATTAATGAAATATTTACAATAGTTCAGAGACCACTTCAAAGATTTAAGACTTCTATCCAGGGAGCGGTAAGGGAATTTAACAGTAAATACCAAGTTCATGATCCAGCTTTTAGACACGGCAACAATTATGTGGTTTAGATCTGTTCCACAATGTGTGTGTGTATGTGTGTTTTATGTTTATTTATCGGCGCTACCGGTTGCCCATATGAGCGATGCCCCCTGAAGAGATTAGTCATTTTAGATTTTTGGAGGATAGTTTAATGATACAGACAGAGACACATTCCAGAATCTCCTCTGGTTCTTTTACGTGCATGGTGTAAACCACCGACACAAGACCTTGGTTTAAAGTCCCATTTGAAAGACTGTTAATTTTATTAGGGTCAGACGGGGGGGAATCGAACCTGCAATCACTGAATTACCAGTCCAACGTGTTAACCACTGGACTACAGATCCGTCTGATGTACCATTGACAAAATATATTGATGCTGGAACACAAATGAGAGACATTGGTCAGTTACTTCCCCCTGAATACTCTTTAAGGAGAATAGGTCATTTAATTGGTTTTCCTCTGTTTTCATCATGGTTTTCTATTGCACACCACATGCTATCCATATTCTCTGTTTCTCATCTTGTAATTATTATTAAATCTGGACAGATAGAATACCCAATGGATACTTTACTGTTAAAAAATGTTATCAATTAATTAACAGAAGTTTTATACTATCACACGCCTTTTATCAATTTGTCAACATCTGATTGAATGACCAATAGTAAAAAGAAAAGATACCATTTAAAAGCACCAAAATCAGACCTTCTTTGTCAAGGGGGTAATAAGCTTTAAGCTTCCGATTTAATCCATTTTCGTTTTGTATACAATGTATATGTAATGTACATTATTATCGAATAAATATGTTTAAACCAAGGGGGTAATAGAAAAATTAGCAAAGTCGCTCATTACTGCATTTATTTTAGCTGTTTATTCATTTTTATCACATTAAACATTTTGTTGTATGCATTTTGTGTTATTATCAGGGCTTTGAAAATTACTGGTTTGTCGGTTTTCGACCGATTTTTATCATTTCAGACCGATTCTAACAGTCAAAATACCTTTAAAAATCGGTCCAAAATATTGTTGAAAATGTCAATTACATGATATTAGTGCAGTAATCGTTTGATGTTTACAGCAAAACTACCGACATTTGTTAGTTTCTTTGAAGTGGACTGAATGATTGACAGTCGATTATTTTAGAATTTTATAAAGAATTTGTTTTTAAAATGTTTGCATTAAATTAAAGAAGTGTGCTAGGATTAATTTGCAATTAAATAATAATTAATATTTTAAATAGAAATCCGAAAATCCGTTATGACTCGGAATGTACTCAAAATATACGACGGGTATATAATGTTTAGTATTTTTATTGTACAGCGCCCTTCAATTCAATATTGAAATGGCACAACGCAGTATATCTGTGATGTTTAAAGAGTCAAATGCAGTTGATATAATATAGTTTGACGGGACCGAGTTCGATTTGGGCCGAGTTCACCCGCTTCCACCGGTGATACAGGTGACTAGATAAAATTTACCTCTATCAAAATGTCCTACCATTCATTTATTTTTAAATGCCGTACACTTAAAACTATTATTAGACAAAAGGAAAATTTACCAGACCTATAGTAACGGGTAAAGTACAGTTTGTCCTGAACATACATGCGATTTTTAAATATAATTGACTGGTGACAGCATGGAAATAAAGCAAAAAAAGCAAATTGGAATTACGATTTTATGGGGGGGGGGGGTGCAAAAATATTGGCAGGACATGATGGGGGGGGGGGGTACTGACTCGATTTCGGCCCGGACCGATTTGGTTTTGAAAATTTTCGAAGCCCTGGTTATTATGTGTGAAAATATTTTTGAGTATTTCATGCATATGTGTTTAACCCATTTCATTCTGGATACCGTTCAAACAGTATTTGCAAAGAACATAGAGCCAGATCGGCCGTCACGGAACGTGCCATCTGATCTGGCTCTATGCTGTTTGCTATTCAGATGATCTAGCTATGACACTTGGCTATATAGCAAACGACATAGATCCTGATCAGCACGCAGCGTCACGCTGCGGCTGATCTGGATCTATGTTGTTTGCAAAAGCCTTTAAATGTATCCAGAATGAAATGGGTTAAGCAACAAAACATGGCAGATTGGAAGACCTCTATAAGCTATAGCTTCGGTTCTAAAACATTTTTCATTCATGAATCCAAATTTTGTGTAAAATGTATATGATAGATCACGAATTGGCCTGTCTTAACGAAATATACACCGAGCGAAGCGAGTCAATGAGTTGATCTATCTGACTTAGAAAACGTACATAAGTTGGTCGCGTCTACACGATTTAGAAGTGAGAAATGTTGCTTTTTCATTGGACCATGTGACTTAGTCGTTGTCTAATTGTATATTTGTATATTATGTTGTACTGTTTGAAATAAACTATGTTTAAACTAGCATCGCAGAAAGGAAAAATTGCATATTTTTACATATTGCTACTACATATATTTCTAAATAATTCGAACACTAACTTTCCATCAATAAACAGTCAATATTGATTACCCAGAATTATGCCAAGAACTGAATTTAGATTGGTACCCAGAATGATGTCAATGAGTGAATAAGATTGGTATACCCAGAATGATGTCAATGAGTGAATTTTGATTGGTACCCAGAATGATGTCAAGGAGTGAATTTTGACTGGTACCCAGAATGATGTCAATGAGTGAATAAGATTGGTATACACAGAATGATGTCAATGAGTGAATTTTGATTGGTACCCAGAATGATGTCAAGGAGTGAATTTTGATTGGTACCCAGAATGATGTCAATGAGTGAATTTTGACTGGTACCCAGAATGATGTCAATGAGTGAATTTTGACTGGTACCCAGAATGATGTCAAGGAGTGAATTTTGACTGGTACCCAGAATGATGTCAAGGAGTGAATTTTGACTGGTACCCAGAATGATGTCAATGAGTGAATTTTGACTGGTACCCAGAATGATGTCAATGAGTGAATTTTGATTGGTACCCAGAATGATGTCAAGGAGTGAATTTTGACTGGTACCCAGAATAGTTGGACAGCTCTACCAACTGAGCTAGCCGGGTCGCTGTTCTACCCACGCCATAATACACTACATCCCTAAGTTTGGTAAATTTCTTAGGCATAATGTCTCTGTGAAGGTTACAGAGAATGCAAGCTCGATGAAGATCTAATAAAAGTCATTAATTAAAACAAGACAGTATTAAGAAATGGTGAGATGGTACAGTGGTTGCCAGATCGGACAGGTTGGTTTTCTCCAGGTACTCCGGTTTCCACCCACATGAATGACTACATATACGCATTCATCCGCGCCAACGAGAGTGATTAATATAAGTTGTTAGAACTTGCTTCGCAATCGTTGTAAAATAAATATAAAGTTTAAACAAACAAAAAAGTAGTAAGAAAACCTTATATGTTGATCATCGATTGAACCCACAATTAACGATCACTGGTCGGAACTTGGGCGAGTTGTTTTCTGAACGAATGAGAATTTATGTGATAAGAATTCCTGCTATGTATTCGTATTATAGGTATTAAAATTGTCCAATTGTTTTCAGGGAACTAGTTCCAAGCTTTCACTGGTGTGTGCATAGAAGTACAGGCTTGAGCTGGAATCCAGAAATGGCCAGGTCAATCTATTTACGTAGTTGAAATTCTGCAACAATATTTGGTTCCTATATGTTTCGCGAATGTTCCAGCAGAGATGTGGTATTCACTATTATGTTGGATAGGGTTTCATGTTATTATTGTCAACATGTTTGCATTTAATTACTACATTATTCACTTTATAATTTATATACACTCACCCAATACACTATCCGAGTGTGTATTATGCAAAGTGAATATTCAATCGTCCTTCTATTACATATTTATATTTATAATTATGTAATAGTTTTTCTTGTTCTATTTACTTCTCATTACTATATCAACAGACGGATCTGTAGTCCAGTGGTAACATGCTGGACTGGTAATCCAGGGATGACAGGTCGATCCCCCGTCTGACCCTAATAAAAATTAACAGTCTTTCAGATGGGACGTTAAACCGAGGTCTCGTGTCGGTGCTTTACACCGTGCACGTAAAAGAACCAGAGGAGATTCTGGAATGGGTCTCTGTCTGTACCATTGCACTATCCTCCAAAATCTAAAATAACTAATCTCTTCAGGAGGCGTCGCTCATATGGGCAACCGGTAAAGACGATAAATAAACGTAAAAACAATTACTATATCAACTGGTTTTAAGTTTCTTTTTAGATTATCAACTGTTTCCAAGTTCTCCATAGATTATTCAAGTTCTCCATAGATTATTAACTGTTTTGGAGTATCTCCTTAGTTTCTCCACTGTTTCAAAGTTTGATGTTAGATTATCAACTGTTTCCGAGTTTCTCCTTAGTTTCTCCACTGTTTCAAAGTTTGATGTTAGATTATCAACTGTTTCAAAGTTTCTCCTTAGTTTATCAACTGTTTCAGAGTTTCTCCTTAGTTTATCAACTGTTTCATAGTTTGATGTTAGATTATCAACTGTTTCCGAGTTTCTCCTTAGTTTATCAACTGTTTCATAGTTTGATGTTAGATTATCAACTGTTTCCGAGTTTCTCCTTAGTTTATAAACTGTTCTAGAGTATCTCCTTAGTTTCTCCACTGTTTCAAAGTTTGATGTTAGATTATCAACTGTTTCCGAGTTTCTCCTTAGTTTATCAACTGTTTCAAAGTTTATCAACTGTTTCAGAGTTTCTCCATAGTTTATCAACTATTTCAACATGTCTCATTAGTTTATAAACTGTCTCAAAATTACATTTCAACAGTTACCGGTATAAACTAACATTTACAGCAAGTAGTAAGTATGAAAAAAAACTAATAAATAAAGTTATAACTTGGTTCATAAACCAATATCAAAACTTCGAAACAATAAAATTAATGGAGAATGTTGTCAGATTTTTTGTATTGATTTTGATTACAATCAGCTCTCTTCCAATTCTTCTGTACATCTAAAACCTGAACTTCCATTTCCGAACAATAAAACCTGTACTTCCATTTCCGAACAATAAAACCTGTACTTCAATTTCCGAACAAACCATTGAAGAAATCAATATCACGGTTATATAACACCTGCTATTATATTATGTGAAAACAAACATGTCTCATTGAATAAAACTCAAGCAGACAATTTTATTGAACACAATAGCTTCCAATCACAAATTCAGTCCAATCAAAATTAGGTTAAAAATCACAGGAAAAACTCCTAGAGCAATTAATGACAACAGTCTAACTCTTGAAATACAGTATCAATAATTCAGCAGAAGTGTTCCCTACAGTGGTGATGCAGGGACTCCAAATGATGACAAACAGGAACTAAATGCTTTTGTGGATATCAATGGTATATTGTAACTGTAAACTGAGAGATACATATTATTGGAATACTGGAATATTAGAACTGTAATCAGAGATTGAACAATGCTCAGATTTGATTAGCAGACAGATCTGTAGTCCAGTGGTAACACGTTGGACTGGTGGTAATCCAGGGATTGCAGGTTCGATCCCCCCATCTGACCATAATAAAATTAACAGTCTTTCAGATTGGACTTTAAACAGAGGTCTTGTGTCGGTGTTTTACACTGTGCACGTAAATGAACCAGAGGAGACTCTAGAATGGGTCTCTGTCTATATCACTGCACTATCCTCCAAAAATCTAAAATGACTACACAGGTAATCACTTCAGGAGGCGGCGCTCATATGGGCAACCGGTAGCGACGATAAATAAACGTAAAACACACACAGATTTGATTATTTCTTATTGTGTCCTTAGAGGGTTTTTAGATAGTCCAAACTAATTTGCTGTATAGGCATGAGATATGAAAAACTGATTAATAATTCAAAGATCGCAAACTATTGCCATCAGATATAATAAAATGCTGGTGAGCTAGATTTAGCAAGACAATGTCTGGGATATCCATAATCTTTTATTTGTCTCATATAAAATAGGCAAATCTGATTAGTATCAGACAGGAGAAGGCATTAGAAAGGTACCTGGGAATTATGTATATAATGTAGATGGTGACACTTTGGAAACTAAGACCAGAATCTATTACGGTAGCCGTTTTCACCATGGACAAGAAGACATGATTTTTGCATTATGATAGCTGTTGACACATGCTGGAAAGGAAAAGGGGAATTATATATCGCAGTAGACAGATACCATGGACCTTAAATTAATACATATATATAGGGAGAAGAACTATATAAGTTTGCTTTCGTTCTAATCCCTTTCAGTCTACTGCTGTTAAATTATATGTAAAACATTCATTTCTTGATTACATGTAAAAATATTGAAATAAATAATGTTTAACACTTTGCACGCTAACGGCAGATAAAATCACTTTTGCAAACGGCATAGAGCCTGATCAGACGGCACAGTATGTGCCGTATACTATTCCGTCTGATCAGGCTCTATGCTGTTTGCTATTTGGATAGTGGAGCTAAAGCACTTGGCGAAATAGCAAACAACATAGATCCTGATCAGACATGGTGTTACACCGCAACTGATCTGGATTTATGTTGATTGCAAATGTGATTTTATTGACTCAGCGTGCAAAGGGTTAAACTAATGAATACAGGAATTATGTATTAAGGTAGATGGCAACACATTGGAAAGGAAGAGGAGAATTGTGTATTACGGTAGATGGCAACACATTGGAAAGGAAGAGGAGAATTATGTATTACGGTAGATGGCAACTCATTGGAAAGGGAGAGGAGAATTGTGTATTACGGTAGATGGCAACACATTGGAAAGGAAGAGGAGAATTGTGTATTACGGTAGATGGCAACACATTGGAAAGGAAGAGGAGAATTGTGTATTACGGTAGATGGCAACACATTGGAAAGGAAGAGGAGAATTGTGTATTATGTACGGTAGATGGCAACACATTGGAAAGGAAGAGGAGAATTGTGTATTAAGGTAGATGGCAACACATTGGAAAGGAAGAGGAGAATTATGTATTACGGTAGATGGCAACACATTGGAAAGGAAGAGGAGAATTGTGTATTAAGGTAGATGGCAACACATTGGAAAGGAAGAGGAGAATTATGTATTAAGGTAGATGGCAACACATTGGAAAGGAAGAGGAGAATTATGTATTAAGGTAGATGGCAACACATTGGAAAGGAAGAGGAGAATTGTGTATTAAGGTAGATGGCAACACATTGGAAAGGAAGAGGTGAATTGTGTATTAAGGTAGATGGCAACACATTGGAAAGGAAGAGGAGAATTGTGTATTACGTACGGTAGATGGCAACTCATTGGAAAGGAAGAGGAGAATTATGTATTACGGTAGATGGCAACACATTGGAAAGGAAGAGGAGAATTGTGTATTAAGGCAGATGGCAACACATTGGAAAGGAAGAGGAGAATTATGTATTACGTACGGTAGATGGCAACACATTGGAAAGGAAGAGGAGAATTGTGTATTACGGTAGATGGCAACACATTGGAAAGGAAGAGGAGAATTATGTATTACGGTAGATGGCAACACATTGGAAAGGAAGAGGAGAATTATGTGTTACGGTAGATGGCAACACATTGGAAAGGAAGAGGAGAATTGTGTATTACGGTAGATGGCAACACATTGGAAAGGAAGAGGAGAATTGTGTATTATGGTAGATGGCAACACATTGGAAAGGAAGAGGAGAATTGTGTATTAAGGTAGATGGCAACACATTGGAAAGGAAGAGGAGAATTGTGTATTAAGGTAGATGGCAACACATTGGAAAGGAAGAGGAGAATTGTGTATTACGGTAGATGGCAACACATTGGAAAGGAAGAGAATTATGTATTACGGTAGATGGCTACACATTGGAAAGGAAGAGGAGAATTATGTATTACGGTAGATGGCAACACATTGGAAAGGAAGAGAATTATGTATTACGGTAGATGGCAACACATTGGAAAGGAAGAGGAGAATTATGTATTATGGTAGATGGCAACACATTGGAAAGGAAAAGGAGAATTGTGTATTACGGTAGATGGCAACACATTGGAAAGGAAGAGAATTATGTATTACGGTAGATGGCAACACATTGGAAAGGAAGAGGAGAATTATGTATTACGGTAGATGGCAACACATTGGAAAGGAAGAGGAGAATTATGTATTACGGTAGATGGCAACACATTGGAAAGGAAGAGGAGAATTGTGTATTACGGTAGATGGCAACACATTGGACTATTAGATGGTAGTTGTGTATTAACCCTTTCAACACCACAGATCTCTAAATAGGCTTACAAAAAGTGTAGATCCAGATGAGCCGGCTCGTGACGAGCCGTCTCATCAGGATCTGCACTTTTTGCCAGTGATATGACTATTTTTAGACATAATTACCCATTTTGATAAATGAACTTGTCCAAATGTGATTTTCTGATTCATTTATTGGTTTATGAATATCATGGACCAGTCCATGTGAGTTACTTGGTGTTGAATGGGTTAACCCTGTTGTGTATTAACCCTTTATTCAACAACAGAAGAGGTCAATTACTTAATATGCATACAACTGATAAACAAACTCAATAATTGGGATTAGATGACGGTGTGGAACAGCTGTTTATACATGTATGTGGGAATTTTTTATACAAATTTATCTTAGCTTGATTGTGAAACAAGTCCTTACAATTTATATTAAACACTCTCGAGCCCTCATTCCTGATGGAATCCATCGCCACGAGGGAGAGAGGAGTGGCAACGTGGAATTTAAATGCCTAGTCTAAGGGCACAATCGTAACGGCTCCATTTGGGCACAAACTAAATTTGCATAAACTAATGACACAAAGAAAATATAACACACTTTGCATTTAAAATGTTTCTAGTCCAGATACCCACCCAAACCGTAGGTTCGATCCCCCGTCTGACCATAATAAAATTAACAGTCTTTCAGATGGGACGTTAAACCGAGGTCTCGTGTCGGTGCTTTACACCGTGCACGTTAAAGAACCAGAGGAGACTCTGGAATGGGTCTCTGTCTGTATCATTGCACTATCCTCCAAAACTCTAAAATGACTAATCTCTTCAGGAGGCGTCGCTCATATGGGTAACCGGTAGTGACGATAAATAAACGTAAAACCACCACTACCCACCCAATGTTGTTTTTATTATATATTTGACCTCTAATAAGCAGCCACCTGTGCTAACCAGCCACTTTCTGTGATTCCCTTGACTGGCTGCCTAACACAGGTTTGACTGTATATTATGTTGCACATTATGCACAATACGTTTTTTAGTGTTGCTCCAGTCTGTGAAGGTAATAAAGATATATGTACCTTAAGAAGTCCCTTTTGCAAACTTGAATATTCTCTACAAATTATATTCTGGCAACCAAGAGACTGATATATAATGAATGTGCATGCTTCTGATCATCATCAGACAGACGTGACATGTGTGGAAGCTGTGCCTGACTTACATCTTTGTTACAAAATAATAAGTTCAACACACACACAATCTATAGGGACCAGAATTTCTCTGAAATTTCACAGATTAATAAAGTTTTCTTGTCATTTCAATTTGCAATGTACCAGATCACCGGAATAACTTGTGTGGAGAACTCATTTTCCAAACTCCCCATTCTCATATCATCAGCTGCAACCCGATGCTACAAATCGTCATTACTGTGAAAAAGTAATGGAAGGCGAAAATCATTTGACATAACTGAAGGAGTGATACTATGAGAGACATTACTGGTTTTTCTATTACCTTCCTTAACAGATAAAATCTGATTTATCCAGAAATGTATATTGTATGTATGTTCCATTAATGTCAAACCCCTTGCGGGTAGGACCTAGACATGTTTTCCTGGGCAGGCTTAGGCGACTTAAGCGGTTAAACCAGTACTAAGCAATGTGTGTGTGATGCCTTGCTCAATGACACAACGTACGTGTATATGTACGAGTATCGAACCCAGGGGTCTTCAATTCCAAATCAGACGCTCTACCATTAGACAATGGACGACACAAGTTGCTCTCCCATCGGTGGAGGTAATAAAGATATAAGAAGTCTCTTTGCAAACCGGAATATTCTCTACAAAATATATTCTGGTCCATTTTCTTGGAATCCTTTGTTTTTACTGTTGTTTTCTAATCTCCAATGCTAGTAGGCAAACGCTTTTTCCCCTCACTCTGGTTGACACGATTTTTTTCAAAAATATTTTTGCACGGAAAATGCCTCCAGGGATCCTAACATGATGCCAGTCAATTAGTGGAGATATTGACTAATGAATTTAGCATGTTCCCGTCCCAAATACTAGTTGCCATCTTAGCGATAGGAAATATCGGATAAGTTTGCCAGTGTAAATTTTAATGTTCTCAAGTCATTCATCGTCCAGTCAGAAGAAGCCTGGAGCGGACAAGACTGCCCGGTCTGACCGCATTCTCGAAGCTGAATCCCACGCATGTACCCGGTAATCTAGTAATTATAAACAATAATATCAAACTCTCAACGTTATATATATTACCGTCTCCGTGGCCCAGTGGTTAAGGCATCCGCCTACGGAGCGGGAGGTCGAAGGTTCGAATCTCGTCCGGGGTTCGTTCTGATATAGCCAGTCTGGCATACAAGCATATATAGGATTCGGGAAGTACTGATGTTCATAAAAAGAGGCATCTCATAAGTCAGATATGGCTGGCCCTTTAAATATGGTGGGTGACACTATAATAAACAAACACTTTACTTTTTTATTATTGTTTCAATTTACATGATTTTGAAATAAAAATCGTTTTCTGAAACTTTTCCAATATATTTTACGCTTCATTTATTTTACAACGATTGCGAAGCAAGTTTTAAACAACTTATATTAATCACTATCGTTGGCGCGGATGAAAGTGTAAATGTGGTCAATCGTGTGTGTGTGTGGGGGGGGAACCAGAGTACCCGGAGAAAACCCACCTGTCCGATCTGGCGACCACTGTACCATCTCGCATACTTCCCGGTCCGAGGATTGAACCAGCGTTGTAAATTTCCAATAAGTCAAAATGCAAAAATGATGCAAGGTTAAAATTGCAATCTTGTTATATTTCATGCATTACAATGTAGGTCGGTCATATCGCTATACAACATTGCATCGGTTTGCATTACTAACAATTTTGGATGTTCTCAGTGTAAACGTTCTGGAGCATCTGACACACTGAAAATCACAGGCAATTTCTAATTTGTCATTATACCAGCCACATTAACAATTTACAGAAACAATTAGTAAATTCCAAGATTTATCCAGAGATACTAACCTTTAAAATTAAACATTTAGCCATTAATGTATCAGAATAAACATTGAAATATTTAGACAGCTTAATAAAGGGTTAATTCCTGATGTCAAAGAGATAGGAACAGCTCAGTATCATAGCAGGGGAAGTCAATATGTATCATAGCAAGGGGAAGTCAATATGTATCATAGCAGGGGAAGTCAATATGTATCATAGCAGGGGAAGTCAATATGTATTATAGCAAGGGGTAGTCAATATGTATCATAGCAGGGGAAGTCAATATGTATCATAGCAAGGGGAAGTCAATATGTATCATAGCAGGGGAAGTCAATATGTATCATAGCAGGGGAAGTCAATATGTATCATAGCAAGGGGAAGTCAATAGGTATCATAGCAAGGGGAAGTCAATATGTATCATAGCAAGGGGTAGTCAATATGTATCATAGCAGGGGAAGTCAATATGTATCATAGCAAGGGGAAGTCAATAGGTATCATAGCAAGGGGAAGTCAATATGTATCGTAGCAGGGGAAGTCAATATGTATCATAGCAGGGGAAGTCAATATGTATCATAGCAGGGGAAGTCAATATGTATCATAGCAGGGGAAGTCAATATGTATCATAGCAGGGGAAGTCAATATGTATCATAGCAGGGGAAGTCAATATGTATCATAGCAGGGGAAGTCAATATGTATCATAGCAGGGGAAGTCAATATGTATCATAGCAGGGAAAGTCAATATGTATCATAGCAGGGGTAGTCAATATGTATCATAGCAGGGGTAGTCAATATGTACCATAGCAAGGAAAAGTCAATATGTACCATAGCAGGGGAAGTCAATATGTATCATAGCAGGGGAAGTCAATATGTATCATAGCAGGGGAAGTCAATATGTACCATAGCAGGGGAAGTCGATATGTACCATAGCAGGGGAAGTCAATATGTATCATAGCAGGGGAAGTCAATATGTACCATAGCAGGGGAAGTCGATATGTATCATAGCAGGGGAAGTCAATATGTACCATAGCAGGGGAAGTCAATATGTATCATAGCAGGGGAAGTCAATATGTACCATAGCAGGGGAAGTCGATATGTACCATAGCAGGGGAAGTCAATATGTACCATAGCAGGGGAAGTCAATATGTATCATAGCAGGGGAAGTCAATATGTATCATAGCAGGGGTAGTCAATATGTATCATAGCAGGGGAAGTCAATATGTATCGTCTGCAGGGGAAGTCAATATGTATCATAGCAGGGAAAGTCAATATGTATCATAGCAGGGGTAGTCAATATGTATCATAGCAGGGGAAGTCAATGTGTATCATAGCAGGGAAAGTCAATATGTACCATAGCAGGGGTAGTCAATATGTATCATAGCAGGGGTAGTCAATATGTACCATAGCAAGGGAAAGTCAATATGTACCATAGCAGGGGAAGTCAATATGTATCATAGCAGGGGAAGTCAATATGTATCATAGCAGGGGAAGTCAATATGTATCATAGCAGGGGAAGTCAATATGTACCATAGCAGGGGAAGTCAATATGTACCATAGCAGGGGAAGTCAATATGTATCATAGCAGGGGAAGTCAATATGTACCATAGCAGGGGAAGTCAATATGTACCATAGCAGGGGTAGTCAATATGTATCATAGTAGGGGAAGTCAATATGTATCATAGCAGGGGAAGTCAATATGTATCATAGCAGGGGTAGTCAATATGTATCATAGCAGGGGAAGTCAATATGTATCATAGCAGGGGAAGTCAATATGTATCATAGCAGGGAAAGTCAATATGTATCATAGCAGGGGTAGTCAATATGTATCATAGCAGGGGAAGTCAATATGTATCATAGCAGGGGAAGTCAATATGTATCGTCTGCAGATCTTCCTCCCCCATTACACTTTGTTGCAAAACATACCACACAAAATCTAGTTACACAAAATTGTGTAAAAATTCTCTCGGTCAAAAATACTACACATGAGCAACACACAAACATAAAGACTCTATACATAACAATCTGCATCCAAGAAATGGCGATGCTAACTCAAAGAATTGATTTGCTTAAACCTATAACTGATCCAACTTAATTTGTATAACTTTAAGGGTACATCACTTTATCAAATATTGTCATCTGGCTTGAAATAGCCTGCCAACGGGCATCATCAATATTTTTATAGACAGTATGTGTCATGCATACTATTTCGCACTATGTAGCCACAATTTGTCCGCCTCCGTGGTCGAGTGATTACGCTCGCTGACTTGCATACCACTGTAGCCCATCATCACTGATGGTCACGGATTCGAGCCTCACTAAGACCATTTCTCTTTATATGAAAAAGTTGGCAGTTTCTTACGGAGGTTGGTGCACCAAGTACTGGTTAACTGCTGGAGCCTGCCCAGGAAAGGTGTTGTTAGGTAAACTGTCCGTCGCTCAAATGGGTAAACGGTAGTGACGTTAAATAAACTTAAATAAAAACAAAACAAAAAAATAAACGATTCATACCCAATTAACCCATTCAACACCACAGGCCTCTAAATAGGCATATAAAAAGTGTAGATCCAGATGAGCCGGCTTGTGACGAGCCATCTCATCAGGATCTGCACTTTTTGCCAGTAATATTATTATTTTTAGACAAAAATTACCCATTTTGATAAATGAACTGCTCCAAATGTAAGTTTCTTATTAATGTATTGGTCTAAAATATCATGTACCAGTCCATGTCAGTTACTTGGTGTTGAATGGGTTAATATCCCAAATCAGCTTCATTTATGCAATGATGTTCTAAAATAATTGGATGTAGCACATGTACTGGTTCCAAAAGGTGAAAGCACACAATTTTTGGGGGAATTAAGCTTTTACATATTAAACTTTATTTATTTTACAACGATTGCGAAGCAAGTTTTAACAACTTATATTAATGGCTCTTGTTGGCGCGGATGAAAGCGTAAATGTGGTCATTCGTGTGAGAGGAAACCGGAGAACCCGGGTTGCATTGGTGAGAAGCGAGCGCGATAATCGGAGAGCTTTTCCATAAACTTTAATCTATCACATAAAAGAAGGTATTGTTCACATTCATTCTGTAGATAGTAAATAAATAAACAATATGAACGAAAATAATCGCTTCTCGCATGTCACATATCATTATCTTTATGTTATTGATTGATTTGGAAATAATACCGGTATAACAAGGCTGTAAATTCCTGAAAATGGGGAGCGGATGGGGGGAAATTAGAAATAATACCGGTATATAACAAGGCTGTAAATTCCTGAAAATGGGGAGCGGATGGGGGAAATTAGAAATAATACCAGTATATAACAAGGCTGTAAATTCCTGAAAATGGGGAGCGGATGGGGGGATATTAGAAATAATACCGGTATAACAAGGTTGTAAATTCCCGAAAATGGGGAATGGATGGGGGGAAATTAGAAATAATACCGGTATAACAAGGTTGTAAATTCCCGAAAACGGGGAGCGATGGGGGTAATTTAGAAATAATACCGGTATAACAAGAAGGCTGTAAATTCCCTAAAATGGGGAGCGGATGGGGGGAATTTTCTATGATACCAGTGCTCTTAATTCTACAGTGTAGATTAATATTCATACATAGAAGCAAACAGAAGTATCACTGCAGCTTACCTCCGTTATTACTATCCAAACCTAGTAACAATTAGTGGAAGTTTCAACAAATGATACGCCCTTAAATAACAGCCTTCAGAATGATATCTTCACAGAAATCTTGGCAAAAGAATAAGTTTCTGTAAATTTAATAATCAACTGCAATTCCTGTCTTACATGTCAATCACATTCTCTGCCTTATGTAATAATATGGTGCCTTCAATTTCAGCTCAACAATTCTCTGTGATAATTAAAGCAACACTACATCAGTGAAAACACAAATTTCTACAGAATGTATTTTCCTTTTATATGGTAGATTTGTTTTCAAAATATTTGCCTCAAAAACTGAGTATTTAAACTAATAAACAAACGTCCTATACGCGGTTTGTTGACATAAAAATATAAAGTAAATAGGGTCGACATCTATTTATACATGAAAAATGCATTTTATTTGCTTTGTGCTATGTAATGTCACTTTAAGGATATATTCCCGTTCAAGCTGCCTGTCTAAAAATAAAACAGTTGCTATCATAGAATTGTATTTGTTACAAAATCCGTATTACACGTTAAAGTTTTGCATTAACCCTTTCAACACGACCTCTAAATAGGCTTACAAAAAGTGTAGATCCAGATGACCCGGCTCGTGACGACAACACATGCTTCTGACAAGATTTAAATCAATTTGCATTGTAAATTAATTGGAAAAGCAATTGGTAAATAACAATTATAATGCAAACAAATAATTTCATTTTCGCATGTTTACAACTAGTCATTGCTATCAAACCAATTACAAGATTATTACCGATTCGTTCATTATACTAGTACAGTGACCTATTATAATATTTCTAATATAAGAATGACGAAATATTTCTAATATAGGAATGACGAAGTATTTTTAATATTGGAATGACGAAATATTTCTAATATAAGAATGACGAAATATTTCTAATATAAGAATGATGAAATATTTCTGATATTAATGACGAAATATTTCTAATATAGGAATGACGAAATATTTCTGATATTAATGACGAAATATTTCTAATATAAGAATGACGAAATATTTCTAATATAGGAATGACGAAATATTTCTAATATAGGAATGACGAAATATTTCTAATATAGGAATGACGAAATATTTCTAATATAGGAATGACGAAATATTTCTAATATAGGAATGACGAAATATTTCTGATATTGGATTGACGAAATATTTCTAATATAGGAATGACGAAATATTTCTAATATAAGAATGACGAAATATTTCTAATATAGGAATGACGAAATATTTCTACAATCTTTTCACATCTATTCAGAGCGGGATTCATCTGGGATTTAGATATAACCGTCACATTGGCCTCCATTTTGAAAACTACGCATTTGCTTTCGTTTTGTTTATATTAATCTAACACACTATGAAAACCCTCTAAACCAAAACTTCCTCCAAACCGAACCTTACCTCTGGTCCAGCGACCGTACAGTACAGTTTATGGGGGTTTTACTGTACTTTACAAATACTAAAATATGTGCATTCAAAAATGATATTATTTTATTTTCAATATTAGTATAAACAAATTTGTTTGCTTACTGAAAAATAAGAGGGCAAATTATTTTGTGAGTGGGGGTGCAGTGAAATTTTAGAATGGCCTGAACAACATGAGAAAGCAATGCCCCTCACTGAAACATTATCGGAAATATCAGCAAGAAGAATAACTAACCAAATTACAGCAAACTACTTCAAGATGTCAACAATCCTCGACATGTGACAAATGTCAGTAACTCTGGAAACCAACCTGCTAATGTCACAGTTCTATGTGATTTTTGCTTTCTCCAGCATCACTACAATATATGTATAGGGATTATAAGCTGAAAACAATCCAATATGTAAAATATTGGCGCTACGCCGCGGCTGATCAGGATCTATGTTGTTTGCACATTCCGTTTAATTTATTTACCGGATTACGGGTTAAAACACACACTTATATAACAAAATCGTACTACTAGTAAATAAAATTGATAATTTCGTTAATTTATGTATAGGAAGGAGTTCATTATACACTAATTTTGTGTATATATTTATGTATAGGATTTGATATTATACCCTGGTCTATTGAGAGCAGTCCAATATTAAAAATAAAGTACAGCAAGTACAAAGGTACGACGTCATGACTGTGTTTTAAATACAATAGTGTTCTTTATATACACAAAATAAAACAAGAAGCCAAAATTAACAACATAATTGCATGGTAACGATGACCTGTTAATGTGGCTAGCTGGGGTTGGGGCGCATCTTCAGGGGTGGTGGAGGGGGCATGGGGGGGCAAAGTCAACGAACAAGTCAATAAACTCGTATTCCAGCACCAAAAAAAACAACTCTTTACAAAATAATTATAGGATAGTTTGTGTTACTAAGTGTCGGGTTAGGGGATTAGGATAGTTTGTGTTACTAAGTGTCGGGTTAGGGGATTAGGATAGTTTGTGTTACTAAGTGCCGGGTTATGGGGATTAGTTTCAATCATACTTCAAGGACTGAGGATTGATTTCAGCTCAAGGGACTGTCACACTGTCAAGCTTCCATTGCACAGAGAATAAAGCCTCCCAGCTACAAGAGCAGCGATAATGATGCTGCCAAAAATAGAGGGATAGAAATGTCACACATTCAAAAGTAACAATCAAGTGTTCTCCTTCCGTCACACGTTGAAAGGCAATATATTCTTCAGTTCAGCAATGCTGCGATTTTGCAGGAAATTCGAGTTAATGTCGTTAAAATGTACTCAGATATACAGGCAATCACAGAAGAACAGATACAATGTACTAATTGTGATCTATAGGAAATTCAGAAGATTGGAATAGCTTAACTCTTTTGCATGCTGGGTAAAATAAAGGCTGTCAAATAATTGTTGCAGACAACAATTTATTAATGTTCTCAGGCCTGTAGCCACACTGAGGCAAATGAGGCACTCGCCTCTGTTAGACTTTGGCAAGTAACGACAGGTATATAGGAAAACTGATAAAACTGCCGACAAACATACACACACAAAAATGGGGGGGGGGGTCACCTCGGTTATTCTGGCTATGGCACTGGTTCTGGTTCTTTTCTTATTTGTAACTTGACTTGTAACTGTCATAGGTAACGTGATTTCATTAGAATTATGTCGCTAAGTCACCGTCTCCGTGGCCTAGTGGTTACGGTCTATGGAGCGCTAGGTCGAAGGTTTGAACCTCGTCCGGGGTTCATTCTGATATGGCCGGTTGGTGAGATCAGTTACGTTTTTGCCCTTAGGCAGCAAGGCATTTAAATTCCACGTTGCCTCTTCTCTCTCACTCGTAGCAATTTTCCATCAGGAATGAGGTCTCGAGAGTGATTAATATAAGTTGTAAGAACTTGTTTTGCAATCAAGCTTAAACAAATGTGTACAAACCAAACCTACCAACAACAAACACAACATGCATGCGTTTCAAAAGAATGTGGGTGGGGGAGTGGTGGTCGATTCTGATTGGCCGAAATCAGCGCCGACCAATTTGGAATTTTGAACATCTTAGATATACCATAATATGTTTTAGCCATGTCTTAACCCTTTCAACACCAAGTAACTCACATGGACTGGTCCATGATATTTTTAGACCAATAAATTAATAACAAAATTACATTTGGATCAGTTCATTTATCAAAATGGGTAATTTTTTTTCTAAAAATAGTTATATTACTTGAAAAAAGTGCAGATCCTGTCACTAGCCGGCTCATCTGGATCTACACTTTTTTGTAAGCCAATTTAGAGGTCTGTGGTGTTGAAAGGGTTAAAACAACAGACATTCTTGAGGAGAATACTGCATGCGCAACTACAGATGGTTACTTAGAAGCATCCGGTTAAAATACACATGCCTGTGACCCTAAGCAATATATATACCAACAAGTTAGAGCGTCGCATGTCACGGATCTGTCACCCCAGGCAACATTAGATATACCAACAAGTTAGAGCGTCGCATGTCACGGATCTGTCACCCCAGGCAACATTGGATATACCAACAAGTTAGTGCGTCGCATGTCACAGACCGATCACCCCAGGCAACATTGGATATACCAACAAGTTAGCATGTCACGGACCGATCACCCCAGGCAACATTGGATATACCAACAAGTTAGCATGTCACAGACCGATCACCCCAGGCAACATTGGATATACCAACAAGTTTGAGCGTCGCATGTCACAGACCGATCACCCCAGGCAACATTGGATATACCAACAAGTTAGCATGTCACAGACCCGTCACCCCAGGCAACATTGGATATACCAACAAGTTAGCATGTCACAGACCCGTCACCCTAGGCAACATTGGATATACCAACAAGTTAGAGCGTCGCATGTCACAGACCGATCACCCCAGGCAACATTGGATATACCAACAAGTTAGCATGTCATAGACCGATCACCCCAGGCAACATTGGATATACCAACTAGTTAGTGTGTCGCATGTCACAGACCGATCACCCCAGGCAACATTGGATATACCAACAAGTTAGAGCGTCGCATGTCACAGACCGATCACTCCAGGCAACATTGGATATACCAACAAGTTAGTGTGTCGCATGTCACAGACCGATCACCCCAGGCAACATTGGATATACCAACAAGTTAGTGTGTCGCATGTCACAGACCGATCACCCCAGGCAACATTGGATATACCAACAAGTTAGCATGTCACAGACCGATCACCCCAGGCAACATTGGATATACCAACTAGTTAGTGTGTCGCATGTCACAGACCGATCACCCCAGGCAACATTGGATATACCAACAAGTTAGCGTGTTGCATGTCACGGACCGATCACCCCAGGCAACATTGGATATACCAACAAGTTAGAGCGTCGCATGTCACAGACCCGTCACCCCAGCAACATTGGATATACCAACAAGTTAGCGAGTCGCATGTCACAGACCCGTCACCCCAGGCAACATTGGATATACCAACAAGTTAGTGTGTCGCATGTCACAGACCCGTCACCCCAGGCAACATTGGATATACCAACAAGTTAGTGTGTCGCATGTCACGGATCTGTCACCCCAGGCAACATTGGATATACCAACAAGTTAGTGTGTCGCATGTCACGGACCCATCACACCAGACAACATTGGATATACCAACAAGTTAGTGCGTCGCATGTCACAGACCGATCACCCCAGGCAACATTGGATATACCAACAAGTTAGCATGTCACGGACCGATCACCCCAGGCAACATTGGATATACCAACAAGTTAGCATGTCACAGACCGATCACCCCAGGCAACATTGGATATACTAACAAGTTTGAGCGTCGCATGTCACAGACCGATCACCCCAGGCAACATTGGATATACCAACAAGTTAGCATGTCACGGACCGATCACCCCAGGCAACATTGGATATACCAACAAGTTAGCATGTCACAGACCGATCACCCCAGGCAACATTGGATATACTAACAAGTTTGAGCGTCGCATGTCACAGACCGATCACCCCAGGCAACATTGGATATACCAACAAGTTAGCATGTCACAGACCCGTCACCCCAGGCAACATTAGATATACCAACAAGTTAGCATGTCACAGACCCGTCACCCTAGGCAACATTGGATATACCAACAAGTTAGCATGTCACAGACCGATCACCCCAGGCAACATTGGATATACCAATAGTTAGTGTGTCGCATGTCACAGACCGATCACTCCAGGCAACATTGGATATACCAACAAGTTAGTGTGTCGCATGTCACAGACCGATCACCCCAGGCAACATTGGATATACCAACAAGTTAGTGTGTCGCATGTCACAGACCGATCACCCCAGGCAACATTGGATATACCAACAAGTTAGCATGTCACAGACCGATCACCCCAGGCAACATTGGATATACCAACTAGTTAGTGTGCCGCATGTCACAGACCGATCACCCCAGGCAACATTGGATATACCAACAAGTTAGCGCGTTGCATGTCACGGACCGATCACCCCAGGCAACATTGGATATACCAACAAGTTAGAGCGTCGCATGTCACGGATCTGTCACCCCAGCAACATTGGATATACCAACAAGTTAGCGAGTCGCATGTCACAGACCCGTCACCCCAGGCAACATTGGATATACCAACAAGTTAGTGTGTCGCATGTCACAGACCCGTCACCCCAGGCAACATTGGATATACCAACAAGTTAGTGTGTCGCATGTCACGGATCTGTCACCCCAGGCAACATTGGATATACCAACAAGTTAGTGTGTCGCATGTCACGGACCCATCACACCAGACAACATTGGATATACCAACAAGTTAGCATGCAGCATGTCATTTCACATTAATAGAGATGGCTAAAATATTTCTAGCTTGCCAAAGACATGAAACCTACTGCTAATATATAGAAGGTTAATAGACTGATTAACACTTCATGACAAAAAACGTCAAAGAAATATTATCTACGACTAGCCTATTGATTCCAATAGATAGACAAATTGTTCTAATTATTTGTTCTGTTACATTCTGTATATTTGTATAGTGCCTGTTTGTCGATTTGTTTGCTAACTTGTTCTAATCTAGCATTAAAACCAAAAAATCGCTTCTTACCAATGCAAACCCGGGTTCGATCCTTCGGACCGGGAAGTATGTAAGATGGTACGGTGGTCACCAGAACAGACAGGTGGGTTTTCTCTGGGTACTCCGATTTCCTCCCACATGAATGACCACATATACATTTTCATCCGCGCCAACGAGAGTGATTAATATAAGTTGTTAAAACTTGCTTCGTAATCGTTGTAAAATAAATAAAGTTTAAACTTTAAACTACCGTATAATTATACTCACTCATATGTTGAGCTCACTCATAAGTCGACCTCACCCAAACGTCGACCTCACTCATAAGTCCACCTCATTCATAAGTAGCTAAATGACTGTCGTTTGTATGGAGATATTAACCTAAATCTCTATGTAGTCCCAGTAATATCTATGGAGGTGGGATAGATATGGCGACTTCATACCCACTGCTATTAATTATTACATATTTCAGTTAAATAACTCGAGGTTATTACCTATTTCAGTTAAATAACTCGAGGTTATTACATATTTCAGTTAAATAACTCGAGGTTATTACATATTTCAGTTAAATAACTCGAGGTTATTACATATTTCAGTTAAATAACTCGAGGTTATTACATATTTCAGTTAAATATCTCGAGGTTATTACATATTTCAGTTAACTAACGAGGTTATTACATATTTCATTTAAATATCTCGTGGATATTACATATTCTAGTTAAATACCTTGAGGTTATTACATATTCTAGTTAAATACCTTGAGGTTATTACATATTCTAGAAATATCTTGAGTAAATACCTTGAGGTTATTATATTTCGTTAAATATCTCGAGGTTATTACATATTTCAGCTAAATATCTTGGTTATTACATATTTCAGTTAAATATCTTGGGTTATTACATATTTCATTTAAATATCTTGAGGTTATTACATATTTCATTTAAATATCTTGAGGTTATTACATATTTCAGTTAAATATCTTGTGGTTATTACATATTTCAGTTAAATATCTCGAGGTTATTACATATTTCAACTAAATATCTTGAGTAATATCTTGAGGTTATTATATATTTCAGTTAATTATCTCGAGATTATTACATATTTCAGCTAAATATCTCGAGTTATTACATATTTCAGCTAAATATCTCAAGGTTATTACATATTTCAGTTAAATAACTCGAGGTTATTACATATTTCAGTTAAATATCTCGAGGTTATTACATATTTCAGTTAAATACTCGAGGTTATTACATATTTCAGTTAAATACCTCGAGGTTATTACATATTTCAGTTAAATATCTTGAGGTTATTACATATTTCAGTTAAATACCTCGAGGTTATTACATATTTCAGTTAAATACCTCGAGGTTATTACATATTTCAGTTAAATATCTCGAGGTTATTACATATTTCATTTTAAAAAATGTTGAGGTTCAAAATAATAATAACATAATTTAACTGTTATTAACAACAACAGTTAACCCATTCAATACCAAGTAATTGACATGGACTGACTGGTGCATGATATTTTTAGACCAATAAATTAATAAGAAAATTACATTTGGACCAGGGGTAATTTTGTCTAAAAATAGTAATAATTATTACTGGCAAAAAGTACAGATCTCGATGAGATGGCTTGTGTAAAGTGTAGAGGTCGGTAGTGTTGAAAGGGTTAACAAACATACAATTAATAACACATGTGCTTAACTCTGTAAATTGTACTGTCATCACGCTATTTTTAGATCACACACAGCAGTTATTATTAGTTATTAATTAATCTCTTTTTAGAAACATCTAGTTGTGTATCGCTTAATCGTTTGACAGTTATCGTGTGATGTCAATTTGGCCAATCAGCAGGCATGGGAAGATATGGGAAAAATGTAATCAATAAACCGTCCATACTCGCCTATAAGACGAGACTTTTATACCCATATTTTGGTCTTAGTATTGGGGACCCGTCTTATAAGCGGATACTCAACGAGTTTTTTGTGTGTTTTACGTTTATTTATCGTCGCTACCGGTGCCCATATGAGCGACGCCTCCTGAAGAGATTAGTCATTTTAGATTTTGTGCAATGATACAGACAGAGACCCATTCCAGAATCTCCTCTGGTTCTCTTACGTGCATGGTGTAAAGCACCGACACAAGACCTCAGTTTAATGTCCCATCTGAAAGACTGTTAATTTTATTAGGGTCAGATGGGGGATCGAACCTGAGATCCATGGATTACCAGTCCAGCGTGTTACCACTGAACTACAGATCCATCTGTTAAACAGTGAAGCTTCATGTGCGACAGTTTTTTCACTGACAAGGGTAACAATTATTATTCTCCACTTGTGTCTGTCATTTAGACTGTATTACTCAATTTGTAGCACATGAAATATAATGTAATTATGAGCAAGCTGTCAACACCTGTCAATTGTTGCATAGAGACAAATCACAACAATTAATCACACCTTCCTGTCTGCATGGGACCATGCATTTGTGTTATATTTGTCTGAATATTAATTGATTGAAAATGAAACAGTTATATCCACAGACGGTTATTTAATCCAGTGATAACACGCTGGACTGGTAATCCAGGGATCGCAGGTTCAATCCCCGTCTGACCCTAATAAAATTAACAGTATTTCAGATGGGACGTTAAACCGAGGTCTTGTGTCGGTGCTTTACACCGTGCACGTAAAAGAACCAGATGAGATTCTTGAATGGGTCTCTGTCTGTATCATTGCACTATCCTCCAAACATCTAAAATGACTAATCTCTTCAGGAGGCGTCGCTCATATGGGCAACCGGTAGCGACGATAAATAAACGTAAAACACACAAACAGTTATAGTAACATTTTATTTGAGAACAAATACAATGAAATTGTTGATTTTATATTCGAACACGATACGTTGCCATCCCTATTTTAAACAATAACTTATGGTTGCACGTTTTAGAAAAAAAAGCACTCTGACACTGAACATTTCTTCAACTTTCACTGGCTAAATATGCAATTTATACTTGGTCTGGTGTTCATTTTATGAAACCGTCTTATATGCGAGTGCATGTCAAAACGACAGATTTCAGGACCAAAGTAGGGGGTCGTCATATAGGCAAGTGCATGTCAAACCCACAGATTTCAGGACCACAGTAGGGGGGTCGTCTTATAGGCGAGTGCATGCCAAACCCACAGATTTCAGGACCAAAGTAGGGGGTCGTCTTATAGGCAAGTGCATGCCAAACCCACAGATTTCAGGACCAAAGTAGGGGGGTCGTCTTATAGGCGAGTGCATGCCAAACCCACAGATTTCAGGACCAAAGTAGGGGGGTCGTCTTATAGGCAAGTGCATGCCAAACCCACAGATTTCAGGACCAAAGTATTTACATATTGGATCCGTTTTCGTCTTATATCTTACTTAAAACGCACACTTATAATATAACAAGATCCTACTAATTAAAATTGTTAATTTCGTACACATAAGCAAAGTTTTTAATATAATACTCTGATCTTTTGACAGTAGTCCAATATTAATAATAATAGAATGCAAGTACAAATGTACGACGTCACGACAGTGTTTTAAATATAATTACAGTATATCCTCTTTTTTTCCCCCCAACCATCTAATTTTCACTTCAATCGTTTGCACATTCAATTTCCCAAATTAGAAGAGAGAATATATTCCCATTGATATTTTTCGAAACTGCACTGATAATAGTATAAAATATTAAAACATACACACAGTGTACCATTACTGATGATGTAGTGTTCATAGATTGTCATGCTCTTCACACTAGGCCCACTAATAACACTAATTACCACAGGTAAGTCTGGTGTAATGTTAACTCTTTGCCTGCTGAGTAAATAAATTACTTTTGCAAACAACATAGATCCAGATCAGCCGCGGCGTAACGCCTCATCTGATCAGGATCTATGTTGTTTGCTATTCAGCTAAGTGTTTTAGCTCCACTATCCGAATAGCAAACAGCATAGAGCCTGATCAGACGGTTCTGTGCCGTCTGATCTGGCTCTATGCTGTTTGCAAAGGTGATTTTATCTGCCGCTAGCATGCAAAGGGTTAATTCACAGTTGGGTCAGTTTGTTGATCAGATATTATCAACAAAATGCAGGTGATGATCTGTTTATGTGATATTGTCATATGTCAGGAGTAAAATTCAGACCCCTACAGCTAATTAAATTTAGCAGATGTTTGGGATGGTTGTTGGTATTGTGAATAACAATGCATGCTTGTAGCCCGATCTGTAGTCCAGTAGTAACACACTGGACTGGTAATCCAGGGATCGCAGGTTCGATCCCCCATCTGACCCTAATAAAATTAACAGTCTTTCAGATGGGACATTAAACCGAGGTCTCGTGTCGGTGCTTTACACCGTGCACGTTAAAGAACCAGAGGAGACTCTGGAACGGGTCTCTGTCTGTATCATTGCACTATCCTCCAACTATCTAAAATGACTAATCTCTTCATGAGGCGTTGCTCATATGGGCAACCGGTAGCGACGATAAATAAACGTAAAACACACACATGCTTGTACCAGTACATGATCTGAATGTGCATACAGTAAAACCTGTCTTAAACAGCCAGCCAAGGGAATCACAGAAATTGGCTGCTTAGCACAGGTGACTGAATGTGCAGTCTAATCAGGCTCTATGCTGTTTGCTATTCAGATGATCTTGCTAAGACACTTGGCTATGTAGCAAACAATATAAATCCTGATCAGCACACAGCATTACACTACAGCTGATCTAGATCTATGTTGTTTGCAAACTACTTTAAATGTATCCAGAATGAAATGGGTTAATATAGATCAAATGTATATTAAATCAACATATTGGGAAACTGGCTGCTTAATACAGGTTGGCTGCTTAATGGAGGTGACCACTAACACAGGTTTGACTGTATACATAGAGAGATAGAGAAGGTACATACACTGCAGATAACTTGTCAATAAAATATGCATCAACTGTTGGCAAGGCATTCCCTCATGGAGTTTAAACTATTACAGCATTATCCAAGTCCACAATTAATTTATAGCCTATTATCTGGCTTCCGTGACTGTTTGCCTTAGTTGTATAGCAGGCAATTATATAGCCTCAAGCTATCTACATACACTCCATTGATCTTCACAAATAAATTGTGCTTAAAATCCTACAAATATTCAATCAATTGTAACTGGACCTATTTTCTATTGTTTACTTGCAACATATTTAGAGGTTATTACGTGGCCAGTGTCATATCAGCCTAGGTATCGACCAGAGGTAACTTGATATCGGCCTGAGACCGAAGACTGATATCGATATCTAGGCTGATATGAAACTAGCCACGTAATAACGTCTTCATTACTTTGTTGAAGTCGTGATAGCACAGTGGATGCGCATTCGCTTCAGATGCCAAAGTCCGGAGTTCATTCCCCACAAGAGCCATTATGATTGTGCCCTTAGGCAAGCAAGGCATTTAAATTCCACATTGCCTCTTCTCTCTCCCTCGTGGCGATGGATTCCATCGGGAATGAGGTCTCGAGAGTGATTAATATAAGTTGTAAGAACTTGTTTCGCAATCTAGCTAAAATAAATTTGTATAAACTATTACTTTGATCTGAATCTGAACATTTAATAAATCGAAATCATGCTCTCCATTATACATTTATCAGGAATAAATCACAATTACTGAATTAGATACAGGAAACTGATTGAAATACTACCAGGACACTACAAACATCTGTTATCTGTCAAATTATTGACACGCAACAGCATGTAACACTAGCACCACATGTGTGCATGCGTTATATTCTCAGGAACTGGTTAAATACAAGCACATGGCCATATCAAACCAGAAAACATGATATCAAACTAGCAGATGTGATATCAAACTAGCCGATGTGATATCAAACTAGCAGACATGATATCAAATCAGAAAACATGATATCAAACTAGCAGACGTGATATCAAATCAGAAAACGTGATATCAAACTAGCAGACGTGATATCAAACCAGCAAACATGATATCAAACTAGCCGATGTGATATCAAACTAGCCGATGTGATATCAAACTAGCAGACATGATATCAAATCAGAAAACGTGATATCAAACTAGCAGATGTGATATCAAACCAGCAAACATGATATCAAACTAGCCAATGTGATATCAAACTAGCCGATGTGATATCAAACTAGCAGACGTGATATCAAACTAGCAGTGATATCAAACCAGCAGATGTGATATCAAACCAGCAAACATGATATCAAACTAGCCAATGTGATATCAAACTAGCCGATGTGATATCAAACTAGCAGACGTGATATCAAACTAGCAGTGATATCAAACCAGCAAACGTGATATCAAACTAGCAGACATGATATCATACGGGAAACACAGCGTATTAACCCGAGTAGTACACAGTATTGCGGCAAGCAAATAGGCGCAAAAAATAGGCCAAATTCATATCTAAGTAATATGATGTGTCATAGTGGGTCACATAGCAACCACTGAACATCACTATATACCTGACTAAGTAATATGATGTGTCATAGTGGGTCACATAGCAACCCTGAACATCACTATATACCTGACTAAGTAATATGATGTGTCATAGTGGGTCACATAGCAACCACTGAACATCACTATATACCTGACTAAGTAATATGATGTGTCATAGTGGGTCACATAGCAACCCTGAACATCACTATATACCTGACTAAGTAATATGATGTGTCATAGTGGGTCACATAGCAACCCTGAACATCACTATATACCTGACTAAGTAATATGATGTGTCATAGTGGGTCACATAGCAACCACTGAACATCACTATATACCTGACTAAGTAATATGATGTGTCATAGTGGGTCACATAGCAACCCTGAACATCACTATATACCTGACTAAGTAATATGATGTGTCATAGTGGGTCACATAGCAACCCTGAACATCACTATATACCTGACTAAGTAATATGATGTGTCATAGTGGGTCACATAGCAACCACTGAACATCACTATATACCTGACTAAGTAATATGATGTGTCATAGTGGGTCACATAGCAACCACTGAACATCACTATATACCTGACTAAGTAATATGATGTGTCATAGTGGGTCACATAGCAACCCTGAACATCACTATATACCTGACTAAGTAATATGATGTGTCATAGTGGGTCACATAGCAACCCTGAACATCACTATATACCTGACTAAGTAATATGATGTGTCATAGTGGGTCACATAGCAACCACTGAACATCACTATATACCTGACTAAGTAATATGATGTGTCATAGTGGGTCACATAGCATCCCTGAACATCACTATATACCTGACTAAGTAATATGATGTGTCATAGTGGGTCACATAGCATCCCTGAACATCACTATATACCTGACTAAGTAATATGATGTGTCATAGTGGGTCACATAGCAACCACTGAACATCACTATATACCTGACTAAGTAATATGATGTGTCATAGTGGGTCACATAGCATCCCTGAACATCACTATATACCTGACTAAGTAATATGATGTGTCA